>CM031375.1:21868326-22339366 GCA_018208015.1 Medicago ruthenica | reverse complement strand
GGGAAGAGGTTGTTGCCGGATAGGAAGGAGGGGAAGGGTTCGGGGGCTGTTGGTGGGAGCAGTTAGGGTGCTGAGGCCGTTGGTGTGGGGTGTGCGGGTGGGGGATGCGGATTATTTCTTGGAACGTACGGGGGTTGGGAGGTTTGGAGAAGAGGAAGGAGGTTCGGAAGCTGGTGGGTGAGAAGTGTCCTTTCATTCTGTGTTTGCAGGAAACTAAGTTGCTGGCTTGTGACAATTTTTTTATGTGACTCTGTGTGGGGTTCTGCGCCCTATGAGTTCTCCTTTCGTCCCTCTATGGGGGCATCTGGGGGCTTACTGACTTTATGGGATTCTTCGGAGGTGGAGGTGTGGACTTCTGTAAGTTTTGATCATGTGTTAATGATTCATGGTAGATTTATTCATTCAAACGAGATTTTTTACTTATTCAATGTTTATGCCCCTTGTGAGGCGGGTCCGAAGCAATTATTGTGGGACTCCTTGTCTGTTAGGCTTCAGTCTGTGGTGGGGGAGAAGGTGTGTGTCTGTGGGGATTTCAATGCAGTTAGGCGTCCTGAGGAGAGGCGGTCGGCCATATCTTATTCCCACTCGGTGGATCATGGTCTGTTTAACCAGTTTATTGATGCCAATGCTTTGGTGGATTTACCTTTGTGTGGCCGTAATTTTACTTGGTATAAAGGGGATGGTCTTTCTATGAGCCGGTTGGACAGGTTTCTTTTGTCGGAAGATTGGTGTCTGGTATGGCCGAATTGTGTGCAGGTGGCTTCTTTGTGGGGTTTATCTGATCATTGTCCTCTTTTGTTGTCTGTCGATGAGGAAAATTGGGGCCCTCGCCCGTGTCGTATGCTGAATTGTTGGCGGCACATGCCTGGTTATAATCAGTTTGTTACTACTCAATGGAAATCTTTTCAGGTCGATGGTTGGGGAGGCTATGTTTTGAAAGAGAAATTAAAATTAATAAGAGGGGCTCTAAAGGAATGGCATGCAACTCACTATCGGAATTTATCTGGTAAGATTGATGATCTTAAAACTCGTCGTTCAGTTCTGGAAGGTAAAGGAGAAGATGACATCTTGTCCGAATCCGAGTTGGCGGAGTATCATAATATTGGTGTGGACATTTTTTCTTTGTCGTGGATGAATAATAGTATTTGCTGGCAGCAGTCTCGTTCTAAGTGGCTCAGAGAGGGTGATGCTAATACCAAATATTTTCATTCAGTCTTGGCCGCAAGACGTCGTAGGAATGCGATTTCGTCAATTATGGTGGAGGGGGTGGCGGTTGAGGGTGTTCAACCTATTCGTCAGGCGGTGTTCTCTCACTTTCAGTCTCATTTTCGGGCGCAACATATGGAGAGGCCGGGGTTTGAGAATCTTCAGTTTCGTCGGCTGTCTGTTGTCGATGGGGGTGGTTTGATAAAACCTTTTTCCGTGGAGGAAGTTAAAAAGGCGGTGTGGGATTGTGACAGTTTCAAAAGTCCCGGGCCTGATGGTATTAATTTTGGTTTCATCAAGGATTTTTGGGGGGATTTGAAGGATGACATTATGCGTTTTATTTCAGAGTTTCATCGGAATGGCAGATTAACAAAAGGTATCAACAACACTTTCATTGCTCTTATCCCAAAGGTGGACAATCCTCAACGGTTGAATGATTTTCGGCCTATCTCTCTTGTGGGGTGCTTATATAAAATTCTTGCTAAAATCTTGTCGAATAGATTGAGGTTGGTTATTGGCAGTGTTGTCTCTGAGGCTCAGTCAGCGTTTGTTAAGGATAGACAGATTCTTGATGGAATCCTGATAGCTAACGAGGTGGTGGATGAAGCTCGCAAGTGTAATAAAGAACTACTGTTATTTAAAGTTGATTTTGAAAAAGCCTATGATTCTGTCGATTGGGGTTACCTAGACTCGGTAATGGAAAAAATGTCTTTTCCTGTGTTGTGGAGGAAGTGGATGAAAGCATGTGTATGTACTGCTACGACGTCTGTGCTAGTCAATGGTAGTCCTACGGAGGAATTTCCTCTTGAACGGGGTTTACGTCAGGGTGATCCTTTGTCTCCGTTTCTTTTTCTGATGGCTGAGGGATTGAATGTTCTTATGAAAGCTATGGTTGAGTCGAGTATTTTCACGGGGTACTGTTAACTGCACAGATGCAAGTATTGTTTTTATATCGTTCCACAGGGATTAACGTGATATCATAAACCGTTCAACGTCGATTATCGTTTTAAGTTAGGGTTTAACCTTTTGTTATACTACACTACTCATCATTTTAAAAACTTAATAAATAAATAGTAGAGTAATAGGACATAGAAGGTGTTAGGATTAACTTTCATCAATCAAACATCGTTTGTATTCGATTGATCATAAATACGGATTCTAGCTTTTTCTTATATATGACATTATTACGTATTGTTCAACAACGACATTGATTTCCCAAATGACGTCGTGAGATCGATTGTATCGTTTAATCGATGATTTCTCAACCTATTAAACGATTCAAAAGCTTTATGATCCAATACTTAAATGTAATTATCAAAACCAAATCCCATTTCTAGAATTTCTTATCTTGATAGAAAATCATTCTAAACCTAGATTCAAAAGTCTTTTTCAACAACATTTAAATCAAACATAAGAGTGAAAAGCAAGAAGAAATTCAATGGTATATAAAAATGCTAGAATCATATATTTAATAACCAAAAGTTTACAACATGGAATGATTGATTACCTATTAATCCCAACAAAGGAGATTAGTTGATCATTGTCATGACAACTATTGCAAAACAAGAAAGGAAGATGAAGATATATTAGAGCTTGATGTCTCAAAGCTTCTTAATGTCTTCTTCAATCCAAATCAATTTGCTATTTGAAGTTTTTCTCCTTCTATGCCTATTCTCTCTCTTAGATAACAACTATTTTGAGCTCTGGAAAATATTAAATCTGATAAAAAACTATATATATGAAAATGAGCTTCAAAATCTATTTATATGCTGAGAAAATGCTCGCTCGCTACAAGCGACCAGCCTGTCGCTTGTAGCGAGGCAGTCAACTGGCCAATCAAAGAGCTCCACGTCACCATCAGCATTAAACCGCCCTCTGGTCGCTGTAGCGACAAGGTCTGTCGCTACAAGCGATTGATCTTTGAAATTCCCTGCCTAGGCTCGCTTCAAGCGTCCAGTTCATCGCTTCAAGCGATGAACCCTTGTAAATCCCTGCCTAAGCTCGCTTCTAGCGATGGAAGCTGCGCTTCAAGCGATGAAACACTGGAAATCCCTGCCTATCCTCGCTACTAGCGATGGCTTCTGCGCTTGTAGCGATGGCATCAAGAAAAGCTTCATTCTTTTGCATCAATCAGGTCCAAGCATGTATTTCCTGCATAATCACATGGGGTAAGGATTAGGATCACAAATATTGCATTTTTAACACAAATATGCTCTAATCCTAAGGTAACTTGTACAACAAGTAATCATAAGTGCCCTAAAATGTATCAAAATATAACAACTTTTAGGTACTTATCAAACTCTCCCCAACTTACATTTTGGTTTGTCCTCAAACCAAAGACTCAAAAGGAAATTTTCATAGCTTTTAAACCACAGTATTGAGCAATTAGCAAAGGATTCAAAAGTGCGAAGAAATAAACATCAAATGAGTGATTCAACTGTGATTGCGCAAGCTAAAGTTCAGTTTCTCATTAAACAAGATACATACTACAAATGTGAACTAGTTCTAAACACAAGGAATCAAATCATACAATCCTAAACAAGCAACATGTTTAAATTTGAACCAAACCTAACACACTTCTATATAAAGTATATGAACAATTTGAAATCTCTTGTGAGGGTATGAACACTCATCCAACAAACATGATAACATTCCAATTAAATTATGTGTCCATCTAATTATCATTTCCAAAAGCATAAAAGGCATTGATCAAAAGGTCTTTAAGGGTTGTAATTGGGCTAGGTTACAAAAGAATTGTCATATGTGGGATATTTGAATTCAAATGGCCAAGCAAAAGGAACATTCAATCTAATTACAAACTTCCTTCTTTTTCCAATACAACACTTGGTGAAATTCATACTTTTCTATTCTTGATTGATCTTGACAACTTTTTCTTTGAATTATTGCAAACCTTTTCATTTTTTTCTCTTTTCTTTTTCTTGGTTTGCTTTTCTTTCTTTTTTCTTTTCTTTTCTTTTCTTTTTCTTGTTGTCAAGACCAATTAACACATTCACCCTTACATTGACATAAACATAACCTCCCTTTCTCCCCAACTTATTTCAATGATACCCTAATCGAATGTTCCTTTATCATTATGGCAAAGGTCAATAAAAACGATGGATAAGGGTTCACAAGAAAACAACTATCAGAATTTAATAAAGAGTTAACTATGAACTGAATTTTTTTACAAACTCCGGCAATTTAAATAAGCAATTGACCTCATTAAAATTGACAGTCCACAGTTAACAATTCTGATTCAATAGGCTCAGATGGGTTAACAGATACTCACACATCTCACAGGGTAGGTTTATTTGGTCAAGTATTTCACTCAATTTCAAAAATTTGCCTTGATCACTTCAATGCTTTTATACAAATTAAAACAACAACAGATTTAACATAAAATGACTGAGTTAAACATGAAATGTTGGTCTCCTGCATATATATACAATGGTTGAGGATACCTCACATTTTGGCTAGTTCTATATTGGTTCAAAACTAAACAAATGCTTGCGTAAAACTGAATAAATTAACTTGTGTGTAAAGAACTTATTCACATTCAAGAATATACCTAGAAAAACAAGAAAACGAGTACCTTAGCTGCGCGCTTTAACACTCATTCTATCATTATCACTCAATTGATTCAAAGCTCAAGCACTGGCTTTTGAATCTTTCATCTTTCTTTCAACATTGTTGGGATAATTTCAAAAAAATTTCACTCAAAATTAAAATAACAAAGCATAAATAAAATATAAACTAAACTAAACATGTTATAATCAAAATAAATAACATAAACCAAAAAGTAACATCATCCATGGTACATAAAACATCAATAAACAAAGTACAAAACATAATAAACTGTTATAAAAGTACAAAGCTTAATAAATAAAATGAAAGGGATGACAAAACAAAAGTCTGCAGCTTTCATCAAAATCAGTCTGAATCTGAATCCATATCCTCAGAATCTATCATAGCTGCAGCCATACGATCAAGGCTATTTGTAGCCTCCGATGAATCATCTCCAAGATCATCATCAATATCAGCATCGTAGTCACCATCATCACCGGCATCCTGATCACCAGCATCTGCTGCAGCTGCCCCTCCAGGAAAGAAAGGCCTGTCCCCAGGCCAAGCTATGTGCTCAGAGAAGAAAGCTGGCGTCCATGCGCTCTGGCCACTGTCATGCAGATGACTCTGAATAGTCGTTAAAGCCCGGTGATTAGACGCATTCTGCGCCATCAGAAAAGAGCTCACCATAGAAGAGTCCCAACTCGAGAAATCCAGTGGTGGAATGGTCGGGCCCTGAGGGTGGCTAGTATGATGTGGTGGTGGTGGTACACTAGAAGGACCGGCTGATGTGGATGGTCCAGCTGAGGAAGGAGGTGGGACAATAGGTGTGGGGGTAGAGCAGTACCTATTGATGTACCTGTCATCAATAGGATTCTTAATTTCTTCATCTACCTGGTTTGGCATGTGTACCCTAGCCCGTCTACAAAGTCCCATAATCAATCCGGGAAAGGTCAGTGGGCATTTGGGTTTGCCCGGGGGTAGAATGCCGCTTGTAACGCCCCGGATTTACTTGGAATTATTTTCAGTTATTTTAATTGATGATGCGACGTATGTGTGATGTCTTGTTGTGTTTGTGATGTTCTTGGTGTTTTGGTGCCTTGTTAGAGGGTAGTGACCTTAGATTATAAGGAATATGAGTTTGAGCGAATTAGATCCTTAGAAGGCATAACCCAAATGTGAGAAATATTGATATTTATTAGTATATTGGTGGTTGGGTTTATTTAATTGAATAAAGAAAAATTATAGTATTTAATTAAATAATATTGTTAATAATTTAATTGGATTATTAGTAAATTAAACTAATTAATTAGAATTATAAAATAAGAAAGGGCATTTGTGGCATTTAGGATTTAGGGGTATGTTATGATGAGAAGAGGAATAAAAACATAGCAGATCGTGAAAACAAAATTGGGAGAAAACCAAAGAGCGAAGAAACGAAGCCGCGGCAAGAGAGACCGGAAGGGATTCTACGGGAAGCGATCAATAGAGTTTAGAACCGGAAAACCTAAGGTAAGGGTGGGGTTCTTACATTCTAAGGGATTGCATAATGATGGGGTATGGTAGACTCTAGGTATACGTGATTGTATGGATTTTGATCCTTTTGTTCAATTCATGAGGTCTGTGATTTTGATGATGAAATTGGCATGATACATGTTGTTGTTGATTTGTGGTTATTGATGATTGTTGTTGTTAATGTCATATTATGAATTGGGTATGAATTATGTTGAGTTGTTGTTGTTGATTGTGATGATTTTGAATGAATGAGAAGTTATAATAATATAAGTTGCTTTTCCTGAGTTTTCTTATCTCTGCCCCGAATTTTGAAATAAAAAACTGGTATTGATCGGTACAGAATTGATCTTGGGTGTAAACACAAAAGTTGTAGGTATGGATGTTAGTTTTCTGATGTCGTTGGTCTGACGTCAAAACGATTTATAGAACTTGAGTTATGGTCAAATTACTGCACGTAGGTCACAGTGAATTTTTATGGACTTTCTGCACAACTTTTCCGAATTTGAAACGAAAACTGGTATTGATCGGTACAGAATTGGCCTTGGGTGTAAACATGAAGGTTTTAGATAATTTTGTTAGCTTTCCAGTGGCTTTGGTTTGACGTGAAAATGACCTTTAGTTTTTGAGTTATGATGAAAATACTCCAAGGAGGTCTTAGTGAAATTGTACGGTGACAGCATTCTCTGTTTCATGTTTTTGCGTTTTTTTCACACGCCTCTGTTTTAAATTGGTCTTTGGTATAAACATGAAAGTTGTTGATAATTGTGATATCTTTCTAGTATCCTTGGTTTGACATGGAAATATGTTATGTATAATTTGTTATGGTTTTACAAAATTGTATGATGAATTGTTGATGTTTGAATACGATGTTATATGATGAATTGTTGATGTTTGAATACGATGTTATATGACGTTGTTTATGATTGATCGGTTTGCGATGATGACGTGAAAGCAGTGCTACCGCTGTAATTGTGAATTTGAATGACAGTGACAGTGATGTAGCCTTATATGGCAATGATGTGGTTTATGTATGATGCTTGCATGTGTTTTGTTGTTTCATTTTAGAAGTCTCATTCATTGCATCTTGTGACGATGGCCTGAAATTATGGTAAAGCGACGTAGCCTTGTTTGGCAAAGTGACGTGGGGCTCCGGCCTGACATGCCCTATTTGGCATTATTTTGCGACGTTTGGTACCACATGCATATAGGTGAAGTCGGGTCTCATTGCATTATGTGTCGATGATAAATGGTTATAACCGTGACGTGTGGCGACGTTCATGATGTGCTTGATGTGATGATGTTTGAATATTGGTGATGATGATTGTTTATGAAAATGATGTGTGAACATGAATAAGATGATTGGTGAGATAATGAAGTATGATCCTGTGCTTATGTTTTACTTGCTCATTATTATGCTTTCGTTTAGATTGTTTGATATCTCACCCTTTTGTTTTTGTTGGTCCATTGTCTTTATATTGACAATGTGCAGATAACTCGAAGTAGCTTGCTGTGACGCTTAGACGAGGAGTACCTAGTGGTATATAGAATTGGGGTCGTGATGCTCTGATATTATGTAACACTGGGAATACGTTTGTCTTATGTTTTTGGGAGTTAACTTTATAAACTCCAATGCTGATTTTTATTAAAGTATTCACTTTATGTTGAGTTTTGAATTATGACGAATGTTTCGGCTTTTATGCCATAGTGCTGATTATGAGTTGATATTATAATTATTTTCCGCTGCTAATAAAGAGATTTTCAGACATGATGTTGTTATCTTGAGGAGCCTGTTTGTTAATAAGTATGTTTTATGTTTTCATGATTTTGTGACATCCCGTTATTTGTTAAATACTCTGATATATTATGTGCTTATTCGCGCGGGGAAATCGGGGTGTTACAATTGGTATCAGAGCAGGTCGGTCCATCCGGCCAGGTTGTCGAGTCTTTAGTTTAGTGACAGTTGAGTACTGTCCTTAGACATTTCTAATCAATTATTTATGGAGTATATGAACCGTATTTTCCATACTTACTTAGATCAGTTCGTGGTGGTATTTATCGATGACATTCTGATTTACTCTAAGTCAGAGGAGGAACATGCCGAGCATTTGCGGATTGTATTGCAAGTGTTGAAAGAGAAGAAGTTGTATGCGAAGCTGTCCAAGTGTGAATTCTGGTTGCATAAGGTGAGTTTTCTCGGACATGTTATTTCTGGTGATGGTATTGCTGTAGACCCGTCAAAAGTAGATGCAGTGTTGCAGTGGGAAACCCCGAAGTCGGTTACGGAGATTAGAAGCTTCTTGGGTTTGGCTGGTTATTACCGGAGGTTTATTGAGGGCTTCTCTAAGTTAGCACTTCCGTTAACCCAGCTGACTTGTAAAGGCAAAGCGTTTGTGTGGGATATTCAGTGTGAAGAAAGTTTCATCGAATTAAAGAAGAGATTGACGACTGCTCCAATTTTGATATTGCCTAATCCTGAAGATTCATTTGTAGTGTATTGCGATGCTTCTAAATTGGGTTTGGGTGGTGTACTGATGCAGAATGGTAAAGTGGTAGCCTATGCGTCGAGGCAGTTGAGAATTCATGAGAGAAACTATCCTACTCATGATCTGGAATTAGCTGCAGTGGTGTTTGTACTGAAGATTTGGAGGCATTACCTGTATGGCTCTAGATTCGAAGTATTTAGTGACCATAAGAGTTTGAAATATTTGTTTGATCAAAAGGAATTAAACATGAGACAGAGAAGATGGTTAGAGTTGTTGAAAGACTACGATTTTAGCTTGAATTACCATCCTGGTAAAGCTAATGTTGTAGCCGATGCTTTAAGTCGAAAAACTTTGCATATGTCAGCGATGATGGTTAAAGAGTTAGAGTTGATCGAGCAGTTCAGAGACATGAATTTGGTTTGCGAAGTAAAACCCCAGAGTGTGATGCTAGGGATGTTGACAATTAACAGTGATTTCTTGGATGATATCAAGGAAGCTCAGAAGATGGATGTGAAACTAGTAGATTTGATGGTTGGTGAAAATCAACCCGAAGGTGGTGATTTTAAGTTAGATATGCACGGTGTGTTGAGGTTTCGCGATCGAATTTGTATTCCTGATAATGCAGAGATGAAGAAGATGATTTTAGAAGAAGGTCACAGAAGCAATTTAAGTATTCATCCGGGAGCTACTAAAATGTATCAAGACTTAAAGAAGATATTTTGGTGGCCAAAAATGAAGCAAGATGTTGCGCGGTTTGTGTATGCATGCTTGACGTGCCAAAAGTCGAAAGTAGAACATCAGAGGCCAACAGGCTTGATGCAACCGTTAGATGTTCCGGAGTGGAAATGGGATAGTATATCTATGGATTTTGTGACAGGATTACCGAACACTCCGAGGGGGCATGATGCTATTTGGGTAATTATTGATAGACTGACGAAGTCGGCTCATTTTATTCCGATCAATATTAGTTTTCCTGTATCAAAGTTAGCAGAGATTTATATTCGCGAGATTGTGAAGTTGCACGGAGTCCCGTCGAGCATTGTTTCGGATAGAGATCCGAGGTTTACTTCAGATTTTTGGAAAAGTCTACAAGAGGCATTAGGTTCTAAGTTGAAGTTGAGTTCGACATATCACCCACAAACTGATGGACAGACGGAGAGGACCATTCAGTCGTTGGAAGACTTGCTGAGGGCGTGTGTTCTCGAACAAAGCGGAACGTGGGACAGTTTTCTACCACTGATCGAGTTCACTTATAACAATAGTTTCCATGCTAGTATTGGTATGGCACCTTTCGAGGCATTGTATGGTCGGAGGTGCAGAACGCCGTTGTGTTGGCATGAATCTGGTGAAAGAGTTGTGTTGGGACCAGAGATTGTACGAGAAACTACTGAGAAGGTGAAATTAATTCGTGATAAGATGAAGGCTTCGCAGAGTAGGCAGAAGAGTTACCATGATAAGCGGAGGAGAGATCTTGAGTTTCAAGCAGGAGACCATGTATTCTTGAGAGTATCACCAGTGACAGGTGTAGGTCGTGCCTTGAAGTCGAAGAAGCTTACTTCTAAGTTTATTGGACCATACCAGATTTCTGAGAGGGTTGGGAATGCTGCGTATAGGGTGGCCTTACCACCGAACCTATCAAATTTGCATGATGTGTTTCACGTGTCGCAACTCCGGAAGTATGTTTCAGATCCATCTCATGTAATTCATATGGATGACGTGCAAGTGCGGGACAATCTAACCATTGAGACTGTGCCTGTACGAATTGAGGATCGGGAAATGAAGAAGTTAAGGGGCAAGGAGATTCCTTTAGTGAAAGTGGTTTGGGACGGAGCTGCCGGAGAAAGTGCAACATGGGAGTTAGAGAGCAAGATGCGAGATTCTTATCCGATGCTGTTTGAGTCAGGTAATTTTCGAGGACGAAAATATTCAAGTGGGGGAGAGTTGTAACGCCCCGGATTTACTTGGAATTATTTTCAGTTATTTTAATTGATGATGCGACGTATGTGTGATGTCTTGTTGTGTTTGTGATGTTCTTGGTGTTTTGGTGCCTTGTTAGAGGGTAGTGACCTTAGATTATAAGGAATATGAGTTTGAGCGAATTAGATCCTTAGAAGGCATAACCCAAATGTGAGAAATATTGATATTTATTAGTATATTGGTGGTTGGGTTTATTTAATTGAATAAAGAAAAATTATAGTATTTAATTAAATAATAGTGTTAATAATTTAATTGGATTATTAGTAAATTAAACTAATTAATTAGAATTATAAAATAAGAAAGGGCATTTGTGGCATTTAGGATTTAGGGGTATGTTATGATGAGAAGAGGAATAAAAACATAGCAGATCGTGAAAACAAAATTGGGAGAAAACCAAAGAGCGAAGAAACGAAGCCGCGGCAAGAGAGACCGGAAGGGATTCTACGGGAAGCGATCAATAGAGTTTAGAACCGGAAAACCTAAGGTAAGGGTGGGGTTCTTACATTCTAAGGGATTGCATAATGATGGGGTATGGTAGACTCTAGGTATATGTGATTGTATGGATTTTGATCCTTTTGTTCAATTCATGAGGTCTGTGATTTTGATGATGAAATTGGCATGATACATGTTGTTGTTGATTTGTGGTTATTGATGATTGTTGTTGTTAATGTCATATTATGAATTGGGTATGAATTATGTTGAGTTGTTGTTGTTGATTGTGATGATTTTGAATGAATGAGAAGTTATAATAATATAAGTTGCTTTTCCTGAGTTTTCTTATCTCTGCCCCGAATTTTGAAATAAAAAACTGGTATTGATCGGTACAGAATTGATCTTGGGTGTAAACACAAAAGTTGTAGGTATGGATGTTAGTTTTCTGATGCCGTTGGTCTGACGTCAAAACGATTTATAGAACTTGAGTTATGGTCAAATTACTGCACGTAGGTCACAGTGAATTTTTATGGACTTTCTGCACAACTTTTCCGAATTTGAAACGAAAACTGGTATTGATCGGTACAGAATTGGCCTTGGGTGTAAACATGAAGGTTTTAGATAATTTTGTTAGCTTTCCAGTGGCTTTGGTTTGACGTGAAAATGACCTTTAGTTTTTGAGTTATGATGAAAATACTCCAAGGAGGTCTTAGTGAAATTGTACGGTGACAGCATTCTCTGTTTCATGTTTTTGCGTCTTTTTCACACGCCTCTGTTTTAAATTGGTCTTTGGTATAAACATGAAAGTTGTTGATAATTGTGATATCTTTCTAGTATCCTTGGTTTGACATGGAAATATGTTATGTATAATTTGTTATGGTTTTACAAAATTGTATGATGAATTGTTGATGTTTGAATACGATGTTATATGATGAATTGTTGATGTTTGAATACGATGTTATATGACGTTGTTTATGATTGATCGGTTTGCGATGATGACGTGAAAGCAGTGCTACTGCTGTAATTGTGAATTTGAATGACAGTGACAGTGATGTAGCCTTATATGGCAGTGATGTGGTTTATGTATGATGCTTGCATGTGTTTTGTTGTTTCATTTTAGAAGTCTCATTCATTGCATCTTGTGACGATGGCCTGAAATTATGGTAAAGCGACGTAGCCTTGTTTGGCAAAGTGACGTGGGGCTCCGGCCTGACATGCCCTATTTGGCATTATTTTGCGACGTTTGGTACCACATGCATATAGGTGAAGTCGGGTCTCATTGCATTATGTGTCGATGATAAATGGTTATAACCGTGACGTGTGGCGACGTTCATGATGTGCTTGATGTGATGATGTTTGAATATTGGTGATGATGATTGTTTATGAAAATGATGTGTGAACATGAATAAGATGATTGGTGAGATAATGAAGTATGATCCTGTACTTATGTTTTACTTGCTCATTATTATGCTTTCGTTTAGATTGTTTGATATCTCACCCTTTTGTTTTTGTTGGTCCATTGTCTTTATATTGACAATGTGCAGATAACTCGAAGTAGCTTGCTGTGACGCTTAGACGAGGAGTACCTAGTGGTATATAGAATTGGGGTCGTGATGCTCTGATATTATGTAACACTGGGAATACGTTTGTCTTATGTTTTTGGGAGTTAACTTTATAAACTCCAATGCTGATTTTTATTAAAGTATTCACTTTATGTTGAGTTTTGAATTATGACGAATGTTTCGGCTTTTATGCCATAGTGCTGATTATGAGTTGATATTATAATTATTTTCCGCTGCTAATAAAGAGATTTTCAGACATGATGTTGTTATCTTGAGGAGCCTGTTTGTTAATAAGTATGTTTTATGTTTTCATGATTTTGTGACATCCCGTTATTTGTTAAATACTCTGATATATTATGTGCTTATTCGCGCGGGGAAATCGGGGTGTTACACCGCTCTCAGCTACTACCCTCATCTCATTTGCTATAAGCCTAGCAACGTCAACCTGACGTTGAGTAAGGATATAATGAAGAAGAGGTGTAACGTCGAGGGTGGTAGAAGAGGTATGAGATTTTGGCCGGATATTGTATAAGATCAGGGTAAGAACTACCTGAGCCGGAGTGGTCATATCCTCTCTGAAGGCTCGGAAAGGCTTACCCGAAGCCTTACTCACATCGTAGTGCTTCCCCTCCTGGAAGATGTCTCGTGCAATAAGCTCGTGATCCCAATGCCCGCTCTTCTGATGCTCAGAGAAGTCACATAGCATAGTAGGTGCTAGTGGATTATCTTCTTCACAAAGCTCCAGTGGCTTGCCCAAATATGCATTAATGGACATTCGATCAAAGGTAATGGTGCGCCCTCGCACGTATGTAGTCCATGTAAATTCGTCAGATGGGTCTGCTGGGATTGCATTTGCGTAGAATTCCCTCACGATGTCATAATTTATCTTCCGTGGTGGCGTGCACAGAATCCCCCATTTCCTTTCGTTGATCATGTGTGCTATGCCTCCGTACTCTCCCTCTTCTGATATCTGGAACTGCTTCTCAGACCAGATTCTCCGTGTTTTCAGCTCCTCGTACCTTTCTTGATTCCTCAAACTCAAAAAACGACTCGCATCATGCGGTTGAATGTTGGCTCTAGGTCGAGATGACGAGCTCTCAACGTTCCTTTGTCTTTTGGAAGAGGATTTGGGTGCCATTCCTACACAAGGATCAAAACTGACAAAAATTAGGTAGGGTACAAGTTAGGATCAAATGAAAAGAAAAATAAAACAATTTTCTGGTTTCGTCGCTACAGCGACAGCTTGGTCGCTTGTAGCGAGCGAACCCAGAAATTGCTGGTTCCTGCGCTACAAGCGCTGTTCTAGCGAGGAAGACCCTTTTTCAAAAATCATGTTTTTCTGGATTTAAACCTACTTGTAGCATGCGAAATTAAGATTAAAGCAAATATAAATGACTAACAATCACCTAAACTTCCTAAATCCTCAAAAACCCTAAATTATTTTGAATTTTTACATAGGTTTTTTTTCAAAATACGAATCTTATGAACAAGAGGATGAAAGGGGAGTTTTCCTAGTGATTCTAGGTCATTTATTACAGCTTAAACTATGGCTAATCATGGGTAATCAACAGGGCATGTTCTAAGTTCAAAATTTTCAAAACCCTAAACCCTAGAATTCGAAATCAGCATGCAGGCACATTCAACAAGTAAAAAGCCTATAAACAGTGACAGAGATTGACGAATTACATACCTGGAGAGTGGATTGTGTGTGATTGCACAGGTACAGGGTATGATTGCAAGATTAAGCAGAAATTTGAAGTGAACAAATGCAGAAATGAAAGTAAATAGAAATGGAATGTGTACAGAATGATAGGATGCGAAAATATAAGATAAAAATGGCTAGTATCTTAAATGGGGTAGTTGGGAGGTAACTGAAGAGACATAGTGGCCTGGGAACCATAAAACTGTTTTCTGATACGGTCGCTACAAGCGCGCGACCTGTCGCTACAGCGACAGGCTTTAAGCCCATCGCTACAAGCGTGGTGTGGTGCTACAAGCGCAAGGTTGAAATCCATCGCTACAAGCGACAAGTGCGTCGCTACAGCGACATAGTGCAAATTTCATCGCTACAGCGATGAATTGGTCGCTGTAGCGACCATGACAGGAAACAGAAAAATAAAATTTTGAGTTCTTGCCACTATCCCTACATGCATAAATAACTGTACAGAACTAAAATAACACTAAAAATGCAACATACTTACAAAATTGGGGTGCCTCCCAACAAGCTCTTGCTTAACGTCATTAGATCGACGCCTGATTCGCTTATGCATAAGAATCGATGAGTGAAATCGTCGTCGTGTGCCGAACAACTTTACCTCCAAAATATGGCTTAAGCCTCTGTCCATTCACTGTCCATGTTGACTTAGTGATAGGATCCTCTAATTCCACAGCTCCATAAGGTTTTACTTCCTTGATCATGAACGGACCGGACCATTTGGACTTCAATTTACCCGGAAATAGTCGTAGCCTTGCATTGAACAGCAACACCATTTGACCAGGCCTGAATTCCCTCTTCATGATCTTCTTGTCATGATACCGTTTGACCTTTTCCTTATAAAGCTTGCTTGACTGATAGGCTTGGTCACGCATTTCTTCTAACTCATTCATTTGAAGCTTTCTCTTCTCCCCAGCTTGCTCTTGATCAAAGTTCAAAAACTTGAGCGCCCAAAACGCTTTGTGCTCCAACTCGACCGGCAAGTGGCATGCTTTCCCATACACCAACTGGAATGGTGTGAAACCCGTAGGAGCTTTGTATGCGGTCCTATAGGCCCACAATGCTTCGTCCAGTTTCATCGCCCAATCCTTTCTCGATGATGACACGGTCTTCTCAAGTATCCGTTTGATTTCACGGTTGGATACCTCGGCTTGACCGTTGGTCTGTGGATGGTATGGTGAAGCTACCTTGTGCTTTACTCCATAATGCTCAAGTGCTTTTGCTAACTGTTGATTGCAGAAGTGAGAACCTCCGTCACTTATTAGCACTCTTGGAGTTCCAAATCGGGAAAAGATGTTTCTTTTCAGAAACTTGACCACCGTCTTGCTATCGGCTTTCTGAGATGCTATTGCTTCTACCCACTTTGACACATAGTCAACAGCCACCAGAATATACTCGTTGTTCATAGAGGATGGAAATGGCCCTACAAAGTCAATACCCCAACAGTCGAAGACTTCGACTTCAAGGATACTTTGTAGAGGCATTTCATTCCTCTTTGAAATCCCTCCGGTTTTCTGGCAACTCTCACATTCTTTCACATGTTCGTATGCGTCTTTGAACAAGGTGGGCCAATAAAAGCCTGCTTGAAGAACTTTTGCTCCAGTTCTTTCTCCACTGTAATGACCACCATATGGCGAGTTGTGACAGTGCCACATGATGTCCTTGGCTTCTTCTCTTGCAACACATCTTCTTAACAAGTGGTCTGCTCCAATCTTGAAGAGGTACGGGTCATCCCAAATGAATTGAGTTGCGTCTCTCAACAACCTCTTCTTCATTTGCCATGTGTAATCCTCCGGTATGAACCCCGTTGCTTTGTAATTGGCCATGTCAGCGAACCATGGTCTTTCTTGCACCATAAGCAACTTCTCATCCGGGAACTCTTCAAGGATGTCCCTCTCATTCTTCGTTATCTCATTGTTCACCAATCTTGACAGATGATCAGCTACTAGGTTCTCAGTCCCCTTCTTGTCCTTAATCTCCAAATCAAACTCTTGGAGTAACAACATCCAACGGATGAGTCTCGGTTTTGAGTCGGGTTTGGTAATTAAGTACTTGATAGCTGCATGGTCAGTCCAGATAACAATTTTTGAACCTATGAGATACGAACGAAATTTTTCTAATGCGAACACTATGGCAAGTAATTCTTTTTCAGTGGTAGCATAATTGACTTGTGCGTCATTTAAAACTTTACTTGCGTAGTGTATAGCATGAAAAATTTTGTTTTTGCGTTGACCTAACACCGCGCCTACCGCATAATCACTTGCATCGCACATAAGTTCAAAATCGTATGTCCAGTTTGGTGCGGTGATTATGGGTGCGGATGTTAAGCTATCCTTTAAACTATTAAAAGCATTTAAACAATCAATATCAAAATCAAAAGACTTATCTTTGTTGAGCAAGTTGCTCAATGGCTTTGCAATTTTTGAGAAGTCTTTGATGAATCTCCGATAGAACCCGGCATGGCCTAGGAAACTTCGGATTCCTTTGACATTGACTGGTGGTGGAAGTTTTCCTATCACGTCGATCTTAGCTTTATCAACTTCAATACCCTTGGAGGAGATCTTGTGACCAAGGACTATTCCCTCGGTTACCATGAAGTGACACTTCTCCCAATTGAGCACCAAGTTGGTTTCCTTGCACCGTTTCAGTACCGTGTCCAGATTCTTCAAGCACAAATCGTATGATGACCCGAAAACTGAGAAGTCGTCCATAAACACTTCAATGCTTTTCTCTATCAAGTCTGCAAAGATGGCTTGCATGCATCGTTGAAATGTTGCGGGAGCGTTACATAAACCGAACGGCATGCGTCGATATGCAAATACCCCAAAAGGACATGTGAATGCAGTCTTCTCGTGATCGTCTGGATTCACCGAAATCTGATTGTAACCCGAATACCCGTCAAGGAAACAGTAAAAAGCTTGTCCTGACAGCCTCTCTAGCATTTGATCCATAAATGGTAGAGGAAAATGATCCTTTCTAGTTGCTTTGTTAAGCCTCCGGTAGTCGATACACATCCTCCAACCGGTTACGGTTCTTGTCGGTATGAGCTCATTCTTCTCGTTCGTGATTACCGTCATACCTCCCTTCTTAGGGACAACTTGAACCGGACTAACCCAAGTGCTATCCGAGATCGGATATATCATGCCGGCTTCAAGTAGCTTAACCACTTCTTTCCGGACTACTTCTTTCATGTTTGGGTTTAGCCGTCTTTGAGGTTGTGCTACCGGCTTATAATCCTCTTCCATCATGATCTTATGCATGCAATAGGAAGGACTTATCCCTTTTAAGTCGGATAGTGTCCAACCTATTGCTTCCTTGTTGGACTTCAAAACTTCTACCAATTTTGTTTCTTCATGGTTTGACAAGGAGCTACTAATGATTACCGGTTTGGTACCCTCTTGATCAAGAAACACATACTTCAAATGTGAGGGAAATATCTTCATCTCCGGCTTCACTTCT
Organism: Medicago ruthenica; assembly: GCA_018208015.1. Classification (NCBI taxonomy): domain Eukaryota; kingdom Viridiplantae; phylum Streptophyta; class Magnoliopsida; order Fabales; family Fabaceae; genus Medicago; species Medicago ruthenica. Next base: position 22,321,454 of record CM031375.1, on the reverse strand, counting down.
TCTACTTTAGCTTCATTCGTCAATTCCTCGATTTTGGCTTTGTGAAGAGGAATTTCCTTAAACGAATCGAGCTCCTTCAAACACTCTTCAAGCTCCTTCTCATCTTCTTCTCCTATGATATTTAGTGCGTTTGTCAATACTCTTTCAAGATGTGTCAAGTGATGCAACTGGTTTCTCGTATCAACTATCAATTCTTCCGTTGCATCCATCTTGAAGCACGCAGCTTTATCACTAGGAAACTTCATTGCTTCGTGGATGTTGAAATTGACTTCTTCATCGTCCACACGGACCTTCATTAAGCCTTGGTCAAGATCAATCATCATCCGTGCCGTTTTCATGAAAGTTCTCCCAAGAAGTAGTGGCACATCATCATCCTCCGGTATGTCCATCACTACAAAGTCAATGGGGAACAAGAACTTGTCGACTTTCACCAACACGTCTTCAGCAATTCCCAATGGACGAGTGTAGGATTTGTCGGCCAATTGCAAGGTTAAGTTGGTTCTTTTCACAACTATATCACCAATCCTTTTGACAACGGATAGTGGGATTAGGTTGATACTTGAACCCAAATCAATGAGTGCCTTGCCGACATTAACATTGCCAATGGACACAAGCAGTGTAACTTTGCCCGGATCTCTCTTCTTTCTTGACAATGTTCTCTGGATGATTTCACTACAATTCGCGTCTAGCTGAATTGTTTCTTCTTCAATAAACCTCCTCTTCTTGGAGAGAATTTCTTTCATAAACTTGGCATAGGTCGGCATTTGCTCTAGGGCTTCCGAGAACGGTATGTTGATTTGTAAACGCTTGAATATGTCAAGGAACCTAGCAAACTGCCTTTCTTTCTCTTTTTTGGCTGGTGTAGTTGGGTAAGGTAGATGTGGTGTCGGTGCATTCTTCACTACTTCTTGCTTCTTGCCCTTCTCCTTCACCACATCCTTCTTCCACACTATGTTCTCATTTTCAACTACATCCTTATTATTTTTTTCAACTTCTTCCTCTCTATGTACATCTCCTGTTTCCTTCTCATGTCCTTCATCATCATCCTTCTCCTCATTCTCAACAATCCTTCTCTCTACTTCAAGATTGTCCCCTATACCTTTACCAATCACCTTCCCGCTCCGAGTAGCAATTGCCTTGCAATTTTCGTTGTCTCTTGATGCAAGGACTTCCTCATCAAAATGACTTAATTGTCATTTCGATGATGATGCATGATCCTTTGGGTTGGTTTGTGTGTTGGCGATAAAGGTTCCGCCTTGTTGAGTAGCTTGAGATAGTTGTTGTGCCAACTGGCCCACTTGCGTCTCCAGATTTTTGATGGACGCATCAGTGTTCTTTTGGTTTGCCATTGACATCTGCATGAATTGATTGAGGGTTTCATCGGTGGTTTGGTTGCGGTTTTGTTGTGGAGGTTGATATTGGTTATAGTTTTGGTAAGGTTGTCGGTTTTGTTGCCCAGCTTCTTGCCTCCAACCTTGGCCATAATTCGGATTATTCCCTCTTGGGAAGTTGTTTGGATGGCTTTTGAATTGGTTTTGAAACTGTTGAGGCCTTGGTTGATTACCAACATAGCTTACCTCTTCTGTAGGTGGCGGACAAAATCCGGTTGGGTGGTCTCCCGAACAAAGCTCGCATGATGCGACTTGGTGTTGTCTTCTTTGTTCGTTCTGGATATCCTTCATTTGTTGAGGAAGGTTGGCCATTTTCTTTGTCAACTCTTCCACTTGTTGCGTGAGCAATTTGTTTTGCGCTAGGATAACATCATTTGTTCCCAAATCTAGGATTCCCGCCTTCCTTTGGCTTTGGCTTCGGTTATGATGAGCCTGGTGATCATTCAACGCCATTCTCTCTATAATAGCAACAGCATCCTCGGCGCTCTTGGCCATCAAAGAACCACCAGCAGCAGCGTCAAGCAATAGCTTGGATTGTTGTTGCATCCCGTTCCGGAATAGATGAATTTGGGTTAAGTCATCGAAACCATGATTAGGACATCTTCTGAGCATTGACTTGAAGCGCTCCCATGCTTCACATAACGTCTCACTAGTACCTTGTGAGAACACAGCAATAGTTGTCTTCGCCTCCATGAAACGATTCTGAGGGAAGAACCTCTCAAGGAATTTCTCCTCAAGCGTGTTCCAATTCGTCATTACCGTCGGTGGCTGGTCCAAATACCACTCCTTAGCTTTGCCAATCAATGAATGAGGAAACATCCTCATCCACATAGCCTCCTCGTTATTTTCCGTCTCACGAAGGGTACCGGCAATCTCGTAAAATTTGGTGAGATGTTGAAACGGATCTTCATGGTCTAATCCTGAGAAGGGATTAGCATATAAGATTTGTAAGATCACCGTCTTCATCTCGGTTTGCTTGATAGTCCTCGGTGTTTTCCCCAATTGTGCGAAACGGCGTGGACTATTATTACATGGCATCCCACGACCGCCTGAACCTCCAGGATCTTGATCTCCTGCTGCAGCCATTTGTAACTCTTGGCTTGGACTTGGACTAGATGAATGACTAGAAACAGAAGCCTCCTCTTGTTGCCTTTTCTTTGCTTGTTGCTTCTTTTTCCGATTCTTGCTATTGTTTCTACGAGCTGTTCTTTCAATCTCGGAATCAAAAAGAAGTTGGTCCTCCGATACTTGTCCTCGCATATACGATATCAACAATCTGACCACAAAGAATTAGCAAACAAGATGGATAAAGAATAATAGTTATGTACATAAAAGAATTTTGTGCAAAATTGCTTAAAACCATAATTAAAGTTGCAATGATTATAATATCATAACTTTAATCCCCGGCAACGGCGCCATTTTGTTAACTGCACAGATGCAAGTATTGTTTTTATATCGTTCCACAGGGATTAACGTGATATCATAAACCGTTCAACGTCGATTATCGTTTTAAGTTAGGGTTTAACCTTTTGTTATACTACACTACTCATCATTTTAAAAACTTAATAAATAAATAGTAGAGTAATAGGACATAGAAGGTGTTAGGATTAACTTTCATCAATCAAACATCGTTTGTATTCGATTGATCATAAATACGGATTCTAGCTTTTTCTTATATATGACATTATTACGTATTGTTCAACAACGACATTGATTTCCCAAATGACGTCGTGAGATCGATTGTATCGTTTAATCGATGATTTCTCAACCTATTAAACGATTCAAAAGCTTTATGATCCAATACTTAAATGTAATTATCAAAACCAAATCCCATTTCTAGAATTTCTTATCTTGATAGAAAATCATTCTAAACCTAGATTCAAAAGTCTTTTTCAACAACATTTAAATCAAACATAAGAGTGAAAAGCAAGAAGAAATTCAATGGTATATAAAAATGCTAGAATCATATATTTAATAACCAAAAGTTTACAACATGGAATGATTGATTACCTATTAATCCCAACAAAGGAGATTAGTTGATCATTGTCATGACAACTATTGCAAAACAAGAAAGGAAGATGAAGATATATTAGAGCTTGATGTCTCAAAGCTTCTTAATGTCTTCTTCAATCCAAATCAATTTGCTATTTGAAGTTTTTCTCCTTCTATGCCTATTCTCTCTCTTAGATAACAACTATTTTGAGCTCTGGAAAATATTAAATCTGATAAAAAACTATATATATGAAAATGAGCTTCAAAATCTATTTATATGCTGAGAAAATGCTCGCTCGCTACAAGCGACCAGCCTGTCGCTTGTAGCGAGGCAGTCAACTGGCCAATCAAAGAGCTCCACGTCACCATCAGCATTAAACCGCCCTCTGGTCGCTGTAGCGACAAGGTCTGTCGCTACAAGCGATTGATCTTTGAAATTCCCTGCCTAGGCTCGCTTCAAGCGTCCAGTTCATCGCTTCAAGCGATGAACCCTTGTAAATCCCTGCCTAAGCTCGCTTCTAGCGATGGAAGCTGCGCTTCAAGCGATGAAACACTGGAAATCCCTGCCTATCCTCGCTACTAGCGATGGCTTCTGCGCTTGTAGCGATGGCATCAAGAAAAGCTTCATTCTTTTGCATCAATCAGGTCCAAGCATGTATTTCCTGCATAATCACATGGGGTAAGGATTAGGATCACAAATATTGCATTTTTAACACAAATATGCTCTAATCCTAAGGTAACTTGTACAACAAGTAATCATAAGTGCCCTAAAATGTATCAAAATATAACAACTTTTAGGTACTTATCAGGTACACTATTGGTTCGGGTAATCCTACTTTAGTCTCCCATCTTCAATTTGCTGATGATACTCTTCTTTTGGGGGTTAAGAGTTGGGCGAATGTGCAAGCCCTTCGGGCGGCTCTGGTTCTCTTTGAATTGATGTCGGGCCTGAAGGTGAATTTTTACAAGAGTATGTTGGTTGGGGTCAATGTTTCTGCATCTTGGTTGCAGGCGGCAACTCTGGCTTTAAATTGTCGCGTTGGTAAAATTCCTTTTGTATTTGGGCTTGCCTATTGGCGGTGATCCACGTCGTTTGTTGTTTTGGGAGCCTGTGCTGACTCGTATCCGTGATCGTTTGTCTGGGTGGCGCAGTAGATTCCTTTCTTTTAGTGATTAGAATAACAAAATGATTATTCTTATCGTCTCAAAATATAAGTTTTCATTTAACTAAAAATGTGTCCCTAAATATGAATATAAATATATTTTATTTACATCTTTTGAAAATTGTAAATTGTCGTATCTTAGCCGTAATGAGAGTTGAGTTTAACGGTAATAATTACTTTTTTCTAATATGGTAAAGTAATATTCAAATGTCACATATGAAGGGTGTCAAATTTACTTATATTAATTTATATGCATAGACGATGTATCCAATTAAATTGTCAAGGACATATTTATAGGGATATTTTAGAAAATAATTAACCTAAAAAAGTGCTCCTGAAAAAATTATGTTATCGCTTTTTTTGACAAATAAAAAAAATTATATTATCGTTGTATACAAATTAATCCTATATTATGGTACAACTTAGACGTGTTAAATTTAACTTATTGTGCTCAACTTGTCAAAAAAAACTCATTGTGTCATTGTATTAAGGTTTAATTACAAAAATGGTCCCTTAACTAATTATGATATTTTATGTTGGTCCATTTATTAATTTTCGTTTCGTTTTGGTCCCTTAACTCACCTCCGTCAACCAAATTAATCCTTTTCTTTTAACTTTTGTGAAAACTGTTAACATTCATCATTCCCTTCATCACCTTCATCCTCAAACCCAGAAAATTCACAAACCCAGAAAAATTCATCATTAATCCATCATAAAATCCAGAAAAATAAAAATAAAAACTCATCAAAATCTGGATTTAAAACTAAAAATAAAAATCCAGAAAATTCACAAATCCAGAAAATGCTTTCTGTTTGTTCCTCTCTCTGAAAAGACCTATTCCCCACAAAAACTCTGACACTGATTGTGCAGCCGGGTGACCAGATTCGGCAGCTGTTTCGATCTCGCCGGAGCCCTCTTCTATGATCCTTGCATCCCCAATCATTAGCTTAGTGACGGCGGAGTAGTAGAGAGCGTCGGTATCGGATTGGGATTGGGATTGGGATTGGGGGTCGGTGGTGGAGGGTTCGAAGATTTGGCGCCATGAACCAGGATCGAGATCTTCTTCGGACTTGAATGGCGCCATGAACCAGGGGAGCAGGTGTTGAGAGAAACTACACCAAAGCTTTTGAATGGCTTACTCTTGCATCGAAACACCACCTATATTCTGCTTACAATGGCATCAGTTATTTGTATGTCAAAGGCTATGGAGTCGACAACAAGAATTACACTAAAGTAGGATCATCCTTGCATGTTTGTCTTTATATACATAACATTCATACTGATTTTTCTGGATTTTCATGAAGGTGATGAAGGGGATGATGAATGTTAACAGTTTTTCACAAAAAGTTAACAGAAAAAGATTTATTTGGTTGACGGAGGTGAGTTAAGGGACCAAAACGAAATGAAAATTAATAAGGGGACCAACATGAAATCTCATAATTAGTTAAGGGACCATTTATGTAATTAAGCCTTGTATTAAAGAAGGAGTACACAACCGTTAAATTTGGAAATAGAAAATGTACAGAAAACTTAGCCGTTGTTTGCTATGTAAAAACATTTTATGTTTTCAATTTTCTAAAACATGTGTTACATTTTAACTTGCCAAAAAGAAATGTGTAACTCTTTAAATGCATACAATTTTTTTTACAAAAATAAATGATATTCATTCATTCAAATTGATAGAGTATATCGATTCAATTCAAATTCGCTAAAAATAAGAGGGATGAATCTCCGAACAAACTCACAACTTTCATGTTAATAGCATAAAACGACAAAGTATAAAAGCATACACATATGACTATATTCAAGTCTCCGAATTATCTATGTCTTCGGATCTGCAACGTGGACGACACCAAAGTCATTGATTGGATCTGCACTGGATCAAAACCGATCTGACAATCTGAATCGAATAAATATCTGAACGAAACAAGAAAGACAAACAACGCCGCACAAAGACGACGAACAAACCAACGTCGCACTAGGACAACGAAATCACAAAATAAAAAACTAAATAGATGTGAAAATCACTTATTTCAATAAAAGGGAAAGACAAAAACGAGTTAGAGGAGTGATTTTGGATCAAAAATTGACCATAAATCACGCCTCTTTGGTGGATGAAGAAGAAGAAACTAGGGTTTTGGTGACGGCTCACAAGAGAAAATATTTACATGCATAAAATTATTCACTTTAAAAATATAAAATTTATTTGTTGGCAAGTAAGATTAACTAGGGATGGCAAAGCGGTCCAACCCGCGCCCGTCCCGCCCCACCCCATCATTAACCCGCCAAAAAAGGGGTTGAGTGGGGCGGGCCAACTAGTGATGGCGGATTGAAAAACTCACTCCGCCCCGTTTCATGGTCGATTGGCGGGTTAGCGGGGTTCCCCGTCAACTTTTTTTTTTGAAAATAATTGATAAATTTGCAAAAACGTGTAAAAATAACATAAAATTAAAGTTCAAAGAATTAAAATATAAAGCTAAACTTCAAACATCCATGGTCTATTAAAGCAACAAGGAAACCATAAAACCTTAATGAAATAGTCTCAAATCCAACAGCTCAAACAAAACTTGAATTCTATGTTTAAATCCACATCAACAAAAATTAAACCAACAAGAAAAAAATCATAAGGAAATACTCAAATCCAACAAAAACAAAACTTGGATTCAATGTCTAAATCCACACCAACAAAAAAAAATTAAATAGTAAGCGATAACAATAAGTAGTCTTCAATCCAAATTAACAACGGTGTTTGATGCTTGTTGGATGTTGACGATGAGCAATTTACAACGAGACTGAATTTTTTATTTATTTATTTTTACTTAAGCCCAACGGGCCATCCCACCCCGCCCCGTTTTTTAACGGGTTATGCGGGGCGGACACCCTACTAATGGCGGATTCAAAATCTCAACCAACCCCGCCAAAATATGGGGGCTAAACAAACCGACCCGACAGACCCAACCCGTTTTGTCATCCCTAATATTAACACAAAATTTAAAAAATAAAAATAGACAATGTTTCTAAAAAATAAAAGTGCCTTGCACCGTCAATTTGACGGCTGATCTATAACTAGCTACATATGGCATAGAACAAAATACTGTTCTACACATCCATTCAAAAGCAATAAATATACCTAATCAAAAACGTAAAATGGAAATTAAATGCTCAACTATGGATATTTCAACTCTTTTTCCCTCGCAATTTTCGGCCTGTAGAATTACAATCATTAAACATGAGAGCTGAAATGGGAGTTAAAATATTAAAAAAAAAAAAGTGGTTTGTGTGTTTTAAGCGTGTAGATTAAAAATGGAGAAAAATCTAAAGAATTTTCAAATAAAAGAATCCAATCCCTATAGATGTTTAAGCGTGTAGATTAAAAATGGAGAAAAATCTAAAGAATTTTCAAATAAAAGAATCCAATCCCTATAGATGTAGTTCAAAATTGAAACAAATTGGGAGACTAAGACTAGTGCTTGCTTTATTGGCCTTGCATATTTAAAGGTTTGGTAGTCAATGTGGGTTATGGAAAGAAGCTAACATATCCGTCCAAGGATGTGATTCTTAAAGTGTAATTGTGTTTGTGGTGTAGTTTGGATTGTTTTCAAATAAAGGATCATTCGATTTATAGATTAAAATATAGTTTAAATAACATAATTATCATCAAGTTCATTAACTAAAAATGATACAAATCAATGAACCATGTGTTAAACCACCGCATTTTTTTTCATAAGCAAAGATGTATTAACGAGAGTACAGCCATGAAGAAGTCCAACCCTTAGAAAGAGAATCTTAAATGCTATCCAAACATACTAGAACCAATCAAGAGAAAACGTGACGTAAACTAAGCCCCTTCTACTCATAAGAGTATCTACAATGGAGACATCTATTTTTGAGTACTTAAATAGATCACACGTGTACTAAGTTGTTTTTTGGGTACTCTAAGTTGTTTTTGTTTACTTTCTTCTACACATAAGTTAAAGGGAAATGTTAACGAGTATCTTAAGGACACTCTTTAAGGACTTTATATAATAAATTTTTATAAAAAATTGTGCATTTAATGCATCGAAAATTGAAATATGAAACATTTTCAATGAATAATTTCTTAATTGGGAATCCTTCAAGAGTGCCCTTAAGGCACTCGATAGCAAGACCTAAGTTAAAATCAAAAGATAAATCTTATATTAAATAACAACCTAACATTGCATCTTTCCTTCTGAAAACAATGCTATAATATATGTTCCATCCACATACTACAAGTAGTAGTTAACCAGACAATATCCGATTTGGTAATATCTGGCTCTGTTGAGGTCGTCTTCAGATATTGTTTGTCATCTTTCAATTAGAATCTAGTTAACTAATTAATATATACTACATCAAAAACAATAAACTTAACAAATATAGGCCACACATTTTGTTCGCATTAGTGTGGTCCTTCACGATATTTTACAATGCAAGCATCAATAACACTAAATCATACATGCATTCTCCTATTATTATTATAAACAAAAATGTATTTTAAAATTCATTAAATAAATGACTTTTTGGATGTTTAATATTTTAATAAAGTATTTGTTCACATTTTTATGACTTTTAACTTAAGGGTTCATTGTCTATGATATCCCCATTTGTGCGTATGTAACTAAAGCTTACTAAAAGTTTTGAAGTTGGAAGACGATTTTGGATTTTAGTATTGTTCTTAATTTTTACAAATTAAGTAACTTTCTATATTAAATATTTAATTCCTTATAAAAATAGTATCATAAATGGCTCAGCTAGCCCATGCGTCCGCACGGGTCTCTGACTAGTAGACTACATACATCATTTATTGAATGAACAAAAAATGTATATGGTTTATAATATAGAATTTTGCTTGTAATAGTGACTAAAAGATGTACATATTTGGTGTTAAGTTAAAATATTAATGAGGTGAAAGTATGAATAAAAAAAAGAATAAAAATCCTACATAACATCACAGTTGTCACAAAGGAAGGTTAATTTCTAGATTGCTGATGTGTTTAGACTTTAGATTTTCCATTAACGGTTTGTTTGAATTGGCTTACTTTTTAGTTTATTTAAAATAACTTGGGCAATTTCCGTGAGCTTAACTCAGTTGGTGGGGATATTGCATATTATATGCAGGGGCTGTGGTTCGAACTCCGGACACCCCACTTCTCCACATTTAAAGTAGTTTATGAAAAAACAATTTATAAAAATACAATTTTCGCTACCAAAAACTTATAAATAAAAATAAAAGTATTTATGTGCATAAACTATTTTTTACAAATTCAAAAATAAGCCAATACAAATAGATATTGCAGAAACCTGATTTTTTTTTTTGGTCCAGTAGTCTAATGACTAGAATTCACCTTATAAGGTGAATAAGTGGGGTGTCCGGGGTTCGAACCCCGGCCCCTGCATATAATAATGCATTGTCCCTGCCAACTGAGCTATGTTCACGGGGACTAGAAATCTGATCTTATTAAAGAAGAAATATAATGTTTCTACTTCTAGTTATATTCTACAATTAGACAATTATTAATGTGAGAAGATATTTTCGTTGGACAGTGCTCGGGTATAGATGTAGATGTTTGTTTGAATGGCTAAAATTTTCAGACAGGTTATTAGAAGCATTAAAAAGATGGGACACACAGAGATACTATGAAGTTAAAATGAATTTCTATAACCTTTCAAAAAATGAATTTCTACAAATTGAGGATTTTTCTTTCGTAAAAAAAAAAACAAACAAATTGAGGATTTCTAGGGTCGGCTCAAGTAAAGCGGCGTCCAAGCTCTTATTTAGTCTCCTAAAAATTATAAAATCATGTTAAGAATTTTCAATTATAATATTGTATATTGAAAAGGGAAATCGATCAATTTTTTTAGGACAACTTTTTTTGTAAATGCCTTATTTATTATGGGACGTCGAGAGTAACATTTTATCTTCTTTATATCAGAAAAGTTTCAGTATCGCATCTTCTTATTAATAAATTAAAATAAGCACATTTAAAACATAAAATATTTTTACAAATGAAACAGATCCTAAATTTTTCTAAAACCTTTTATGAGTTTACTATTTTTAAAATAAATGTCAAACCAAATAATATTCCACACGTAGCTTAGTTGGAATGAAGTATACTTTTAGTTGTAGGCCCATAGTCTTAAAAAAAAAAAATTTGATAAAACTTAAAAAAAATGCCTTAAGTGCAGTTACATGTACTAAACTTTAAAGGACTAGAGAGGCTTCCTCAAACAAACTATTGGAGAACTGATTTTAAGCAATGATTTAAGAAAAATGCATTTTTTTTTTCAAAATCCTCTGAAAAATTAGTTGATGTATAATCAACGAAGAATCGTGTCCGGCTTAAGACACGGTGGATGTGCGACACCGTCAGACCGACACATGTTCTTACATTCAATAATTCAATTTTCTTAAATTATTACATGTAACATCTCAGACGACTTTCAGGATTGCCGACTGACCCCACAAACCAACGCCAAGAGTGGACAGAGGATGTGAGGATGACGCGCTAGTGGTGGGGTCGACTGGGAATGATGAATTATAGGGAGAAGGTGGGGAGACTAGTGTAGGCAGAAAGCTACCTGAAGCCCAGTTATGTATTTCAAACTCTTATAGGCCTTTCAATAACGGGATTCAACAACAGGAAATTGTTGGAATTTCTAAAGGAGCGGGGCTAGCAAATAGACATATAAGAATCAGAGATGAAGACTCAGAAGTATTAGAGTACAACGATTCAATGGACCAAATGGGAGAAAACCAGAGATTAAAGAAGCAAAGGAGGAAGGAAAGGCAGAGGAAAAATATTGGAAGAAATCAAATATGTCAATTGGGAGCTCCTAAATGTGTCCAATTGGCATAGATGGCTAGGGAGAGTGGACGGGGAAAAATCATAAAAGAAGGTCGATTGAGGGACAACAGTCAAGGGAAGCAGCTTCAAATGGGGGATATTATGAGGAGGTAGGCATTAAGGGTGATTTGAAAGGAACGTCCGAAGGTGAGAGGCTTCTCGTGGCTTCAATCGCAATTGGTTCGGGCAAAAGACATATTATGGAAGACCAAAGTACAATTGTTTCGGAAACGGAAACCTCTTCTAGCAGAGCCAAATGTTGAAGAAATTGGTGGCTTCTAAACTATATGGAATACAAAAGGAGGTGGGATATTCATTCACATTGCAAGATGGGACAATTCAACAAAAGTTTGTAGTTATAAAAGAGATTGATGTGAAGCAGAAGGTTGAGAGGGAGAAGGAAAACAGTGATCAATGATTATTACAACTTTTATTATAAGAGGATTGGGGGGGGTGTTTTGAAGAGGAACAAAGTTAGAGAGTTAGTGAGGGTTCATAACGTTGATTTTTTTTGGCTATTCAAGAAACGAAGATGGAGGTTATTACGCAAATTTTTGCTATAATTTATGGGGAAGTGAGGATTATGAGTGGTCATTTCCTCCTTCGGAAGGATATAGTGGGGGTATCCTATCTTTGTGGAATAAGATCAATTCTAGACTAAATTTCACGTTTGTTGGTGAAGGTTTTGAGGGGGTGTGTTTGGATTGGGGAGTGTTGGAACAAAATGTGTTTAGCAAGTCTCTTATGAATTAAGGGGAGATTGTTGAAACATTTATGTGTAAACATATCTCTCTTTATGGTTTTGATGATAACAAAGTGTTAAATAGAAAATTGGTTATTTGCTAATGCTTTGTTCAAGTGTTTCAGAACCACATGCTTAATAAGTATTGATTGATAATGGTTATGAAAGAACAAGCTTAGAGCAAGGAAGGAAAGCTAAGAAGCAATGTTGCAAAGCTAGAAGGAAATTGGGTCTGAAGAAGTGCTCCTGAAGAAGTGCTCATGAAGTAGTGGTACTGAACTGAGAAGCTTCTGAAGTGGTCCTGAAGTGGTACTCCTGAAGTGCAGCTTCTGAGTCTGAAGGCAGCTTCTGAAGTCTGGGTGCTTCTGAAGAAGTCAACGCAAAGTCAACTCATGAAGCCAGCTTCTGATCCGTACAAGGCAGCTTCTGATCCGTACAACTGAAGCAGCTTCTGATGCACTGTTCACAAAGAAGCTTCTGAAGCTGATGTGGCATGGAAATTGACCAGTACTGTGCGCATTTAATGCCTGGATGTGTCAGAACAACTCAATGGAACAGTTGTCTCCCTGACCCAAACATTCTCCAGCTTTTAAGGTAGGCCATTTCAAAAAATGGCTGCTGCTCTGTTTTGTTTGAAAAAGTGCAGCACACATTTGCAGAAATTCTAGCTTAGCTTGCAACGGCTCTTTCCTCAATTCAAGCAAATCTTCAACAGCTATATTTCATCTATAAAAGGAAGAAGATTTGAAGAAGAAAATGTCTAAGACTCTTGAAACGTATTGCTGAACCTGTGCTCTGTTTTCTGTTGTAAAACTGTCAAGTTCAAAAACTCTTAGAAATTCTTCAGTCTTGTAACTTAGAATTTCTTAAGGTTAAGAGTCTTAACCTGTGTTGTATTACGAGAACACCTCTGATATTTGATCAAGTGTTCATCCCAAACTCCTTTACTTGTAAACCAGTTTGGTCCTCAAAGTCTCAGTCGGTATACTGAGCATTTGTAACCTCATTCCTTTGTGGTCTGAGTCAGAAGCCTCTTGACTTAGTGTCTTGAGCATTGAGAAGTCTCTTGACTAAGTGTCTTGAGCATTGGAAGCCTCTTTCTTAGTGATTGAGCAGTGGAAGCCTCTTTCTTTGTGGTTGAGCACTAGAAGCCTCTTCCTTGGTGGTTGAGCAACTGGAAGTCTCTTTCTTAAGTGATTGAGCAAGTGTAATCTTCAGATTATAGTGAAACTCTCTTGTTGGAAAACAAGGGGACTGGACTACTTCTCACATTGAGAAGGAACCAGTATAAATTCTGTGTGTCTCTCTTTCCCTATCTCTTTTCTTTATTTGATCCGCTGCATAACTCTTGATAACAGTTCAGAACTGATTCATATCAGCTTCTGAACTTAACCTTAAGTTTGAAAAGAAAAGATAACAAGTTTTTGAGTCACACAATTCAACCCCCCCTTCTTTTGTGTGTGTTTTTCTCACCTTCAGGGAGTTCAAAGAAGAAGATGTTATGTAATCAATGTGTATGCCAAGTGTACTTTGGAGGCTAAAAAGAGGTTATGGGAGAGTCTTGTGCAGGCTAGAAGGAGTTTGGGAGAAGGGGTGTGGTGCATTTTAGGGGATTTTAATGCAGTGTGTAATCTGGAAGAGAGGAGGGGAGTGAACGAAGAGGCATCATCGTCACAATTATTGGAAATGAATTTTTTCAATAAATTTATGCGGGAGGTGGAGTTGGAAGACTTGAATGTTTTGGGAAGACGATATACTTGGTATCATCTGAACAGAATAGCAATGAGTAGGATTGATAGAATGCTTATTTCTGAGGAATGGACACATTATTGGGGGGTTTCTTCTCTTTGGGTGCTTCCGAGAGATGTCTCAGACCATTATCCATTGGTATTAAAATTTGGTGGTTGGGAGTGGGGACCTAAACCTTTTAGATTCAATAATTATTGGTTAGAAAATAAGAATTTCAAAGGATTAGTAGATGATTGGTGGAGGAGTAATCATGTTAGTGGGTGGATGAGTTTTGTGTTGAAGGAAAAATTGAAAATGCTAAAAATTTACTTGAAAGAGTGGAACAAAGGGGAGTACGGAGGAATGGACAAGAGGATGGGGGAATTGGTGGCAAAAATTACGGATTTGGACGTGAAGGGAGAGGAAGGTTTGTTGAATGGGGAAGAAGTGCAAACTAGGAAGAACTTGTTTGGTGAATTATGGAAACTTAGAAAAGCTAAAAATACTTTGATGGTTCAAAGAGCATGCTCAATGTGGTTGAATGATGGAGATACGAATTCAAAATATTTTCATAAATGCGTGAAGATGAGATCTAGTAAGAATGTTATAAAGGCACTAAAGGTGAATGATGGGTGGGTGGAAACACCAAATGAGGTGCGTAGCGCGGCAGTAGAATATTTCACTAACCATGTGTCTTCAAGTGGGTGGGAGCGTCCTATGATGGATGGGGTACCATTCAGGGCCGTTCCTAGCGTTTTACGGGTCTTAGACATAGTATGAGGAAATGACCCCTTACATAATACATCATAAACTTTTTTAGCTCTTTGTTCTGATTTTATTAGCTCTTCATTTCATTTTTTTCGCTTTTCACTACCAGATAAAAGTTTTTTAGGCAACATCTTAAAATAAATCAAATACTCAATAGAAAACAGAACAAAACAAAAAATCATAGAAGTAGAGAACAGAAACACATGCGAAGTAGACTGAAATTTTAGCTCCTGAGAAATAGAGACTGAAATTTTAGAACCTGAGAATAATAGCACCAAAAAAATAAAAGAATATCATCACTTAATTAATTAAATTTTAGTCTTTTGGATGCAGAATTCTCCAATATTAAACTCATAACAACAATAATACTTGATACAAAACTAGTGTTAAACTTTTTAGAGGAATCAAAGATACAAGAACTCCTTTATATGTTACAAGTACATCATTTCTTTTTTTAATATACTACAAGTATCTCTATCAAGTTCATTGTGATGATACAATATCAATGTTGAAATGATGTTAATAGTGTGCCTCCATCAGGGAATTTAAGCATACTTAATCACTTATATCAATAATTTTATCAAACTTATGATAAGAAATTGCCTCACTGAAATTAATGAGACATGCGTTAATTTTGACGGTTGATATCTCAGATATGCTGACACCCCAAAACATCGTGTGTAAAATGCACATCATCCTATATATTATTGATAAAAAAGAAAAACAAAACAAAAAAGTGGGGTGGGTGCATGATCCTAAATGTGTCTCACATCGTGTTTCATGATCATGACTGTGTCTCACATGATCTTGCATTATCAAATTCAATTCTGCAATCCTTTCAATCAATCCAAGAAAGTTGACAATACTATTTTAATATAATTTATTTTTTCGATCCTCTAAAGGAAAGATTAAGATTGATTTCTCAAATATCATTTTTAACTAAAATATAATTTATTTTGTTATGAAGATTCTCCCAATTTATTGGAAAATAAATATCACCAATATTTTTATAATTAGTGACGCACATTATTAGGAACAAATGACCCAAAAAATATCACCAATTTCTTAGGAAAACTGCTTTTTTTCCATATGATTTTGCTCATTCCTACCCCAAACTACCAAAAATAACCCCAACGTGAGTTAACTCATGTTCGGTATAATCAGCGTGAGTTAACTCACGTCAAAAGCAACGTGACTTAACTCACGTACAAAGTCAACGTGAGTTAACTCACGTTGCGATGCATTACTGTTTTAGGACAAACCCAGCAACTTCAAACTTCAAACACACACTTCCTTCCCTCTTCACCTCCAAAACACCCAAAAGTGCAATTTTTTGGAGCAATAGCTTGAGCTCAAATCATTAGAAAACGCCAGGAAGCAAGTTTCTACGCTCATCAAACATAAAAAATCAGGTAATGTATCATCTAAGCTCTTTAGATTTTGCTGGTTTTTGAGTTGTGTTCGTCATTTTGGGAGGTATAACGTGGCGTGAGTTAAATCACGTTGAGAGCTCAACGTGACTTAACTCACGTAGAAGGCCAACGTGACTTAACTCACGTTTGTGCCCAGAATTTGAATTTTAGCGCCATTTTTTTTTTCTTTCTTAGGCTTGTTGCATCAGTTATTTATAATTTTTTTCCTTGTTATTTTTTTATTCAATAGATATAGTGATGATTTAAAATGTGGTGGATGATGGTGTTGAGTCGAAATCGGTCATCATTGAAGCTTACTTTCCTACTTTGTTGCTTTAATTCCGAGAAATCTATGTTTAATATGGGGGTATATATAGCAAATCACACCAAAAGGGCCAAAACATTAACAAACTTCAGTTCAGCCAATCATCTTTTTTACAACTCAGTAGTCAATGTCTGGGGCCTGTTGATGCACTTTAATAAATATACCCCAAATAAACCAAGGCTTGCTATATAAACCCCTCCCCTATAATTTTTTTTGGGCCCCCTACCGGCATGGGCCCTAGGCCGTCGCACCCCCGGCCTATGCCTAGGGTCGGCCCTGGTACCATTCAATATGTTGTTCGATGACGAAAACGGTAGGTTGGTTGCACCGTTCACGATGTTCGAGATTGAGATTAAGGTCAAGGAGAGTGATGGAAATAAAAGGATGAGATCGGATGGGTATAATTTTTGTCAAGGAGTTTTGGTACTTGCTAAAGGATGAGGTGCGTATTATGTTTGATCAATTTCATGCGAATAAAGTGGTGCCAAAAAGCTTACTTTCCTACTTTGTTGCTTTGATTCCGAAAATATCCTCACCATTAACTATGAAGGATTTTTGGCCAATTTCCTTACTAGGAACCCTCTATAAAATGCTTTCTAAGGTATTGGCTAGAAGATTAGTTGGAGTTATGAATGCCATTATTTCTCCTACTCAATCAGCCTTTCTTAAAGGCCACAATTTGGTGGTTGGCGTGTTGGTGGTTAATGAAATAGTTGATTTTGCAGAAAAAAAGGTAATGTATGATTCTAAAGGTGGACCTCGAAATAGCTTATGGCACGGTAGATTAAGGTTTTTTGGAGTATATGATGGTGAGCGTGGGGCTATGTACCTAATGGGTGGCTTGGATGAAGGCTTGTATTTTTGGGGGTAGTATGTCCATTCTTGTCAACGAAAGTCCTACGGAAGAAATTAATATTCAAAGGGGGGCTAAAGAAAGGGGTTTAGTGGGGTCATGAGGAATGTTGTAAGAAGAAATTTGTTCACAGAGTTTGAGTTTAGGAATGAGGGTTTGATGATTTATCACTCACAATATGCGGATGATACAATTTGTATTAGGGAAGCATCAATGGAAAATTTTTGGACGTTAAAGGCGTTGTTGAAAAGCTTATCGGGTCTTAAGGTTAACTTTTACAAAAGTTGTTTGGTGGGGGTTATTGTGCCGAGGGAATTTTTGAGTATGGCATGCAATTTTTTGAATTGTAGTGAAGGTGATATTCCATTGAAGTACTTGGGGTTATAAGTGGGTGCTAATTCAACAAAGCTTTCAATGTGGGAACCTTTATTGGATCAATTGTCTAGAAAGTTAAACTCTTGGGGTAACACGTATGTGAGTCTTGGTGGTCGCGTTGTCTTTCTAAATTTGGTGCTTAATTCAATACCTATATTTTATCTATCATTTCTTAAGATGTAGATGAAGATATGGAGGAAGATAGTCAAGCTTCAACGTGATTCTTATGGGGAGGGGCGAGGCGAGGTAGGAATGTAAGTTGGGTGAAGTGGAGGATGGTGTGTCAACCGAAAAGTAATGGTGGTCTAGGTGTGAGGGGCGTTAGAGTGGCAAATTTGAGTCTTTTGGCAAAGTGGAGATGAAGATTGATTCAAGGTGATAATGGAATGTGGAAAGATGTCCTTATTGAGAAATATGGTTTGCAGATTTTTAAATTAGATGAAGCGGGTGGATTGAGGTGGTTCAATTCGAAGGTGATTAAGAAGGTGGGAATTGGAAATTCAACTAGGTTTTGGAAGGATCCGTGGAGGGGGGAGACACCTTTTTGTTTAAAATATCCTAGACTCTTTGCAATTACAAATAATAAGGAGGCAAAAGTGGAGGAGTCACGAGGATCGTTGGAGGAAGGGGGTGATTGGGTGTTTCCTTGGCGTAGGAATCTTTTTGTTTGGGAGGAGGAACTTTTAATTAGTTTGATGGAGGATTTGAAGGGGGTATAGGTGGGAGAATTTTGAGGATGAGTGGTGGTGGGAAGCGGAGGAAGGGGGAATTTTTTGATTATGTCTTGTTATAAGAAGCTAGAGAGTTTGTTGGTGAGGGAGGAAAATTGGAGTGGAGATGAGAAGAGAGTATTTAAGTGTATTTGGAAAAGTCCGGCTCCATTGAATGTTGTTGCTTTCTCTTGGAAACTTCTTCTTGATAGAATCCGAACGATAATAAATCTCTTTTTTATTCAATAATTAAAAAAAAG
Source organism: Medicago ruthenica (assembly GCA_018208015.1). Taxonomy (NCBI): domain Eukaryota; kingdom Viridiplantae; phylum Streptophyta; class Magnoliopsida; order Fabales; family Fabaceae; genus Medicago; species Medicago ruthenica. The sequence continues at coordinate 22,302,872 of CM031375.1, read as the reverse complement.
TTTATTCAAAAAGTAAGTTAATTTATGATTGATTTTGTGGTGGTAAGAATCGATTTTATAAAATTGATTTTGATTAAAAGTAAGTTAATGGTGAAGTGATTTATGTTTAGATACATTAATGTAAAAACGTGTTGAACTAAAACTTTGTTTGTAATAATAAAATTGTACGCGTATGTTTGATTCCACTACTAAAGATGTCATAATTGATTTTGAAGGTGTAAAATTGATTCTGAGATGTTTGATTGTTTTCAAATATAATTGTTTCTGTCTCCTAATTGATTCTACTTGAAATTATCATTTATAACATTTGTTTATAGAATTTATTTTTACACATAAATTTATCGTTCAACTAACTTTTACAAAAACCTATCCAAACACAAATCACTTTACCTTTAACTCACTTTTAGTCAACGTCAATTTTATAGAATCAATTCTCTCAAAATTAATTCTTGTCAACTCAAAGCCAAACATACACTACAAATCATAGGTTATGTAGAATCAATTTTGGAGGCAAAATCAATCATACTCAAAATCACATTTTATTGGGTATATTATGATTTTGTTTGGTAAAAGAAAGTGAATAGTTGATATTTTATCTTACAACGATTAGCTAATAAGTAAGCTTATAGTGAATACGCTAGCTAGCTGATTAAATTTATATTGTTTGATAAAATCAACCGCTGAATTAACTTATAAGTATGAAATGACATAAATTTATATTTTGGCGCCTGTAATATCCCGCTTAGATGTAACAGTTATCAGCGTAGGAACTTATTAAGCAAGCATGGCAATTTCGTAAATAAGAGGCAATGGCAAAGTGGTAAATATTTTAAAAGGGAGGAATATAAGAAAAGAGGTGAGATATTTTCTCACCATTTCTCTTCATTCTCTACTCTTCTCTTCTCTCACGCCATCTCTTCTTCTTCTCCCCTAATCATCAACAAATTTCATCTCTCAACTCTCAATCTTTGGACAAACCAAGCAAGCACCAATTTGGGAGGTTGAAGCAAGAAAAGGGAAATGAATCAAGGAAGGACAAGAAGACCAAAGCTAAGGTTGGAGAAGGAAGCAAGGGAAGGAATCAAGCTATGATTGGAAGGGGGAAAGCTTGGCAAGGAAGCAAGCAATGATTGAGGTGAGCTCTCTAGGGTTTTAGGACCCACTATGGGTAAGCTTAAGTGTTCCTAGCATTATGATCAAAGTTATGAATTTTAGTACCCTAATCCTATGTTGTGAGCAATTCTTAATTATTACATGTTGAAATCTGTTAATATGCATTAGAATTTATTCCTTAAAGTTGTATGATGTATGGGCATGATTGGATAAGCCAAAATGGTGGAAATCATGTTTTAAACTTGCCCTTTGCTGTCCAACTGCAGGTAAAATCGTGTCACGATTTTACAACCGTGTCACGATTTTATAGGCAGGAACCAACACGATTTCTGTGACACGATTTCCAAATCGTGTCACGATTTGCAGTGGGCAGGAACATAAAGTTTTTCGTTAAATCTTGCACCGTTCTGGCTATCCAATACTGTTTCAGACACAAGAAACAACATGTACTGATTAAGAGTCGCTAATGAGCATTATAAGACCTATCCTTAGAGAATGTATAATTGTATAGCATGAGGATTAGGCTCATAAGTTAAGTATCGGGAGAATGTTCTCCCTAAGTGATGCATTTTATGCACAAAGTATAGTAGAGGAAGAAACACTTGCAAGAACATAAGACGAGAATCGATGAGAATGATTCCAAGTTTAAGTTAGAACCTATTATAGGTTACGCACTCATGAGAGAATACTTAAGTATAAGAGCAAGTTAAGAACCTCTTATAGGTTAAGCACTTAAGAATGATTACTTAAAGAATGCATCAGATATGCATAAGAATGTGAAACGTAATAGTTAAACATACGAGCTTAAGTTAAGAATTTAATGATAAAGAATATGATAATGTGTTCATCAGACTCCGGGTTTCGCCGGATGGGATTTCTCCGAAAGGGTTATCCACACGTAAGTTATAAGACTATGATAAACGTGTCCATCAGGCTCCGGGATTCGCCGGATGGGACTTCTCCGAGAGGATTGTCCGCACGTATGTTAAAAGATCAAGCATGTTCAGCAGACTCCGGGATACGCCGGATGGGACTTCTCCGAGAGGATTGTCCACATGCTAATTAAGTTGTGTCCAGCAGGCTCCGGATTATGCCGGATGGGGCTTCACCGAGAGGGTTGCCTACACAAAGATAAGAGGAGTCCGGTGTTAGCCTGATATGATAGGAATTTCACCGGTATGATGGGAGATGTACTTCGGGGTTACTCCACCCGGATGCATTCCGTAAAATGAACCAAGATAATGTAATGTTTGTTCAACGCTAACTTCTAACTTTATGTTATGGAAAGATGATTATGAATACGAATATGAATATGTATACGAACTATGTACTAAGAGTTAAGACAAAGTAGTCATTAGACATCAGCAAGTGATCATAGACTTCCCCTCGATCACTAAGCATAAGATTATGTATATGAAAGTACAAGATAAGGTAAAGACATGTAGCGATCCTAGGTTTCCCCTTGATCGCGAAATATGTAGAGAATGATGGCGATCGTAGGTATCCCCAAGATCGCTAAGAGTAGGCACGACGACCCTAGGTTTCCCCCGTGGTTGCCAACAGTAGGTTGGGCTGGAGCTCACTGAGACATTATGTCTCATCCCAATCCTTCTGGTGCAGGTTTACAGGTCAGCAAGTGGTTTTCAGATGACGATCTTCAGGAAGACGCTGGATGGAGTGCAGTTGCTCGTCATGGACATGCTCAGGAGGCTGACAGATTGTATATATGTATATAGAAGTGTATGTTATGATATTTGGATATTTGTATAAACGAGCTATTTGTACTCATTCAGTAGTTTTGTATATATATTATTATTGAAAATTTTAATGTATCCGGTATCAGATTAATACACATGCTAAACATTCTAGATAGTTTAGTATGGGTGTTACAGCGCCGCCATGACTCGCTCTATTTTTCTCGACGGTGATTCATCCGGAAAACAAGTTTTTTGGCCTCTCTTTCTGCGACTGGGTTTCTTTTCGATGGTTTGTGGCTCGTTCATCGTTGCTACTCCTTAGATCTGCTTCGTTCTTGACCCGATTGGACTTGGGAGGTTATGCTTTTTGTTTTCATTTTGTTAATTTTCGTTATGTTTGTGCCTCTGTTGTTTTGTGTATACACAGCTGTTGCTGGTTTTTGTTTGCTGGTGGTGTTTCCTTCTTGGGTTTGTGGGTGACGATCTTTTTCAGCGGCTTTTCCCTCCCGCACGATTAACCCTCTTTCGTCGAGGCCATCTTGGTTCTTCGTTGTCGCAAGGGTCGTGGTGGGCCTTGGTGGTTAGCTTTGTTGTATGGGTTACTGCCTATGCTTCAGATTCAGTTTACTGTTTGTTTGGTTCGTTGTCCGTCTCGTTTTTGCGTTGTTGTTTTGTTTTGTTGGGTTGTTTGGTGGTGTTAGTGAGTTGTTGGTTGTTTGAAATTCTAGCTGGACAGGTTAAAAAAAACGATGCAGGGCACAATAAATTGCAAAAACAGAGCACAAGCAAACACAATGCAAGAGCAGCAAAATAAAGTGCAGGAAAGTAAAAAGGCACAAGGTTTGTTAACCCAGTTCGGAGTAAACACCTCATACTCTGGGGGATACCAATCCAGGAAGGAATTCCACTATAGGAATTAATCCTTATGACTCAAGACACTGAACACCCAGTTCCCAGCCTAAGCAAACAATCACCTCCTAGTCAGATTTCTTCCCAACACGTTGAGTATTAGAAACTCCTAACTTCCTATTCAAGTAACAAACCTGTTACTGAACAACTTAAACAAAACTACCCTGTTTTTGAAGAAATACTTCAATACATAAACTGCACTCGTACCTACAGGCTTAGAGTGATTACAACTCAATAACACACCTAAACCAACTCAATAGAGTGGTGCACAAATAAAGCTAAAAGCTTAAAAACTCTAAGACTCTATTTCTTTGATTTTCTTCAATTATTCGTATATCTTCAACAATGATATAAGCACTCCTTTTATAATCTTCAGCAGCTAACATAAAACTGATTCCAATCTTCTGAAAAGATATGATTCTGAATTATGAATGATCCAATAAGGAAACAAATAAACCAGCAATGTATCTTCTAAAAGATTCATTCAGAAAAATACGAGCATTCATAAAACACGAGCCAATCTTCATGAAATCTTCACCATATCAACCAGCATTCTAGAAGACAAATGCGTGGATAAATCCTTGTTAAATCTTGCCAAGATTCGCCCAAAAAATAACTTGAAAATAACCAGCTTCTGAAGAAGTCAACAAAAGTCAACGCTGGCATAGAGCGTCTGATGCTTCAGACTCACATTTCAGCTTCTGAAGTGCTACAGTGCGTCTGAAGCAATTTTCAGGTTCTGAACAGCTCCAAATCGGATTACATGCAAAACATGGAGATGCTTCTATTCAACACATCGGATTTGCCAAAACATGCAGCCAACTTCAAAATACTCAACAATCTCCCCCTTTGGCAAATTTTTGGATAAAACCAATGTGCTACAAAACACAAGCTCTTCAACTCATCATAAACAATCTTAGCAATGAAGAACTCCACAAAATCAATCAAACATAGCTTAGCTCAGAGTTTGTAGCAGCGGATACAACTATGCTAAACAACCAGCTTCAGCTATTGGACAACTGAAGCACATACAACAGCTTCTGATCATCACAGGAACTCTCCCCCTGAAGCTTCACAAATACATAAACACTCAATCTAGCAGGATGTTATCACTCAGGACCACAAACAGCTCTTCACTCAGGATGTTATCACTCATGCACTCCTCCTGAGACACACACTCCCCCTCAATCAAATCTGCACAACTATTAAATTATGAACCACATAAATTCTGAGCAAGATATACTCTGAACAACTCCATAAACATAAGTTTTTCTCCCCCTTTTTAGCCACAAAATTATGACAAAACACAGGTTTCACATAGGGAATAAAAACTACACACAAATCTTCCAAATCAGTTCCAACATTAACTTCAGACTCAGGATCAGGAACACACTTAGCATTAGCAAAACTGGTAGGTACTCTATCTTCCTCACATCCAGTTTGCATTAATTGCTATAACTCTTCATGCAAACACACACCCAACTTGCTTCTTAGATTTTCAAACTGTTTAGCATCTAAAGCCTTTGTAAAAATGTCAGCAATTTGATTCTCAGTGTCCACATGTTCCAGTTGAATAAACTTGTCCTCCACAAGGTTCCTAATAAAATGATGTCTGATATCTATATGTTTAGTTCTGCTGTGCTGAACGGGGTTCTTAGAAATGTTAATTGCACTCAAATTATCACAGAATAGGGTCATAGTTCCTTGTTCAATGTTATACTCTTTAAGCATCTGCTTCATCCAAACCAGTTGTGAACAACTACTCCCAGCAGCAATGTATTCAGCCTCAGCAGTTGATAAGGAAACACAGTTTTGTTTCTTGCTGAACCAGGAAATTAAATTATTTCCTAGAAAGAAACAACCTCCTGATGTGCTCTTTCTGTCATCAACACTTCCAGCCCAGTCAGCATCACAATATCCCATTAAATCAGAACATGAACTATGAGAATACATGATTCCATAATCACTTGTGCTATTCACATATTTCAGAATTCTCTTCACTTGAGTTAGATGACTCATTTTAGGATCAGCTTGATATCTGGCACACACACCAACAGCAAATATGATATCAGGTCTGCTTGCAGTTAAGTATAATAAGCTTCCTATCATACTTCTATATTGACTTTGATCTACTGAAACTCCATGTTCATCCTTAGTTAGTTTCAGATGAGTAGCAGCAGGTGTCCTCTTATGAGCAGCAGATTCCATTCCAAACTTCTTCACAACGTTCTTAGCATATTTACTCTGAGAAATAAGGATTGTATTTTCCATTTGCTTAACTTGTAGTCCAAGAAAATATATCAGTTCACCAACTAAGCTCATTTCAAATTCAGACTGCATTTGCTGTACAAACAACTTAACCATTTTGTCAGACATTCCACCAAACACAATATCATCTACATAGATCTGAGCCATCATCAGACTTCCACTCTCATCTTTCACAAATAAAGTTTTATCAGAACCACCTTTTCTGTATCCTTGAGCCACAAGAAACTGAGTTAGTCTTTCATACCAAGCTCTTGGTGCTTGCTTTAATCCATATAAGGCTTTCTTCAACTTGTACACATGATCTGGAAACTGATGATCCACAAAACCCTTAGGCTGTTCTACATAAACTTCTTCTTGCAGATATCCATTCAGAAATGCACTCTTCACATCCATCTGAAATAGCTTGAACTTGAGAATGCAGGATACACCCAACAGCAATCTTATGGACTCTAGTCTGGCCCCAGGTGCAAAGATCTCATCAAAATCAAGTCCCTCTACTTGAGTATAACCTTGAGCAACTAACCTTGCCTTGTTTCTGACCACAGTACCATTTTCATCTGTTTTATTCTTGTATATCCATTTAGTGCCAATCACATTCAACCCTTCAGGTCTTGGAACCAGATCCCACACTTCACTCCTTTTGAATTGATTCAACTCATCTTGCATGGCTTCAATCCAAAATTCATCAGTTAAGGCTTCTTTCACATTTTTAGGTTCAAACTTTGACACAAAACATGAATCAGTAGCAGCAGCATCTGAACTTCTGGTTCTGACTCCTTGATCTAAGCTTCCAATGATTAAGTCTCTAGGATGATCCTTCTGAACTCTAATTGATGGCCCTTTACTAGCAGGAACATGATCTGGATGAACTTCTGGTTCTTCAGACTCTGGATGATTTTCTGCTTCTAACAAATGTTCTTTTGAAGCTTCAGACTCTGGAAATACTTCAGACTCATCCCTTTCATTCTCAGCAGACAGATAATCAATAACAACATTTATGCTCTCCATGACAACTTTGGTTCTTGAGTTAAACACCTGTCATACCCCATTTTTTGACTCATATTTTTTCTTTGTCTTATCTTTTATTATTTCATCACTTGTTATTATCTTTTATTATTTTATTCTTGTCAGTGAATTTTATTTGCATTCATTAGCATTACTATTAATATTATCATCATTATTATCATTAATATTATTAGTATTATTATGTTTTCATCATTATTATCTTTTTACTATTATTAAGGTTTTATTATAATTAATATTATTAAGCTTTCATCATTTTTTATTATTATCCTCTTCATTATTATTCTCATTACTATTTTATTTATTTTCATTGTCATTTTCATTACTATTATTGCCATTATCCTTATTATTATTATTGTTATTATTATTATTATTATTTCTTCATTTTACCTTTTATTTTAAAATACAAAAAAAATTCAAAAAAAAAGGGGAGTTCGCAGTGCGAAGTGGCCTTCGCACTGCGACCTCTGCGATTTTTTCTGCAGAATTTTATTTCTTGATTTATCTGTTTTGTTTTCATTTGTAATTGTTATTATTAGTATTATTATCTTTGTTATTGCTATTTTTGACTGAAATGATGCAGCAAAGCAAGAGTTAATGTGTGACATTAAAGGTAAAAGGAAAGAAGGATTTTCATCCAACCTAACATGTGCTCAATCAAATTGGCTGCCCTTGGTCAGCTCTTGTCCCTCCAAATTGACCCATCATCCAACCTGAGCTTGCCAGCCAGCTACTTGATCCCTTTCCTTCCCTTTTTCTCCACCAAAACCAGTCAAACTCAAGTGGTTTTTGCTTGCAAAAAACTGTTTGTGCTGCCCTGTTTTGAGCTGGATTTCTCCTCCCACACACCAGCCCACATGCTCATTTTGCTTCCCCCAATCTCCCTGTACATGGCAGTACACGTTTTCATTGCTTGGCCTTCCAAGATTGCAAGGATTGATCCCAAGAATCACACAATCTCAAGCTGCCCTGTTTTTCAGTTTTTTCCATCATTACCTTCTAGAATCAGCTGCATTTGTGGCTGAGATCAGTCAAGGTCTTGCCCCTTGGCACAAGGCAAAGCAACTTCTATCCATTAGCATTAAATGCAAAGTGTTTTAGCCTGGATTTAGCCCACAAACCAGCTAGGATCTAGAGATTTTGTTCATCATTGCATGGATTGCATTTTGGCCTATAAAAGGAAGGCCAAGGCCCAAGGATTAGAGAGAGCCATTACACCAGAAAAACAGCCATACACACACACAATACACACGGAATTTACACCAAAAAATCCATTGCATTGCAGCATCAAAGCAGTTCATACACAAAGCAAAAAACCAATTAGAGTTCATAGTTCATAACCTCTAATCAATCAAGCAAGCCACTTCCAACCTTTTGCTCAAGCATTGCTAGGAGGTATGTAAGTCTCCTATAATCTTTCTCTTTCATTTTGTTTGCTGTTTGCATCTCTTGCTTTGTTCAATTTCATTTTGTGCACAAAAACCCTTTTTGAAACTCAAAAGGATCTCAAAGGGGCCAAACCTTAAAACTGAGTTTTTACACTCCTTTTCCTTCAATTTTGCAAAGCTTTTTAACCCCCTTTAGGTTCTGAAGCTTGCTTAGAAGCAGTTTCTGAACTTCTGTTCAGAAACAGCTTCTGAGTTCAAAATTTCGTATATTTCGCAGAGCAAAGTATTGTTCGCACTGCGAACACATCAGAACCTGACTTCGCAGAGCCAAGTTCTGGTTGCTCTGCGAAGTATGTGAAATTCAGAACATGAATCGCAGAGCCAATTTTTTGGGGTTCCAGCCCTTGATTCAGAACCTAAAGAGGTTTAAAATCATTTTTGTTCAAACTCTATTCATAATCATGCATAACTTTGGAAATTTTACAAATTCGTGCGATAAATTTTGAGTAACTTGCACAACAAGTTATGTTCTTCAATTTTCAAAAACCAAACTTGAGTGATAAGCTAAGTTCGTTTATTTTCAAAACAAACTTGAACAATAATATTGTTCATGATTTTCAATCCAAACGCGAACTTAAGCCAAGCTTGCTCATTCTTTTTAAACCAAGCTCGAATTGAGCCGAACTTGTGAACTTTCCAAATTTGTGTATGTTTTATGATTCTGTTCATCATTCAAACTTGAACTACGCTTGTTCTTGAGTTTCAATAGCTTAAGCAACGAGTAATGTTCATGATTTTAATAAACTCGAGCAACAAATTTGTTCGTGATTTCCTTTTTTCAACTTTCCTTTTAAAGTGTTTTGGTTCCCTTTGAGATTTCTCCGAGTAACGAAACCAAACTTGAATGAAACGGGAATGGCTTGACGTATGTCTCCCCAAACCTCGGTTGCACGAATGCGTGACGTATGTCTCGTCGCTCGGGCAATCGTCATTCCACCTTTGACGCGTCTAGCACGCTCAACCTTCCCTTGGCCCCCTTGTGGCCATTTTTAGCCTTTTCTTGGCCCATGTGGTCAATCCGAACCCTTCGCGCCTTTGCGCGTTTATTTTCAAACCTTTCTACGCCTCTGTGCGTCTGTCTTTTATCTTTTAAAACTTTTACGCCTTGCGCGAGTTTATCGCCTTAATGCGCGTCTTTTTATCTTTTTGACATTTAAACCTTTTGCGCGTTCGTGCGTTTTAAAACCTTTGTTCACGTCCGAGTGCAAATCTTTTATCAAATCATTTACCTTTATGCATTGTCGTCAATGGCCAGTTCGGCAACAACCCGAACAGTTGACATTTACTTTCATTCCTTTCTTTTTCAAACCTTTTCGCTCAGACGCGATCAAATCTTTTTTAACTAAAACGAACCAACATACAAACTTTTTCTACCCAAAGAACTACGTACGCTTTGAATTCTCCGACTACCGGGAGATACGTAGGAGCAGGATCGACATCTTGTCAAGCCCATTAATAAAAAACCTTCTTTTTTTCCCTTTCGTTTGTTTTTATCTCTTTCGCCTTTATATCATATTTTTCCCTTTTTATATATGTTTAAACACGCAAGTAAAATTTTGAAACATTTTAAGCCTAAGCCGACTAAGAGGTTCCCGTTGAGTACAACGGATGTGAGGGGTGCTAATACCTTCCCCTCGCATAATCGACTTTCGAACCTAAAATCTCTTTTTCAAGGTAATTTCGAACTTTTTTCCTTTTCTCCCCGGAAAATTAAAAGTTCAGTCGTGATTTAACATTAGTGATTCAATGCTTCCCAATAGCTTGATATCCGAAATTCGACGCGACAACACCCTATAGGCTCTGCTGTTTACTGAATATCCCAAAAATATACCTTCATCAGACTTTGGGTCCAGTTTTCTCCTATTTTCTCTGTCAGCTAAAATGTAACATCTGCTCCAAAACACATGAAAATATTTCACAGTTGGCTTTCTTCCTTTCCATAATTCATATAAGGTACAAGCTGTTCCCTTCTTCAGAGTGACTCTATTATGGATATAACATGCAGTGTTCATAGCTTCAGCCCAAAACATATAAGGTAACTTCTTAGCATGCAGCATTACCCTTGCACATTCTGCTAATGTCCTATTCTTCCTCTCAACTACACCATTTTGTTGAGGTGTTATAGGTGCAGAAAACTCATGTTTTATACCTTCAGAAGCACAGAACTCAGAAAAACTCTTGTTTTCAAACTCTTTGCCATGATCACTTCTGATTCTGACAATACCACAATCCTTCTCTCTTTGTAATTGAATGCATAAGTCTTTAAACACTTCAAAAGTATCAGACTTCTCTCTAACAAAATTAACCCATGTGTATCTTGAGTAGTCATCAACCATAACAAATGCATACCTTTTACCTCCTATACTCTCCACTTGCATTGGCCCCATTAAATCCATATGAACAAGTTCTAGTACTTTAGTAGTTACCTGGTGTACTAATCTGGGATGAGACTTTCTTGTTTGTTTACCAATCTGACAATCACCACAAACACTGTCCTCATTGATCTTCAGATTAGGTACTCCTCTGATAGCTTCAGTACTTAGGATTTTTTTCATGCCTTTCAGATGCAGATGTCCCAGTTTCTGGTGCCAGAGTCTGACTTCCTCTTCTGAGCTCATGAGACAAGAAGTCAGGCTTCTTTCTTCTTCAGACACCCATAAATAGCAGTTAACTTTGGATCTGTAGCCCCTCATCTGAACTTTACCTTCCTGATCAGTTACAATACACTCTTGCTTGTTGAAATTAACCTTCAAGTCTTGATCACAAAGTTGGCTAATACTGATCAGATTAGAGGTTAAACCTTTCACAAATAGCACATCATTCAATCTAGGTAAACCTTCACTGATTAAATCACCAATACCCAGTATCTCACCTTTTGCTCCATCACCAAATGTCACATAGCTTCTGGAGTATGGTTTGATATTGCTCAGCAGCTTCTTCACACCTGTCATGTGCCTTGAACAACCACTATCAAAGTCCCAGTCCTCTCTAGAAGTAGCTCTCAAAGAGGTATGAGCAATAAGGCCAACATTCTGAACCTTAGGTTTCCACACCTTCTGAACATTGTGTCTGGTTGCAGCTGGTTGCACTCTGCTATATGGAAAGTGTTCAGGATAACCATACAGTTTAAAGCAAAAAGGTTTAATATGCCCCTTCTTACCACAATGATGACAGGTCCAGGTATGATTCCTCCTTCTTCTGTTGAACTTCTGGGGTTGCATCTGAACATGCTTCTGAGGTTGCATCTGAACATGCTTCTGAGGTTGCATCTGAACATGCTTCTGAGGTCTCATCTGAGTATGCTTCTGACCTTGCATCTGGGCTTCCTTCTGAGGTCTCATCTTAGATGTTCCAATCATAAGATTATGAGTCTGAGTAGCAGGAACAAACTGTTTAACTGGATTTTTCTGCTTGAGGTTCAGACTCTCATTCACAAATCCTAAACCAGTTTTTCCTTGTTTCTGAGCATCCAAAATTTCCTCCAACACATCAGTATCAATATTCATCATTCTAACCTGCTTTTTCATATGCTCAAGTGGGGAATTTAGTTGGTTCACTTCTTCTTTCAATTCTGAATTCTGCACTAGAAGTTCACCTTTCTCAGCCTCCAGTTGACATATAGTCTCCTTCTGATCCAGAACCTGCTTGCAAACTTCTGCACTTCTAGTATACAGCTTTCTGTAGTTGTCAGCCAGTTCATCATATGAGGATTTTGCAGCTTCTGACACAGATGAAGCTTCAGACTCTGAGTCAGACTCAGAAAATGTCTCAGACTCTAAGACAGCTTCATTCTTTAAGATAGCTCCTGACCTTACCATCAAACTAGTATCACCCTTACCAGATTCACTTGCTACATCTTCTTCAGAATCATCATCTGACCATGAAACAGCTAGGCTCTTCTTCTGCTTCTTGAGAAAAGTGGGACATTCAGACTTGATGTGTCCATACCCTTCACACTCAAAGCACTGCACACCTTTGGCTTGATTACTTTTCTCCTCAGACTTGGTCTTCTTCTCATCAGCTTGTTGCTTCTTGTTGTTAAATCTGAAATTCTGATCTTTGGTTTTGGATTTTCTGTCAACCTTCTTTAGAATTTTGTTGAATTGTTTTCCCAGCAACACTAGAGCTTCTGATAAATCACTATCATCCTCATCAGACTCTTGTTGATCATCAGCTCCTGAATTAACTGCAAATGCTACTCCTTTCCCTTTCTTATCAGGCTGTTTGCAGAATGCAGTCTCAAAATTTAGCAAAGACCCAATCAGCTCCTCAACCTTCATGGTGGTGATGTCATGAGCTTCTTCTATGGCTGTAACCTTCATATCAAATCTTCTGGGCAGGGACCTGAGGATTTTTCTTACTGTCTTTTCATCAGACATCTTTTCCCCAAGAGAATCAAAGGAATTTGCCATGTCCAGCATATCCATGTAGAAATCTTGTATGGTTTCATCCTCCTTCATCTTCAGGTTCTCAAACTTGGTGGTCAGTAACTGCAATCTGGACATCTTCACCTTAGAAGTTCCTTCATGAGTTGTTTTTAAAATTTCCCAGGCCTCCTTTGCAACTGTACATTGCTTGATGAGTCTGAACATATTCTGGTCCACACCATTAAAAATTGCATTCAAAGTTTTGAATTTCCCAGTGACAGATCATCTTCAGCTTTGGTCCATTCTTCTTTAGGCTTCAGAACCTCAGTTTTGTTACCATCTTTGTCTAAAACCACAGGATGATCCCAACCTTTAATCACAGCTTTCCAAGTCCTGATGTCAATAGATTTTAAGAAGGCACACATCCTAGACTTCCAATATTCATAATTTGTGCCATCTAGTAGGGGTGGTCTATTGACATAACCTCCTTCTCTATCCATGCTTGCCAGAAAACACTACTCTGGATCTCACCCAAAACACAGACAGGGTGCCTGCTCTGATGCCAATTGAAATTCTGCTGGACAGGTTAAAAAAAACGATGCAGGGCACAATAAATTGCAAAAACAGAGCACAAGCAAACACAATGCAAGAGCAGCAAAATAAAGTGCAGGAAAGTTAAAAGGCACAAGGTTTGTTAACCCATTTCGGAGTAAACACCTCCTACTCTGGGGGATACCAATCCAAGAAGGAATTCCACTATAGGAATTAATCCTTATGACTCAAGACACTGAACACCCAGTTCCTAGCCTAAGCAAACAATCACCTCCTAGTCAAATTTCTTCCCAACACGTTGAGTATTAGAAACTCCTAACTTCCTATTCAAGTAACAAACCTGTTACTGAACAACTTAAACAAAACTACCCTGTTTTTGAAGAAATACTTCAATACATAAACTGCACTCGTACCTACAGGCTTAGAGTGATTACAACTCAATAACACACCTAAACCAACTCAATAGAGTGGTGCACAAATAAAGCTAAAAGCTTAAAAACTCTAAGACTCTATTTCTTTGATTTTCTTCAATTATTCGTATATCTTCAACAATGATATAAGCACTCCTTTTATAATCTTCAGCAGCTAACATAAAACTGATTCCAATCTTCTAAAAAGATATGATTCTGAATTATGAATGATCCAATAAGGAAACAAATAAACCAGCAATGTATCTTCTAAAAGATTCATTCAGAAAAATACGAGCATTCATAAAACACGAGCCAATCTTCATGAAATCTTCACCAAATCAACCAGCATTCTAGAAGACAAATGCGTGGATAAATCCTTGTTAAATCTTGCCAAGATTCGCCCAAAAAATAATTTGAAAATAACCAGCTTCTGAAGAAGTCAACAAAAGTCAACGCTGGCATAGAGCGTCTGATGCTTCAGACTCACATTTCAGCTTCTGAAGTGCTACAGTGCGTCTGAAGCAATTTTCAGGTTCTGAACAGCTCCAAATTGGATTACATGCAACTGAAGACTTGTTTTAAACATGGAGATGCTTCTATTCAACACATTGGATTTGCCAAAACATGCAGCCAACTTCAAAATACTCAACAATTGTTGCTGCCCGTGTTGTTGTGTTTGTGGATCTCCAGGTCTGTTTGGTTTGCGTTTTATTTGTTTTTTATGCTTATGTTCATGATCAGAGATTGAATTGGGTGGTTGAAGATTGGCCTGTGATGTGGTTCTTTAGTTGTGGTTGGTTTCGTATACCCGTAAGGGTTGTTGGTTCGATTAACCCGAAAGGGTCTGGTTACTAACATATTGAACTCATCCCTCGATCTGAGTTCTTACGCGTCTCTTGGAAATTGTTGTGTTTGATGGTATATCCTTCGATTCTCTGATGTTTTTAGATCCGTTGAGTTCTGCAGGTTTCATGGAGTCATGGTTGCCTATACTTTGGTACATGCTCGAAAGAGCTTTTATGTTTGCTGCTTGTTCATGGAGCTGTTGGTACTTGGATTTTGATACCGCGTTGGCGGTAGATCCATTCGCCATTCTTAAATCCTAACTGTTTTTGCAGAAGTTCACTCTTCATATTTTTTTGTAGCTTGGTTTTGGGCCTTACGCGGGTTCACGATGTATTTCCATATAGATTGTACCTGGGTCAGGTCTCATGCCCCCCCCCCCCCCCCCCAAATCTTTGTATCTTTCTTTTTATTTTAATTTATTTTTCATTTTGCTTAAAAAAAGTATGATTTACTTCTATCATCATGTCACTGTCTCTAACTAAAACGAGTTTAAAGGTTCCTGATATCATTTTATATTCTAATTATTAAGTCATTTTCCTGATCCCCAATGATATTATTCACCAGCTAACCATTCACTAGCTATCATGTCACTAGCTAATCATTCACTCCATGTTCGTTCCTCTTTTTATTGCGCTGAAGCGTATACATTACATATTGTAGTTCTTAAGAAATTTTGATTTTTGTTACAATTATTTTGTTTTTGATTAAAATAGGTATGGATATTTATGACTTTCATATTGAAACAAACAATACTTATATAATAAGAAATGTGTACATTTTATTTTTTCATTTTTCTAAAACATGTGTTCGTTTTTCACTTTCAATTTAAACTTCTCAACATGGTTGTCAAACTCGCAATTAGACTCATATGAGTTTACAAGTATATGACACAAAAATAAGTCAAATCACGCATAACATCGTTTTCATGGTAAACTCGTACAAACTCGTATAGACTTGTGAGTCTATGGCAAGTTAAGGAGTCCATATATATTGGGTGTAAGTGCGCGCGCTCGGGTGTGTGTGTCATTTACAGATTTTTATATATTATATATGTCACTTACATGTTTTTTTAAAGTCAATTTTAATTATCTATAGACTCATACTGTTTACAAGTCGAGTTTAAGAGTGGAGTCTATACACTTCGCAGTAGGTCAACTTTAATCAAATGAATTTTGGTTTGTAATAATCTTTTGTTCACTTTTTTTAGAGGATTTTCGTTAACAATTGATATTTTATAAAATGATTAACGATTGTATTTACTAACATAGTTTATTTTTTTAGGGGAATAACATAGTTTATTTTATCCCCTAAAAAAACATAGTTTATTTTATATGTACTGGGAAAGTCAAATAATTTTAGATGTGAATTCATTTGGTTCTTGCCGTTAAGTTTTTTTAGTGTAAATGTTGCTTATTTATTTGGATAATATTTTAAAAATAATACAATAAAAATATATAATTGGTTCCTGATTCGGTTGTGAGGCTAGTGGTTTTTTTTTTGTTTGAGCTTAGCTCTTGTTTCTTTGTTAAGTTGGTTCCTGATTTCATGTAGTTTGTAATAAATGTGTTGGCTAATGAAAGTTATCTCTATTTACCAAAAAAATATATAATTGGTGAGATTTGATTAGATATCTATATAAATTTGTATAAAAAAAAAAAGAAAATATATCTATATAAATATTTTTTAAGATGCAAATGAATTAAACTTTATTCTGCTAAACACAAAATTGAATCAAACTTTATTATTAGTGATGAGAATTGGTTTGCCATAGGCAAAATCTTCTTTCACCAGTAAAAAAAAATAGACATCTCTATCTCATTCTCGTGAATTTGGTTGTTTTTGTGCAATCATGTCTTCCGTGGAAGGTTTTATGTTATTTGATTTACAACACGTTGGACTGTTTAGGAAAGGAAGAAGGAAGTGATATTTTCTAATCTACAGTAAGTTGAAACATTGGTAATTGAAGTCATAAAGTTTGTATCATAGGGTTGGCTAAAATCTCATATGAAAGGCTTTAACATTGAATTTCATCAATGGTTCATCATCATGGGTGTTTGGGACTATTTTATTTAGGGCAAGTTTTGTTTGTACTTCGGGATGTATTTCCTTGATCATTGTAATTAAGGTTTAATGTTGACTTTTCTTTCTTCCTATTTGCAGCATATCTTGTGAGGTAAATAATTTTTGAATTTCTTTTTTGGCCTTTTTTCTTAAATAAAATGACAATCTTTGTCGCGTCGAATTTCGGATATCAAGCTATTGGGAAGCGTTGAATCACTAATTTTAAATCGCGACTGAACTTTTAATTTTTCGGGGAGAAAAGGAAAAAAGTTCGAAATTACCTTGAGAAAAGATTTTAGGTTCGAAAGTCGATTATGCGAGGGGAAGGTATTAGCACCCCTCACATCCGTTGTACTCAACGGGAACCTCTTAGTTAACTTAGGCTTAAAATGCTTTTGACGTTTTGCTTGCACGCTTAATCATATATGTATAAAGGAAAAAGAACATATAATGTGAGGTGAAGAAAGAGATAAAAACAAACGAAAGAGAAAAGGAAAAAAGATTTTTTATTAATGGGCTTGACAAGATGTCGATCTTGCTCCTACGTATCTCCCGGTAGTCGGAGAATTCAAAGCGTACGTAGTTCTTTAAACAAAAAGTTTGTACGCTGGTTCGTTTTAGTTAAAAAAGATTTGTTCGCGTCCGAGCGAAAAAGGTTTGAAAAAAAAGAGAGAGTAATGAAAGTAAATGTCAACTGTTCGGGTTGTTGCCGAACTGGCCATTGACGACTATGCATAAAAGTAAATGATTTGATAAAAAAAGATTTTGCACTCGGACTTGAACAAAGGTTTTAAAACGTACGAAGACGTACAAAGTTTTAACAAGATGAAAGATGGACGCTAAGGCGATGAACTCGCGCAAGGCGTGAATGTTTTGAATAAAAAGACAAACGCACGGGGCGTAAAAAGCTTGAAAACAAACGACAAATGCGCGGAGGCGATAAATTCGCGCAAGGCGTAAAAAATGGTTAAAACAAACGCGCAAGGGCGTGAAAGGTTTGGATTGACCACGAGGGCCAAAATTGGTGAGTTGGATTTGTTTCATGCTTCGTTTTGAAAATAGAATGACGATTGTCTGAGCAACGAGACATACGTCAAGCATTCGTACAACCGGGGAAAGGAGAGACATACGTCAAACCACCCTTTTTCATTCAAGTTTTGTTTGAATTTAAGAAAACGTATTTTTGGGGGAAGCTAGAAAAGAATGACGATCGTCTAAGCAACGAGACATACGTCAAGTGTTTATCCAATCGGGGAAAGGAGAGACATACGTCAAACCACCCTTTTTCATTCAAGTTTCGCTTGAATTTTAAGAAAATGTATTAACTGTCAAAACACTCGGTTTTAGAACTCAAATGAAAAAAGATAAATGTTCAAATTAGTTGTTGCAACTAAAAATGAACAAGCTTGTTGTTCAATTTTAAAAAAAAGAAAATGTTTTTGTTGTTTTTTGTTTGGTTGGTTTGGAAGGACAAGGTCCTTTGCCTACATACCCAAATGGGATCAAAACCGATGTAGTTCGGGGTAAAAAAGCCGAGTGATTAGTTATGTTGATTTTAAAGTTTGAAAATGTTTGTGAAAGATAAAATGAGCCAAAGTGGCGAGTGAGTGAAGTTTGATTGATTTTAATTGCAAAAATAAAGTCTAATATGATTAAGATTGATTGAAGTTTGATTAAAGGAAAGTTGCTTGGTTTGAAATCCAAGGCTTTGTTAATGAAGAATATTTTTGATGAAGTTTTTGAATATTTGAAATGTTTTTGATTTTTATGATTTTTACTTGGAGTTAAAAAGAAATTAAGTGCGATAAAATAAACTAAACATGAGGAAATTAAAACGATGTTGGATTAAAATAAAAAAAAATCCCTTTTTCTTGGATTATGAATTAAACTATGAAAAATGAAAAATAATGCAATGCATATTTATACTTTGTTCCTAAATGCATGTATATTCTAATGACATAGAAAAATGCAAAATAAAATGAACAATTAGAAATAAAAAAAATAAAATGCATGAGATGATATGATAAGTAAATAAATGGGATGTTAAAAAAATAAAAGAACAAATAAAAGGAAGTAATAAAAAAAAAGGAAAATAAAATTGCAAAGAAAAAATAAAAGAAATAAAAAAAGGAGGTGTAAAAATAAAACTAGGGGGTGCTGGAAGTGAGAAAACTGATCAGATTAAAAGAAATAGGCCCAAATTGCATTGGACCAACGTAATTTGATCTGGGCCGTCTGATTAATCAGATGGCCCTGATCTGATTACAAAGGGGGAAATAACCAGAGCCATCTGATCTAAAATCAGAGGGCCAGAGGGGCGAGGGTGTACGCTAAAGCGTACACCCACACACACTGAATCAGGGAGGGGTATTTAAACCCACTCCCTTCACAATTTTCTTCATTTCACAATTTCTTTCTCTCACTTCCCCTTCTCTCTAACCTTCCTCCCTCTCATCTCTCTCCCTTCTCTCTAAGCCTGGCCGCCGGTGAGGAAATCCGGCGTGGTGGCCGCCGGCCTAGGTGGCGGCGCCACCGCGCCAGAGAGTAAAAAAAGCCTTTTTTCCAAAAAAAAACCTCTTTTCCTATATCCTTTTCCTTCCCCTTTCCAAATCCGAACTTATTTTTCCCAAAATCTCTCTAAAAAAACCTAGATCTAGGTTTTAAAACAACCAAAAAAAACTACCTTTTCTTTGTTTTTGGCTCGGTTTTGCTGTGCTAGGCTTGGTGTGTGTGCGTGTGTGCGTGTTCTGTGCGTGTGGGTGGTTGCTGGGTTTGTTTGCTGGGTCGCTGGGACGTGTGTGTGTTGCTGGGTTTGTGCTGGGTCGCTGGGACGTGTGTGTTGCTGGGTTTGTGCTGGGTCGCTGGGACGTGTGTGTGTGTGTGATGCTGGTGCTGTTTTGGTTGTTGTGTTGGGTTGCTGGGACGTGTTTATAGGCTGGGTGGTGCGTGGGTTTGTGAGGGTTTGTTGTGGTGTTGTGTTGTTTTTGTGTTGGTGATGTGCGTGTGTGTTTTTGGGTGTTAGGGGGGTGGGGGGTTTGAACTTGCTGTTTGTGTTGTTTTGTGTTGCTAAAAAAATCTGTTTTTTGATTCAAAATTTCTTCTTTTTCTTCTTTTGGTTGTTTGATCCCTGTTTTATAGAATTTGTGTTGAGCTGCTTGAGCTGCTTGTTGACTCAAGAGATAAATCTTGAAAAGCTGGATTTTGCAGATTTTGGATAGAATTTGAGGCAAGCATTAAATGGGAAGTGACCTTGTGGGATTTTCTGGATGATTTTGTGAGGATTTTGGAGGATTGAAATGATGAAAAAATCTGGAAAGGGGGCGCCCCTGCAGGCCTGGCTTTGTTTGACTGTTGACTTTGGACCAAAAATAGAAAAATAAAAATAATAATAATAGTAAATAATAATAATGATAATAATAAAAAAGAAATAAATAAATGGTAATAATGGTAAATAAAAAATGAAATTAGTGATAATAAAAACTGAAATTAAAAGTAAAGATAAAACGTAATAAAAATAAATAAATAAACGAGACAAAAATTGACATGAGGTATTTTAAAATACCTCCCTGCCGAAATTTCGTCTG
Source organism: Medicago ruthenica (assembly GCA_018208015.1). Taxonomy (NCBI): domain Eukaryota; kingdom Viridiplantae; phylum Streptophyta; class Magnoliopsida; order Fabales; family Fabaceae; genus Medicago; species Medicago ruthenica. The sequence goes on along the minus strand of CM031375.1, from coordinate 22,282,594 downwards.
AAACGACGAAAATCCTCGGCTTTAAAAAGTGAGTAAAACGAGACGAAAATGGGTCAAAAAATGGGGTATGACAGATGCCCCTATTTAAGTTTCTTCGTTACGGAGATTTAAAAGTGAAATTTTGATTCGACGGGTCGAAGAAACTTAAATACAGAGTACACCATTTTTTGACCAATTTTGACAGTAAAATGTTATGGATGCGACGCCATGTATGCAATGTTATGAATGCTTGTGATGCAAGTATGAATGCAAGACGGCAAAGATGACCTGATTGGGGATAAAAAGAGACAAAGGGATACCCGGGTTCGTTAAAGAAACGGGATCCAACTCTACTGGGGATAGTGTTCCACTGGGGAAAAAAGTTAGTTGCTTGGGTGATTGCCGAACTGTTCACTGGGGAGAGTGGGCAATTAACCACGGGAACCAAAAAGGGTAAAATGTCAGCTGTTCGGGTTAAATTCCGAACTGCCACTGACGACAAGGATTTGAATGTAAAGGTCAGCTGTTCGGGTTGTTGCCGAACTGTTCACTGAGGACAGAAAATAAAAAGAAATGTCAACTGTCCGGGTTGTTTACCGAACTGTTCCTTGACGACAGGAAGTAAAAAGCAAAGTCAACTGTCCGGGTTGTTTACCGAACTGTTCATTGACGACAGGAAATAAATGTCAACTGTCCGGGTTGTTTACCGAACCGTTCATTGACGACATGAAATAAAAGAAATGTCAACTGTCCGGATTGGTTACCGAACCGTTCATTGACGACATGAAATAAAAGAAATGTCAACTGTTCGGGTTGTTTACCGAACTGTTCATTGACGACAGGAATAAAAGAAATGTCAACTGTTCGGGTTGGTTACCGAACTGTTCATTGACAACAGGAAATAAATGAAATGTCAACTGTTCGGGTTGGTTACCGAACTGTTCATTGACGATAAAAAGAAATGTCAACTGTTCGGGTTGGTTACCGAACTGTTCATTGACGACAAAAAGGAATGTCAACTGTTCGGGTTGGTTACCGAACTGTTCATTGACGACAGGAAATAAATGAAATGTCAACTGTTCGGGTTGGTTACCGAACTGTTCATTGACGACAAAAAGGAATGTCAACTGTTCGAGTTGGTTACCGAACTGTTCATTGACGACAAAAAGGAATGTCAACTGTTCGGGTTAGTTATCGAACTGTTCATTGACGACAGGAAATAAAAAGAAATGTCAACTGTCCGGGTTGTTTACCGAACTGTTCATTGACGATAGGAAAAATAAAAAGAATGTCAACTGTTCGGGTTGTTTACCGAACTGTTCATTGACGACAGGAAATAAAAAGAAATGTCAATTGTTCGGGTTGTTTACTGAACTGTTCATTGACGACAGTGGGGATGCGACTGACAAGCCGTTCCTTACAGAACTGCCCCTTCAATTGGGGAGAAAGGATGCACAAGCTGTTCGTTAAAGAACTTGTCACTTGGCACAACACTGGGGAATGTGCACAAGCTGTTCGTTGGAACTGCCACTTGGCATAAAAGGTGACATTTCGGGACCAGACACACCGGAGATGACACTTGGGGAATATTTACTGGTGACTATGATGGGATGCCGAGCAAAGTCGGGCTTTGGTTATGATTTACTGGGGAATGCTAAAGACAATTGGGTTCTATTTTGTAACATCACTGGAGGATGACATTTGAGGAAAAGAAAATTGCAGATTGTTTATGATTGATTGGTAAGAAACGTGGTGGTTAAAGCAACCATGTGCAGATGATATTGTGGTATGTTGCATGTATGAATGCGTATATGCATGAATGCGTGATTATATGATTTGTATGATTGTACAAATGTACAAATGCATGAATGCATGAATGTACTAATGCAGGACTCTCACTGGGGATGTTGTGTGAAAGATTGGCTTGCACTGGGGATACCCTAAATGTTTGTTAAGGAATTGCCCCTTGGTATAAGAATATAATGAAAGATTGCACAAGCTGTTCATTAAAGAACTGCCGCTTGGCTTACAAGAAGGTGACATCAACAGATCAACCACGTTGGGGATGACACTCGACTGTTTTGATTTATTGCATGACCGACAACTTGGTGAAACAAGATTTAGACCGGTAAAATGAAAAGTGGACCGACGTCGCATTGCAAACACTCGGTAATCTTTGATGGGGATGATGTCACAGGGAACACATCCAAAATGTTGACGGGGTAAAGCCGTAACCATTGATGAGGATCACATACCTCATGGGGAAATTGTTACTTCACTGGGGAATCGTGCTAATCCGTCGGGGAAAAGAACTGGTGATTCCGCCGGGAATGCTTATGTTTTGTTTGGATGCCGAGCGAAGTCGGGCTTTGGTTGTGTTTGGATGCCGAGCGAGGTCGGGCTTTGGTTGGGGTGCCGAGCGAGGTCAGGCTTTGATTGGGGTGCCGAGCGAGGTCGGGCTTTGATTGGGTGGTGCCAATGATGATTGGGCTTTTGGGGTTAAGACTCCACTGGGGGATGCCAATAAAATTGGGCTTTGGTTGTGACTTCGCTGGGGATATAAGGATCATTTTGGAAGCATGATCGATATCCAGCCTTAGATGCCAATGGTGGTTGGGCTTTTGTGAGTAGGTGCCAATGACAATTGGGCTTTTGATTTTTGGACAAAGGTTGACTTCTTGGGGAGTTTGTTAATCCACCGGGGATTGTGCTAATCCGCCGGGGATTATGATTGAATGCCGAGCAAGGTCGGGTTTTGATCATGATTGGATGCCGAGCGAGGTCGGGCTTTGATTGTAATGGGATGCCGAGCGAGGTCGGGCTTTTTGTGATTGGTTGCCGAGTGAGGTCGGGCTTTTTGATTGTAATGTGGGTGCCGAGCGAGGTCGGGCTTTTTGTAATGTGGGTGCCGAGCGAGGTCGGGCTTTTTGTAATGTGGGTGCCGAGCGAGGTCGGGCTTTTTGTAATGTGGGTGCCGAGCGAGGTCGGGCTTGTAATGTGGGTGCCGAGCGAGGTCGGGCTTTTTGTAATCTGGGTGCCGAGCGAGGTCGGGCTTTTTGTAATGTGGGTGCCGAGCGAGGTCGGGCTTTTTGTAATGTGGGTGCCGAGCGAGGTCGGGCTTTTTGTAATATGGGTGCCGAGCGAGGTCGGGCTTTTTGTAATATGGGTGCCGAGCGAGGTCAGGCTTTTATGTTGGATGCCGAGCAAGGTCGGGCTTTTATGTTGGATGCCGAGCAAGGTCGGGCTTTTATGATTGGTTGCCGAGCAAGGTCGGGCTTTTATGATTGGTTGTCGAGCGAGGTCGGGCTTTGTGAATTGTGGGGGGAATGCCAAGCATGGTTGGGCCTTGTTTGAAATTGTGGGTGCCAATGAGAATTGGGCTTCGGGTGTGAGTATGCTACCACGCATGGTTGGGTTTTGGGATGTGGGAATGCCGATGAAAATTGGGCTCTTTGTGATTGTATTTGTGATCAGGTGCCAATGACAATTGGGCTTTTTGTAGAAGATTGAGGAATGTTAATGATGACTGGGCCTTTTGTGAGTTGTGAGGGAGTGCCAAGCATGGTTGGGCTTTGGCTATGATTGTGTACCGAGCATGGTCGGAGGTTGTAAATGATTAGGTGCCAAGCATGGTTGGGCTTTGGTTTGATATTGTGGGTGCCAATGAGAATTGGGCTGTGATTGTGTTTGTAAGGGCCAATGAAAATTGGGCTTTTATTGGAAATGGGGTTTGTGAGTGCCAATGGAAATTTGGCCTCTTTTTTTTTTTGTAGGAAATTGTGAGGAATGCCAATGACGATTGGGCTTAATGTGAAATTGTAGTTGTGATCGCCAATGACAATTGGGCTTTGCTTGTGATTAGGTGCCAAACATGGTTGGGCTTTTTGGACGATTGTGTACCGAGCATGGTCGGGATTTATGAATGGTTGGGCGCCAAGCACGGTTGGGCTTTGGTTTGATATTGTGGGTGCCAATGAGAATTGGGCTTTTGTTGGTAATGAGGATTGGTCGGAAATTCCCGAATGCATGATTCCTATGAGATTTGCACATGCAATTTTGATGTTCCCATTAATCCCAGATTGCACTAAAAATTTGAAACAATACCAAACACAAAATTCATCGTACAACTCAAGTTAATAATATGTTTATCAATGAACCAACCTATCACCCATTTAAGTTAAACAAATTAAATATTAATTATGGGGGTATTGAACACTCATCCGGCAAGTTTGCTAACATTCCGATCGAGTTATGTGTCCATCTAATCATTGTTTCTAAAAGCACGAAAGCATTGATCACAAGGTCTTCGAGGGTTGTAATTTGGCTTGGTTACAAAAGAAATGTCATATGTGGGGAAATTGAATTCAAATGGCCAAGCAAGAGGAACATTCTTTCTAAATTACACCCTTCCTCCTTTATTCAATCACAACTCTTGGTGATTTACAAATGTTTTTTCTTTGATCCTCGACAACTTTTTGATTTAGAGATTTTCTCTTTTTCTCTTTTTTCTTTTTCTTTTCTTTCTTTTTTTTTTGTTCTTGTTGTCAAGATCAATTTTAAAAAAAAATTCACCATTTCTTGACATTCACAACCTCCTTTTTTCCAACTTAATCAAAGATGATACCCTAATTGAATGTTCCTTCCTCTTTCGGCAAAGGACAATAATCATGAAGGTTAAGGGTTCAAAAATGAAAGTGAAAATATCAGAATTCAATAATGATTTAACTATGAACTGAATTTTTTTACAAACTCCGGCAATTTCATTAAGCAATTGAGCTTATGAAAGTTGGCAGTTCATAGTTAACAATTTTGATTCGTTAGGCTCAAAAGGGGTTAACAAATGCTCACTTCTCACAGGGTGGGCTATTTGTGGTCAAGTGTTTTCACTCATTTTCAAAAAATGCCTTGATCCTATCAATGCTTTCGTACAATCTAAAACACCGCTCAGATTTAACATAACAAAATCGAGTTTAAACAAAAAATGCCGGTCTCCTGCATATATATAATGATTTTGAGGATTCCTCACATTTTGGCTGGTTCTAAATGGTTCACCGAATAAACATATTAAAAACGCAAGTTGCATGATATAACTTTTGTACTAAGTACGTATTCTCCTTTCAAGTTTAATCATGGAAAAAAAGCAGGAAACATGTATCTTAGCTTTGCGCAAATTAATCAAATTTTATCACTACCATGCATTTGTGGTTGAATCATTGGATCAATCCATATGATGTGATTGGTTGCCGATCAAGGTCGGGCTTTGGTTGGAAATTGTATTTGTGAAGTCGCCATTGAAAATTGGACTTTTGTAGGAGATTGAGGAATGCCAATGACGACTGGGCTTTTTGTGAATTTGGGGAAAAGGCCTCAGTAGCCTGGGGGTTGGTAATCTCGGGTTGAGGTACCGAAATCTTTTGAAGAGTAGTGGGAATAGGGATGAATTCCTCACCAAAGTCGAACGGCATGCCCCAGGTACAAACGGGGGAATAGTTGCCCCTTGTTATATGTATGGGTTGCTTTGGGACGACGAGCTACTTTTTCTTGACGGGGATGTAGTGTTGCGGAGAAAATGCGAACACTGAAGACTCAATTCGGATTGTAAGAAACCCCGGTGATAAGTAGGGAAAGAGTTTTGAACTTGAGACAAATGTATGCATGCTATGCATGATGTTAATGTAAATGCGATGTATATGACAAAATATGCCCCTTCTTTTTCTTTTTTTTTTTTAAAATGCATATGAAAAAAATCATTTTTTATGAATGCAAATGTATGATATGCATAGGTATGGTTTATGAATGTTCAAAATTTCCCCCCATCCTCACGTGTAGGCTCTAAAGATGAGATTTTCTAAAAGGTCCCTAGAGATCATGGACCTCACAGGGAACTATTGTCGTCAATTGCAAATACTCGCAAGACCTCAATATATTCCAAGTGAAATCTACTCTAGGCGGGGTTTTCGCATCTTCCCTTCAAGACATACGTCAAGTGGGCCTCCGCTACGCAACCCCATCCTATCTTAATTTTTTTCTCAAAGCTCGGGAATAGAGCCTCACACGTCCGGCATTAACCCGAACAATGTGGAGTAACACCGCTCAAGTAACATCCCCACAGTTGATATAATATGAATATAAAGCAAATATGAAACAAATACATATAAAGCAAATGATAAACAAATAATGATAATAAGGCACAAGCGTGCAAGCAAAACAAAGACATTTTAGCCTAAAAGCCAACTAAGATAGGCTTGACTTGTCATACACAAAAACAAAGTGTTTAAGTGTGCACTATTCCCCAGTGAAGTCGCCATTTTTGTCGCGTCGAATTTCGGATATCAAGCTATTGGGAAGCGTTGAATCACTAATTTTAAATCACGACTGAACTTTTAATTTTTCGGGGAGAAAAGGAAAAAAGTTCGAAATTACCTTGAGAAAAGATTTTAGGTTCGAAAGTCGATTATGCGAGGGGAAGGTATTAGCACCCCTCACATCCGTTGTACTCAACGGGAACCTCTTAGTTAACTTAGGCTTAAAATGCTTTTGACGTTTTGCTTGCACGCTTAATCATATATGTATAAAGGAAAAAGAACATATAATGTGAGGTGCAGAAAGAGATAAAAACAAACGAAAGAGAAAAGGAAAAAAGATTTTTTATTAATGGGCTTGACAAGATGTCGATCTTGCTCCTACGTATCTCCCGGTAGTCGGAGAATTCAAAGCGTACGTAGTTCTTTAAACAAAAAGTTTGTACGCTGGTTCGTTTTAGTTAAAAAAGATTTGTTCGCGTCCGAGCGAAAAAGGTTTGAAAAAAAAAGAGAGAGTAATGAAAGTAAATGTCAACTGTTCGGGTTGTTGCCGAACTGGCCATTGACGACAATGCATAAAAGTAAATGATTTGATAAAAAAGATTTTGCACTCGGACTTGAACAAAGGTTTTAAAACGTACGAAGACGTACAAAGTTTTAACAAGATGAAAGATGGACGCTAAGGCGATGAACTCGCGCAAGGCGTGAATGTTTTGAATAAAAAGACAAACGCACGGGGCGTAAAAAGCTTGAAAACAAACGACAAATGCGCGGAGGCGATAAATTCGCGCAAGGCGTAAAAAATGGTTAAAACAAACGCGCAAGGGCGTGAAAGGTTTGGATTGACCACGAGGGCCAAAATTGGTGAGTTGGATTTGTTTCATGCTTCGTTTTGAAAATAGAATGACGATTGTCTGAGCAACGAGACATACGTCAAGCATTCGTACAACCGGGGAAAGGAGAGACATACGTCAAACCACCCTTTTTCATTCAAGTTTTGTTTGAATTTGAGAAAACGTATTTTTGGGGGAAGCTAGAAAAGAATGACGATCGTCTAAGCAACGAGACATACGTCAAGTGTTTATCCAATCGGGGAAAGGAGTGACATACGTCAAACCACCCTTTTTCATTCAAGTTTCGCTTGAATTTTAAGAAAATGTATTAACTGTCAAAACACTCGGTTTTAGAACTCAAATGAAAAAAAATAAATGTTCAAATTAGTTGTTGCAACTAAAAATGAACAAGCTTGTTGTTCAATTTTAAAAAAAAAAAATGTTTTTGTTGTTTTTTGTTTGGTTGGTTTGGAAGGACAAGGTCCTTTGCCTACATACCCAAATGGGATCAAAACCGATGTAGTTCAGGGTAAAAAAGCCGAGTGATTAGTTATGTTGATTTTAAAGTTTGAAAATGTTTGTGAAAGATAAAATGAGCCAAAGTGGCGAGTGAGTGAAGTTTGATTGATTTTAATTGCAAAAATAAAGTCTAATATGATTAAGATTGATTGAAGTTTGATTAAAGGAAAGTTGCTTGGTTTGAAATCCAAGGCTTTGTTAATGAAGAATATTTTTGATGAAGTTTTTGAATATTTGAAATGTTTTTGATTTTTATGATTTTTACTTGGAGTTAAAAAGAAATTAAGTGCGATAAAATAAACTAAACATGAGGAAATTAAAACGATGTTGGATTAAAATAAAAAAAATCCCTTTTTCTTGGATTATGAATTAAACTATGAAAAATGAAAAATAATGCAATGCATATTTATACTTTGTTCCTAAATGCATGTATATTCTAATGACATAGAAAAATGCAAAATAAAATGAACAATTAGAAATAAAAAAAATAAAATGCATGAGATGATATGATAAGTAAATAAATGGGATGTTAAAAAAATAAAAGAACAAATAAAAGGAAGTAATAAAAAAAAAGGAAAATAAAATTGCAAAGAAAAAATAAAAGAAATAAAAAAAGGAGGTGTAAAAATAAAACTAGGGGGTGCTGGAAGTGAGAAAACTGATCAGATTAAAAGAAATAGGCCCAAATTGCATTGGACCAACGTAATTTGATCTGGGCCGTCTGATTAATCAGATGGCCCTGATCTGATTACAAAGGGGGAAATAACCAGAGCCATCTGATCTAAAATCAGAGGGCCAGAGGGGCGAGGGTGTACGCTAAAGCGTACACCCACACACACTGAATCAGGGAGGGGGTATTTAAACCCACTCCCTTCACAATTTTCTTCATTTCAAAATTTCTTTCTCTCACTTCCCCTTCTCTCTAACCTTCCTCCCTCTCATCTCTCTCCCTTCTCTCTAAGCCTGGCCGCCGGTGAGGAAATCCGGCGTGGTGGCCGCCGGCCTAGGTGGCGGCGCCACCGCGCCGGAGAGTAAAAAAAGCCTTTTTTCCAAAAAAAAAAAACCTCTTTTCCTATATCCTTTTCCTTCCCCTTTCCAAATCCGAACTAATTTTTCCCAAAATCTCTCTAAAAAAACCTAGATCTAGGTTTTAAAACAACCAAAAAAAACTACCTTTTCTTTGTTTTTGGCTCGGTTTTGCTGTGCTAGGCTTGGTGTGTGTGCGTGTGTGCGTGTTCTGTGCGTGTGGGTGGTTGCTGGGTTCGTTTGCTGGGTCGCTGGGACGTGTGTGTGTTGCTGGGTTTGTGCTGGGTCGCTGGGACGTGTGTGTTGCTGGGTTTGTGCTGGGTCGCTGGGACGTGTGTGTGTGATGCTGGTGTTGTTTTGGTTGTTGTGTTGGGTTGCTGGGACGTGTTTATAGGCTGGGTGGTGCGTGGGTTTGTGAGGGTTTGTTGTGGTGTTGTGTTGTTTTTGTGTTGGTGATGTGCGTGTGTGTTTTTGGGTGTTAGGGGGGGGGGGGGTTTGAACTTGCTGTTTGTGTTGTTTTGTGTTGCTAAAAAAATCTGTTTTTTGATTCAAAATTTCTTCTTTTTCTTCTTTTGGTTGTTTGATCCCTGTTTTATAGAATTTGTGTTGAGCTGCTTGAGCTGCTTGTTGACTCAAGAGATAAATCTTGAAAAGCTGGATTTTGCAGATTTTGGATAGAATTTGAGGCAAGCATTAAATGGGAAGTGACCTTGTGGGATTTTCTGGATGATTTTGTGAGGATTTTGGAGGATTGAAATGATGAAAAAATCTGGAAAGGGGGCGCCCCTGCAGGCCTGACTTTGTTTGACTGTTGACTTTGGACCAAAAATAGAAAAATAAAAATAATAATAATAGTAAATAATAATAATGATAATAATAAAAAAGAAATAAATAAATGGTAATAATGGTAAATAAAAAATGAAATTAATGATAATAAAAACTGAAATTAAAAGTAAAGATAAAACGTAATAAAAATAAATAAATAAACGAGACAAAAATTGACATGAGGTATTTTAAAATACCTCCCTGCCGAAATTTCGTCTGAAACGACGAAAATCCTCGGCTTTAAAAAGTGAGTAAAACGAGACGAAAATGGGTCAAAAAATGGGGTATGACAATCTTATTTGAAGTTTTGAACGATTTTGTACATAACTTTAGTTTCTATTAAAGTTAATAGTCAAGCCAACTTGAAAGTTGAACCATCCTTTTTCAGCTTGTTTTTTGACATGTATAAATTCTTGGATTGGTTTAACCTTAAGTGAAGTATAATTTTTTTGATAGAGTGTGATGGTTCTTTAGAATTATGATTGTCGGTGTAGAAAATGAAAGCTTCTTATGTATCAATTTAAATCAAGGTCGAGATTATTGAAGTTGATTGAAACGTCTTGGAACAAGTCCCACATTATCCAATGTGGGGAAGGAAAAGGGAGGACAATACTATATATATATATATATATATGAGGACATGATTAATTGACACCCCGGTGTCAAACTTAATATATGACACATCAGATAATTCCATATCGGATAACCGTTTTACAAAATCGACCCTTGGATTGAAACATATTATAATATAGATCATGTCTATAAAATCAAAATTAAAATTATGAACTATTGAAAAACGAGTTGATTTTGATGTATCTGATTGACATATCAAATGATTTCTGATTAATGTCATATTTTGTTGACATGATCTATGACATACTATCTTTCAATCTAATGGTCAATTTTGTAATATGATTATCAAGTAAAGAATTATCTAAGGTGTCATATTATTAAGTTTGACACCGTGGTGTCAATTGATCCTATCAAAATCACGTTCTTTGTTACAAATGCTCTAGTCAGAAGCACGTTGAGCTTGTATCTAAATTTATTCTTTTCTTTGAGTGTTTCTGAGATGTAGTTTATGTATTATTTACTTTGGAAAGCGCAAATGTATTGGGGGTGTTTGAGAGAAGTTTTATGTTTTATAAAAATATTCACTTGGTGTTATTCTTTAGTTGTCATTAAATAACTACCATAATTTTTCTGTCTTTAGAGTGTTCCAATTTATATTCTTGTACCGTAATTGTGTTTCTTAATTTATCTATGTCGTTTTCCCAACAATATAATCTACAAGCTCAACTCCAAAATGTTTGTAACTAGGGTGTTTTTTTCTTAAAACTAGTCAACACTAATATCTAGTAGGTTGATTTTAGGAAACACTATAACAACAATTTAATTGGTACTATATGAAATCTAAAAAGAAAATAGAAATGGGGTTGTGACTCTTAAGTTGAACATAAGTAAGACTTATGACATGTTGAATCATGAATATGTCTAAGATGTGCTTCCTAAATTTGTCCTCGCACCAAGATAGGTAAATTGGTGATGGAATATGTACAATCAGTCTAATACTCAATTACTAATAGTGTGGAATTTGTCACAAAGATTCACTATCATCCTATTTTTTTATCATTTGTCTGGATGTATTGACAACTCTAATCCAACAAGAAACACACCTGGGTTGGTTTGGTAGTGTTGATTTGAGATTTTAAAGTGTGTTCCTTTCAAGGTTTCAGATTTGATTATCACTGATACCAATTTCGGTGGACTATTTTCGCTTTTAAAAAAAACTCCAATTCAAAAAGTAAAAAAAAAGAGAGGAGATATTCATGGTACCAAAATATGTCGGCATGCTCCAATTGTCACTCGTATCCTTTTTCAAGTCGTGTTACAGGTAACCCTATATATGCCAAGTGTTTTGCCAATCATTTTTCTCTTTCAAAATCAACCCCTTTTAAATGAGGAAGACAAGTGAACTTTAGATTCTACATTGCAGAGTTTATGAAATAGTACTAGGACGGTATTACTAAAGCTTCTTCGATTATCCATCAAGGTTTTACTATCTTGAAGGAATGGAAGATGATGTAGCGTGTGGTACTAGGATGCATCCTTTGCTCCCTCAAGGAAATGTTAATAGATGGTGCAAACCAATGACGATCCATCTTAAATGTGATACAAATGCTTCTTTGTCTCATGAATGACAAGGGTTTCTTTGTGTTTACTCATATAGTTTGGATGTCTCCCTTTCTTGAAAGATGAAGGAGAGATTTATGGTTTGGAGACAAATGTGAATTGGCTTTATGACCTATAGTTGGACAAAATTGACTTTGAGTTGGACTCCAAGTAGGTTGTAGATACTATACGATAAACGAAAAGTTATCTCATGACGTTTCAACTAACATTGCATCTAATGCAAAGCCACTAGTTTTCACATTGATATGTCTCAAATTTTGGTGGTATCACATGGTAGACATCTGTTCGTTTTTTATTTTACAAACTTGTACATTGAATTCCTTATGAGACAAAATAAATGGGGGCTAACCACACTTTAGCTCGTAATAGGTAACTCCCACATTTTCTTTGACGTTCCTACATGTATTGTCTCAATATTGTTTCAAATGAAGTGACTTAATGCTGCTTTTGTGAAAAAAATAAATTTGTTGTCTAAAATACTTATAATTATTGTGAATTGTTTTCTTCTTTCTCACAAGTGCTTCTTGACAAAGTTTCCAAAAACAACACATGCACTAGTATTTTCCTAACATGTATACTTTTTTTATGTTACTTAATCTAATATTAACTAATCTCCTTTAACCAAAGTATGAAGATCGTGTGATCAATGATTTTTTTTTGAAGAAGTCAAACTAACTCACAAAAATATATAATGGCTAAAATGCACTTTTGGCCCCCTAAGTTTTTAAAACTAGCGATTTTGGCCCCCCAAGTTTGAAAATCTCACTTTTAACCCCCTAACTTTCACCCTCTTAGCAAAAGCTAGGCCCCCCTTAATTTTGACCAGTCAACGCTGATATGGACGGCATGTCACATGGTGACTGTATAAATAGATTATTGTACATTTTTTTAATTATTTAATTATTAACAACAATTCATTTATCATTTAACTAAAGTTTTTTGAGGGATTTAACTAAAAAATTGTCATTTAACTAAAAAATTGTTGAGTTTTAATAAATGATAAACAAAAAAATCAAAGAGAAAGAGAGAGAAATATAGAATAGGGAGAGATCCAAAAAGAGGAAAGACTAAAGAGAAAGTGTTGTCGTGAGAGAGGGAGAGATCAAGGGTCGCCGAAAATGCAACGGCGGTGACGGCGTGAGGGTGGTGGCGCGGTGGTGCTTGTTTCTCTCTGGTTCTCCCTCTCTTCTCTGTTTCTCTCTCGATGTTTCTCTCTGGTTCTCCCTCTCTCTCTCTCCCGTGATGCTATCACTTCCATCTTCGGCTGCGTTTTGTTTTGATGTGCGTTCACGAAATCTTTCCTTTGACTGAGTTTGTCTGGTTGTTGATTTCAATTTATGTTTGTTGGTGTTTCGAATCTATTTCAGATCTGTTGCTTATTGGTTTCAATTGTTGTTGTTTTCAATTGTTGTTTGTTGGTTTCAATTGTTTTCTATTTCGAATCTATTTCAGATCTTATGGGTGTAAAGTTTATTTTTGAAAATTAAGGATGTTGAAGATTAATGATTTTCTAAATTTTAGTTGTTTGTTGAAGATTTGGTGTTGAAGATTGATGATTTTCTAAATTTTTGTTGTTTGTTGAAGATTAATGACCTTTTGTATTTTTAATTTGTTTTTCTTTTTATTTTTTATTTAAGCTTTTGATTTTAAAATAATGATAATTATTTTAAATCCAAGTGGATTATAATAATCATAGGTGGCAATTGTTTTTAAAAGAATAGTGTCCATATCAGCATTGACCAGTCAAAATTAAGGGGGTCTAGCTTTTGCAAAGGGGGTGAAAGTTAGGGGGCTAAAAGTGCGATTTTTAAACATAGGGGGCCAAAATCTCTAGTTTTAAAAACTTGGAGGGCCAAAAGTGCATTATAGCCATATATAATAAAATATGTGAACAGTGCATATAAAAAAGTATATATTAAAAAATATGTAAATTTCTTAAATGAATCACATGAGTTACCTTGAGAGAGAGAGAGATTGTGCATGCAAGAGATACCTTAGTTTATCCAATAACTGATGGATGTTGAAACTTGGTTTAAGCATATATCGTATTCTTGTAAAAAAAAAAAATCTTCTTGATGATATTGAACAAACTCATAAGTCGATTTTTTATGTATTTGATTAAACAACGGTGAAATGAATCTCATCATAAAATATTCAAACAATCAAATGAAAAGTCTACTTTGTTTTGCTTTGCTTGACTCCTTTTCACTTCAATGCGATCATTTTGAAGTATAAAATTGTAACACTCATACTAATTTTATCTAGAATATTAGCATGCGCATTATACAGATACTGGATACATCAAAATTTTCAATAATAAAAAATACAACTGAATGAGCACAAATTGGCTCGTTTATACAATTATCCAAATACCATTACAAATACTTATACATATCTCTGATAAACTCCTGAGCTGGTACATGACGAGCAACTGCACTCCATCCAGCGTCTTCCTGAACGAACTTCATCATGAACCTCTTGCTTACCTGTAAACCTGCACCAGAAGGATTGGGATGAGACATAATGTCTCAGTGAGCTCTACCCAACCTACTGTTGGCAACCACGGGGAACCTAGGGTCGCCATTGCACTACTGTCGGCAATCTTAGGAAAAACCTATGATCGTCGAGCTCTAACTCAACCCCTATAAGGTTAAACCTGCCTGTTCCTGCTAAACTGTGTAGTCGTGAAATCTGGACTACGTCCTGCTAAGTTGTGTAGTCATAAAACTAGACTACAAACTGATAACTTGGTGATCGAGGGGAAACCTAGGATCACCGTCTGATAACTGCTAACTGATACCTGATACCTGCCTGATAACATAAAAAAGTATTTTCCTGATATCATTATGTTAGATGTTAGCGTGTGACAAACATTATTATCTGAGTTGATTTTACGGAATGCCCCCGAGTGGAGTAACCCCGGAGCACATTCCCCTGATAACCGGTGAAAATTCCTATCTGAGGCTAATCACCGGACTCCTCTTGCCTGCGTGTGTGGTTATCCTCGCGGAAGATTCCTGCCCGTTCCAGCTGTACTGGAACCCCCTGTGGTCTCTACCTGACGAGAGCATAGAAGACACATGATTACCATAATTAAACTTATGTGTGGTTATCCTCGCGGAAGGTTCCTGCCCATTCCAGCTGTACTGGAACCCCCTGTGGTCTCTACCTAACAAGAGCACATAAGACACAAAGTTTAACCTGGTAATTAATTAATTAAGTTTTCCTGATATAATATATTATCCTGATATTCCTGATAATTTCCTGAACATATATGTGTGTGTGTGTGTGTGTGTGTGTGTGTGTGAGTCGTCATGTAGGCTCCCTAACGGGCTGGCCTATCCAGAATAAAT
Organism: Medicago ruthenica; assembly: GCA_018208015.1. Classification (NCBI taxonomy): domain Eukaryota; kingdom Viridiplantae; phylum Streptophyta; class Magnoliopsida; order Fabales; family Fabaceae; genus Medicago; species Medicago ruthenica. The sequence continues at coordinate 22,267,564 of CM031375.1, read as the reverse complement.
CTGAAGCGTACCTGTGCCACGACTTGTCAACATATATATACATATAATCTGTATAATTCCTGATACTAGCTTTGTACCACTACCTAAGGTACGTCCTGTCCTGAACTGTTGAGTACATCCTCAGTGTCACTCTGACGTGAACAACTGAGGCACACCCTGATGTACATATAAATGTACCTGATCCTGGGGAAAATTTGGTACCACTGCCTAAGGTGCACTATAACCTGCCTGGTTAAGGGTATCCTGAAAATCTAACCATTAACATACCTAATACTATTCTTATCTGAATCCTTGAATGTTGAGAAACATTCCTAGTCCTCTTGTAATCTTACCTGAATACATTTCTATTCCTGCTAACCTATTATAGGTTCTAGACATATCGTTGTCATATGTCATACTTATAGGCTTACTATCCCATCTATAACAATTCATGTTCCTCTTCCTGAAATCCTGTGGGAAAATTACCCATCACTCTGTATGATACATATGTTTATCCTAGGTTAATCCTTGAAGGTTCATAAGTAACTCTGTTCCAAGGCATCTCAAAGATCATGGCCTTGATACAACTGTTTGTTAATAAAATGCCATTTTGGACCACTTCGCTTTGCGACCCTTAACTTCAATCTGCGAACCCTTGCGTCTGATCCTTCAGAGTCTGAAGAGTGCGTCTGAGTCTGAAGGGTGCGTTTGAGTCTGAAAAGTAATTCTGCGTCTAAAGCTTCGTTCTGCGTCTGAACAGTAATTCTGCGTCTGAAGCTTCATTCTGCATCTGAAGTCTGACTCTGCGTCTGAAGCTTCGCAGAGCAAAGTCCTGGTCGCTCTGTGACCGTAGCAGAACTCAGAATCCTGAAACTTGTGTTTTAACCTCAAAATCTTGGTACCCAACCGCCAAGTGATCTTTGAAACATGCCAGGGACTCGTTTTAAACTATAAAAATGTACTGGGTTCAAGGATTAAGAACGAATTAAGCATATGTATCAAAAGGGGAAAACTATCCTTTTTCCTTAAGCCTTAGAAATTAAGTTGTGATTCTCACACAATATGACCCAAAAGGGATAAGCTGTACTACAGAACTCACCTAATACTTGCAGATCTTGCCAAGCTTCCTTTTACCAAAACCCTAGCTTTGGAATTCTTCCTCTTGACTTGGTTTCCTTAGTTTTCTCTTGCTTTAATCTTTCCCAAAAGCTTGCTCGCTGGCAGTACAAGGAATTAGGGAAGAAAATTGATGGATTAAGGTTGCTGATGCTGACCGAATTCTAGAGAGAGAATGAGAGAAAATTCTGATCTTTAAGTGAGAGAAGGAAATGAGGAAAATGAAGAAATATCATTCCTCCCCCTATATAAAGCCCTTCCCTCATAATTACCACTTTGCCCCTACTCACTCATAATTCCTCTGATACTGATAAAAGTTTTCTTTAAGAGGGATGTTACACTCTACCCTCTTAAAGAAATTTCATCCTCGAAATTTAGAATCCTCCTGAGATCATGAATGAACAGATCCTTTCTATCTCTGCCTTAGCTATTCCAGATATTCTCTACTAGCTAATTCTTCCATTCAACTAGATCAACGGGATTCCATGGCTACTCTAGGGTCTGACATAAAGATTTTCATGCACCTCGATTAAACCAGACTGGTTAAAACTGTTCCTTAGCCATGGTTTCCAATTCTGTAAGTCAAAATATTTGACAATTTCTCCTCTAACTGAAAGGCCTGATGCATATTGCACAAAAGGGCGTGCAGTTATCTGAACCAATACCCAACTCACTTGAATATGTCTCTTGTTCACACACTTAGTGCGAATCCCATTTAAGGTTATTAAGCATTGGATACTCTTACTGAAACCATAAGTTTTCCTCATTGTCCGTATGGTCTTACCCTGACGACATCAATCAATCTTATTTCCTCAAATAATTCCATTGAATTCTTATCTTTGTCCTTCGCCTCGTATAACAGCGTCCTACATATATAATTATACCATAATTATATCATTCTTCATATAGAATCATCCTTACCCTGAAACATCTGATATTGAGTATTCTCATCGGAAGTAAAGATTACTGCAACTACCTCCATTATACAAATATAAGGAAAAGGCATTACCTCTAATACTTGTCTCTTTTCTTTCTGACACCTTGGTGTAACACTTATCACAACCATAAACATTGTTTCCATTCCCATCACGGGAATCCTTAAGGGCTCGAGAAATCTTATAGGCTACTCATGTCCCGCCTTAACTAATCGATGATAACGCGTATCCAATTGACTTAGGAATTTTCCCTCCTTACTAGGATTCTGACAATTTGCATCCTTCAAGATACTTCTTAATCGTATCGGGGTGAGTAGAACTGGCCTCATAATCCCGTCTACAACTTAACTTATGTCGTTCAAGGACACTCCTTGTTTTCAAAAAGAGAACTCTACTCTGATCGCAACCAACATAGCACACTTAATCTCTTAATCCTTTATTCATAACTTGAACTTACGTAGCCCTTTACTGTAGACTACGAGTGACTTTTGACCTGCATAGAAAGTTCTTCTTCCTCTATCTGTGAACATTAAGTTCAAGAATTTATGAACTCCTCAGCTAAGATATGTTTGATATCAACAAACCTGTTCTGATTAATACCTTCCTACTTAAACATTCCTGACTGTGTACCACGGTTACTAATACATGTTACATAACTGAAAATCTGTTACGCAACTATCTGAGTAGTATAAATTCTGCCTGATAAGTATACACAATACTAAACATAACTTGATACATGCAACATGTTATCATAACTGGGGTACAAGTGGAATAAACTCATATACCACTGCATTGTCGTTTCTGATCAATGCTTCAAATTCAAGAAATATCCTCTTGCAAGTGCAACCTTTCTTGATGTTACCTCATGCATAATTCTCTTTGGCTAAACTTACTCTTCAAGTTCACTTGAAGTTACTGAGCTAAAATAGCTAGATGACCGTACTAGCAGTAGCATTTCATTGCTTTTTAACTTAATGTGCTAAGAACACATCCTTCTTATTTCTTTCCGCATATTCATAAACTGCTTTGATATTCCATTTCTCATGAGTTTCGAGATTTGAAGTATCCCTCAACTACCTTTAAAATTTCCTGATAGAACTTATAATAGGTTCAAGTCGTCACTGCTTACTGCTGTTCTGTGTCGCAAGAACCGTACTCTCAGTATCTTTCTTGCGATTCATCCTGCAAGGACTTCACAAGCCTTTTTACTCCCTAAGCTTCAGCTTAGAATTATTTGTTAACTCATTCTCAAATTGTTCCTTCGCTGCGCAACTCTGATTTTAAACTTCTCGTTTTGGAATAGGAGTAATACATCACTATTACCAAATTAAATCTCCTGACCAATCTCGTTCCTTAATAACTGTTTAGCTACCATAACAGAACCATTTTACGTTCGTTACTCAATTGTAACTTAAATTACCTGCTTACTCAAATGTTGTATTCATCCTTCTTCGAAGCCCTTCACACTGATAACAAGATTTATCTTTATACTGAAAATCGCTTCGAAGTACTACTTACCTTACTGACTGGTCATCCATTGCTTTATGGTTTCCTTTAGGCGTAAACATCACGCTTGCTCTCCCAAATTAATTTCCTGAATACTCTTATAGATTCACGTCCTTCGTATAATAAACCCACTGATGGCTCGGGCCTCGTTCTCATTCATAACTCAAAACCTGATCTTGTTGTCTGAATAATCCTCCATAGGTCTTCTCGACCATGTCTTCCTCTAATGGCTTGAGCAATCCAAGATCGGTACCTTCTATCACCTTCGGCAGCTTACCAACCTAAGGTGACCTCTTTCAGTTTTTCCCATGATTTACGTATGGAGGCCCATCAATTGAAAACGTAAAACTCCTTAACATTAACCACGACTTTAACTTGCGTACAAGCGACGATTTTTCCTGATACTTAGGCCCCAAAACAAGTCTCGACTAAAATCCCAATCAATCCTCAAAATACCGGTCTACTATAATCCTGCGTTATCTTAAATTTGCCCTCTTCATCCAATCAAGGAAGTTCGATATTGTTCATCCATCAGTTCACTAAATCCAGCAATATATGATTCAATCTTTATTTCTCGATTCTGTTGAAAATTTACATCTCGTGCCCTTTCCAGGGGTCTTTTTCACTTCTCGCTAAGCTTGTGTTTCTCATACAAAAACATCTTAATAATTCATGCTGAAGAAAAGTAGTCTGATCCATTTTCTCTTCTCAAATCACAATTTTGACACTTAAGGTTCGGGAGATGCGGCTGATCTGATGGGGTTAAACTTGCTTGCGCTTCACGCTCGATGACCACATTTGAGGTTAGCTTCATCGGTCCAAATAATTCGCTTAATCCATAACTAAGTCTCTTAACTGTTTGGATATTAAAATCTCATCCGGTCCAAGTGCGCAAGTCCTTCGATTCTTACACACTATATCCTTGCTGGGAGTCTAGAGCTTCCCATAATTAACTGATAATTCCTCATTCCGAGTTTCTGGGTCTGGTACTGCAATTCTTTAACTCTGTACCCGGAATTAATACTTTAGTCTACACTTCACTTTAACTTCTTAACTTACAGTTCCCGTTAAGGTCCCAAACCATTCCTTAGAGTATTCCACAATTCCTTATTCTTCACGTCTCCTTGGAGAAGGCATCGCTCAACGACGCATCCAACTAGGTTAAGGTACTTCACCTTGTTCTTAAATATTCCCTATGTTCCTGAAACTTTGCCATTAACAGGCTTAGTTACTTTACTGCTTGATGACCATCATTTGGCATTGAACACTCCTTTGCCAATTCCTGTCTTAAAATATGACATCTTAATCATCGCTCTTCATACGTTTCATTCCTCCACGGTCACATTCAGCTCTCAGATATTTGTCCTGACTGTCATATACTAGATTTAGTTGATCAGGCTCAACTAGATGTGACATTTAGAACAATATCCGGAACCCAATGGTCCCACTACTCTTATTGAATCTTTAATGACCCAATGGACAGTCTGAATCGACCTGCTCTGATACCAATTGTAACACTCATACTAATTTTATCTAGAATATTAGCATGTGCATTATACTGATACTGGATACATCAAAATTTTCAATAATAAAAAATACAACTGAATGAGTACAAATTGGCTCGTTTATACAATTATCCAAATACCATTACAAATACTTATACATATCTCTGATAAACTCATGAGCTGGTACATGACGAGCAACTGCATTCCATCCAGCATCTTCCTGAACGAACTTCATCATGAACCTCTTGCTTACCTGTAAACCTGCACCAGAAGGATTGGGATGAGACATAATGTCTCAGTGAGCTCCACCCAACCTACTGTTGGCAACCACGGGGAACCTAGGGTCGCCATGCACTACCGTCGGCAATCTTGGGAAAAACCTATGATCGCCGAGCTCTAACTCAACCCATATAAGGTTAAACCTGCTTGTTCCTGCTAAACTGTGTAGTCGTGAAATCTGGACTACGTCCTGCTAAGTTGTGTAGTCATAAAATTAGACTACAAACTAATAACTTGGTGATCGAGGGGAAACCTAGGATCACCGCCTGATAACTGCTAACTGATACCTGATACCTGCCTGATAACATAATAAAGTATTTTCCTGATATCATTATGTTAGATGTTAGCGTGTAACAAACATTATTATCTGAGTTGATTTTACAGAATGCCCCCGAGTGGAGTAACCCCGGAGCACATTCCCCTGATAATCGGTGAAAATTCCTATCTGAGGCTAATCACATGACTCCTTCTGCCTGCGTGTGTGGTTATCCTCGCGGAAGATTCCTGCCCGTTCCAGCTGTACTGGAACCCCCTGTGGTCTCTACCTGACGAGAGCACAGAAGACACACGATTACCATAATTAAACTTATGTGTGGTTATCCTCGCGGAAGGTTCCTGCCCATTCCAGCTGTACTAGAACCCCATGTGGTCTCTACCTGACGAGAGCACAGAAGACAAAGTTTAACCTGGTAATTAATTAATTAAGTTTTCCTGATATAATATATTATCCTGATAATTTCCTGAACATATATATTAGGCTCTCTAACGGGCTGGCCTATCCAGAATAAATCAGAAGCGTACCTGTGCCACGACTTGTCAACATATATATATATATATATATATATATATATATATATATATATATATATATATATATATATATATACACATATAATCTGTATAATTCCTGATACTAGCTTTGTACCACTACCTAAGGTACGTCCTGTCCTGAACTGTTGCGTACATCCTCAGTGTCACTCTGACGTGAACAACTGAGGCACGCCCTGATGTACATATATATGTACCTGATCCTGGGGAAAACTTGGTACCACTGCCTAAGGTGCACTATAACCTGCCTGGTTAAGGGTATCCTGAAAATCTAACCCTTAACATACCTAATACTATTCTTATCTGAATCCTTGAATGTTGAGAAACATTCCTAGTACTCTTGTACTCTTACCTGAATACATTTCTATTCATGCTAACCTATTATAGGTTCTAGACATATCCTTGTCATATGTCATACTTATGGGCTTACTATCCCATTATAACAATTCATGTTCCTCTTCCTGAAATCCTGTGGGAAAATTACCCATCACTCTGTATAATACATATGTTTATCCTAGGTTAATCCTTGAAGGTTCATAAGTAACTCTGTTCCAAGGCATCTCAAAGATCATGGGCTTGATACAACTGTTTGTTAATAAAATGCAATTCTGGACCACTTCGCTTTGCGACCCTTAACTTCGCTCGGTGAACCCTTGCGTCTGATCCTTCAGAGTCCGAAGAGTGCGTCTGAGTCTAAAGGGTGCGTCTGAAGGGTGCGTCTGAGTCTGAACAGTAATTCTGCGTTTGAAGCTTCATTCTGCATCTGAAGTCTGACTCTGCGTCTGAAGCTTCGTAGAGCAAAGTCCTGGTCGCTCTGCGACCGTAGCAGAACTCAGAATCCTGAAACTTGTGTTTTAACCTCAAAATCTTGGTACCCAACCGCCAAGTGATCTTTGAAACATGCTAGGGACTCGTTTTAAAGTATAAAAACGTACTGGGTTCAAGGATTAAGCATGAATTAATTATATGTATCAAAAGGGGAAAAACTATCCTTTTTCCTTAAGCCTTCGAAATTAAGTTGTGATTCTCACACAATATGACCCAAAAGGGATAACCTGTACTACGGAACTCACCTAATACTTGCAGATCTTTCCAAGCTTCCTTTTACCAAAACCCTAGCTTTGGAATTCCTCCTCTTGACTTGGTTTCCTTAGTTTTCTCTTGCTTTAATCTTTCCCAAAAGCTTGCTCGCTGGCAGTACAAGGAATTAGGGAAGAAAATTGATGGATTAAGGTTGCTGATGCTGACCGAATTCTAGAGAGAGAGGGAGAGAAAATTCTGATCTTTAAGTGAGAGAAGGAAATGAGGAAAATGAAGAAATATCATTCCTCCCCCTATATAAAGCCCTTCCCTCATAATTACCACTTTGCCCCTACTCACTCATAATTCCTCTGATGCTGATAAAAGTTTTCTTTAAGCGGGATGTTACAAAAATCATGTCTAAGTCATCATGGCGTAACCGTGGGGAAAATTGATTTTGACCATATCGTGGTTTTCTTCTTTCGATTAATGATCTTTGCATTATACCCTACAATCGGGGGACCACAAATTTAAATGGATCACCCTATAATCCATCTATTTTGAAATGTCATGAGTTGTATCATAACTTTTATGTATATCAATGAAATATATGAAATAACTATCAAACAAACATGATTCACATCAATTATGTTGATAATATTCCAGCGCCTATCATGTCTTTTGACAAAAGGGTGCACGTGAAGTATGCATTATATTCCAACCAGAAACCTTTAAATTGTTCTCCTTCACTATTTGTGTTTTGTTGTTAAACTAAAGTCATGTTCTATTTAATACCGTTTCAATGTGTCATGCACCAAATTTCCTTAATTAAAAATAAAATAAAGCCTATTTTTTTAATAAGTTAAATTAGTCCATCCAAATTGACACCGGAAGAATAGAACCCAAGACTAAGGAAGAGTAGATTCTCAAGTCTCAAGTCAATACCACCAGACCAACTCAAATGAGTTAAAATAAAATAAAGCTCTTCATAAAATTAAAATAAAAAGGGCGATAAAACTCAAAGAAGCTCCAAATTACAAATAGTTGTCATCCACAAAACAAACCTAAAATGGTATTAAAGTCTATCCACAAAACCATCCACCATTTGAATATAGACAAAGTTAAAAACGAGTTCATGAAGAGTGACACATCTCACTTTATAAATCAACTTTATAAAGATTGTGTTAGACCATACCCGACCCAACCCAACCCAAATTCTAATACTAACAAACCAAACAGACGCAATTCCCCATCAAATGGCCCTGTTGAATGAACTTGTCTTCATAGATTGCCAAATGATGAAACAATATAATTTCATCTAATAATAACATATTAGTCAACATCTTTTATAATTTAAACACCACATCCATGTATGTTTACATTAATAGGTCTAATCGAGGTTCTTTTATATATGTCAAATCAAGTTCTGTACTATGTTTTCATATTCAATATCTACCACAAACTAAAACTAAAACAATTCATCTCAAAAGGATAAGAGTCTTCAAATAGTTACTAAGATGAAGTGATCAACTTTATAGTAAACTGAAAACAAATATATCAAACATAGAGAAAATTAAATATTCATGGCATGTAATACTTGTTGCCACACTTGCATCTCCATGCCTCAGGATAGTACTCGGCTGTCACCGGTGTTCCCGGTGGCACCGTCACTCGGACCGGTTTACAAGGTATACATTTGCCACACTTGGCATTGCATCGCGGCGGAAATGACCCGGGTCCACCTAGAAACCTTCTTGGCCAATCTACTGAGACCTTTGATTTTCCTTGAGACTCCATGCCTTGTCTAGTTTCCACGTTAACTTGCTGCCCAAAATAATCATAATTAACTGGTCGTTAATGCTCGAATAACACAGTTGTAATTATCATATTTGGTTAATACCCAAAATAATCATATTATTTTTACAAAAGGCAAACATGCATATTAAACCACACTATCTTGTAATTAGGGGTGGACAACGGGCGGGTTTGGGCGGTTTCGGGTCCAAAACACCCATCCAGCCCAACCCGGAAAAACATAACAAGAGTGCGGGAGGTAGAAAAATAAAAATAAAAAAACATAAAGCAATTATACATGTAACAAGTGAAAATAGTACAATCATAATGACTTCATAATAACATACCAACATATTAAATAATACAAGTAATATATATTCAAATTTAAAATAGCACAATCATAATGACTTCATAATATCATATTCTTTAAAAAAAACATATAAAGACAATAATCTTGAAATGGAACCATGATTTTCTAATCTCCAACATAGTTTTAAATTGCTATATGCAACTGCAATTGTAACCATAATGTTCAACTTTTGAATGCATTTATAACTACATCTCACTTGGAGTTGCATTTGCCCATAATTTTTGCAAGAGAAGTGTTATCACTTATCAACACATTCTCTAATAGGAACTTCTCAATACACTGAACTATATAGTACCATGACATGTGTTGCCTAATTAATATTATTATACAGTGGACTCCACATATATGATGGCTCACATTGCAGCGGGCCCATAGACACACCCTGCACCCTATTCTGGCTCATGTTAGCCAATTTCTGTTTTTTTCTTTCCATAATTTGTTTCTAACCTCTCTCCACCACTAGTGACCATTATATTAAAATAATATTGTGACTACAATTTTACCCTTAGATTATTATATTCTATTATTTTGTATAACACTAAAATGAGGAATGAAACTTTGGGCACTATTTTATCACCATCCCAAGCTGTTTCAGTTTATATGTAACAATTTCACATTTTACAGTTTACTTGCGCACAACAACCATAACCATGAAATATTATCCTTTTTTTCTTTTTCAATTAAAATTGTAACTTTAATTAAAAAGTTGGTCTAAAGTCTAAATCTTCACTCTACTGAGTAAAGAAATTTTTTCACTCTATTATAGTGTTGGAGTTAGACCTAGGTAGCTAAATTATAATGCAGGAAAAAAATGTTGATGAGGTAATTTTTATGTAAATGCTACTGAAGATAAGATAGTATTAATTGAAAAATACTAATAATCAGAAAGAATGTATACAAAATTGACAAGAATAGTGGCTATACCTGTAAATCTATTTCTGAATTGAAAAATATGGTACACCTAGTATCTGCAATAAAGAAAGAACTAGAAGGTTTGAATTAGATGAACAAGATGTAATAAATTTAATAATTATCATTTAAACATGTATTAAAGATTAAGAAGAATTAAAGAATGAGGAAGAATTGCATACCTAGACATTTAATGGTTGAAGCAGTAGAAGTATTGGTGAACATCATTGAGAGCATGAAAAAGTAGAAACTATAACAAAGATGTATTTTGTTCATGAGCTTAGTGGTTTTTCTCTTCCTCTCCATGAACAAAAGAAAAAACTATATCTCAATAAAAGCACCACTTGTATGATTGTAGATATATATGATTGACACACGCACACACACTTTCTTTTTCTCTAGCTATGACCCTATGAAAGGTGGTGTTTCAAACTATAAACCAATAATAGTGATGTTTTTCAACATATTCAAACTTTGCATATTCCATGCAAGTATTAAGCTAAACAAATACCTAACTTTTACCTTTTTTTAATATAGAAAAACCACTCTTTTCACTTCACACTTCACACCCCTTTTTTCAACTCTCACACTACTTTATGCAGGTAGCTAGAAAGAGTAGAAAAAGTAGAGAAAGATGATTTTTTTTTTTTTTTATGGAATGGTAGGTTGCTTATCTTAGGTGTGTGTAGATTGTGGCAGTGGGGGTTTGAATAGTACTTTGAAGAGAGGTTAAATAAAGTAAGAAAAATAAAGGTGAATCTATGAAGATCATTACTTCCTAAGTTTTACCATGTTTAGGTCTTTGATTCTCTTGCAGCCTTTGTTCTTTATCTTTCAATGGTTCCTAAACCCAGAAAAACTAAAACAATCCTCTCAAAACCTTCACTCTCGTGCTCACTGCACACACACACACCCCTAACTCTGTTTTCCTCTGCTTCTTTTCCCTTTTGTATATAGTTTTTGTCCTCACACTTCACCTTAGCTTTGGAAAATCTTATAAATTTTAACCACTTATTTTTAACTGTTTATTGCATGTCCTTTTCTATAGTCATTTCATTAGTTGAACATATTAATTTCAAATGAAATGCCATGCTAAAATGATCCGCGACCACAATCTAAATCGCGACATCAAATTCAAGGTAATCTTATAAATTAAACAGTAATAATTATATACATATTGTATTATGTACAAAATCATAATCTTGAAAAGAAGTTAGAGACGCATGTACAATTGACCAAACATTATTATCAAACATCGTGTGTTTCTCGGTTTTTTTTTATCTTTGTTGTTTTGAACCGGGATTGTTGTTTTAACATAATGCAATTCTCAACGATATCAAGACCAATGCGACTCCGAGTATAACAATAAGTTATACTTTTACTATAATAACCTTTTTCATTTAATATTTCATTTTATATATTTCTCTATTCGCAATAAATATCTAAGGGTAATATTGGTAAAACAATATTTAATATTACATTGAACTTTGAAAGTGATAGATAAACAGGAACAAAAAAATTCTTCAAAAGAGACACTTAAAAAGGAACGGAGGGAGTACTATTTAAGGTCCTTAACTAGTCCCCGAATGCACTAGTTTACATTTCCCTTTATTATTTTATGTCTATACACTGCAGTTTCAACTTTCAACTTCTATAGAGAGATGAAATGGTTTGGAATATTTTGGTACTTGCAGTAAAGGCTCATTTAATAATAATTCACATAAATACAATGTTTAAGTTCACAGTGTTTCCACATGGACTTTTACGGAAAAGAAAAAGTACAAGAGGTTGAAAATGTACTGCATACCTTGTTGCATATTGAAGTGGGTCAGCTTCTTTCTCAAAATTTTAAAATTTTGATGAGTTGGTACTTGCTAGCTATGAAACACTTGCATAAAAATTGTACAAACACTCCAACATCAACATCGATAATAATCGAAGTAAATGAATGTAATTGGATATTTTACTGCAGTATAGATATTCGACATATGTCGAGTATTTGATACGTTGTGGAATAGAAGTGTGGATGATATAGAGCTTGCTAGTACTCTATAATGGATTTGGTTTCACTTTTGAATGATACAAAATTGATTTAAGATGTATAGAATTAATTTTAATATGTTCGGTTGTTGATAAGTAAAATTGATTTTGTCCATAAGTCTTAGATAAACTAGCAAAAATACCGAAATTGTTAGACTGAACGTTATGATCGGGGTTTGAATTTCGGCTTCTCCACATCGGTGTGTGAGTTTTCAATAACTATTGTCATTTCGTATATCTAAAAAAAAGTAAAATTAATCATTTCAATTTTTCAACTTTATTCTGATTTAAAGTTACAAATTTTGAACTTTTACTTTTTGAATTTTATTAATTAGTTCACTTTAAATGATCTATCAAAACATTAATCATTTTACCTTCAACTTGTATTTAGACATAATCAATTTTAAATCAATTTTTGTTATCGTAGAACAAAACATTTCGCAAATAAACTGCATCCTTATCAATTAGACTTTCGGGTGCCGTTTAGCATGGAAAAGGATAGTTTTTCCCCACCATGGGAAAGCTTTTTCTAACCATTAAATTAATGAGAAGCACAATTTTTATCATGGACTGCCTACACTATAGTTTTTTCCTTTATCTTTTACACTCTTATATTTTTGTTTAGATCTGGAATTTTTTTCTTTTCTTGATCTGGAAACAATTGGCCGAAATTTCTAGCGCGCGCGCTCGCACGTATTATAAGAGTGACTTAGAAGTTGAATTTTTTCACGATTTTCTGTAGGCATGTTTAGGACATAAAAACAACATCGCCCACAAAAAACGAGAATTTTTCGACAAGGGACGGATTAAATATGAACTTTTTACGCGCCAAAAACTCAAGAACGCGAAACAACAAAACATGCACCTAGAAAACAAATTTTGAGCTGGTTTTTTGCAGAAAACCAGCTGTCTGCAAAAAACCAGCTCAAAATTTGTTTTCTAGGTGCATGTTTTGTTGTTTCGCGTTCTTGAGTGTTTGGCGCGTAAAAAGTTCATATTTAATCCGTCCCTTGTCGGAAAATTCTCGTTTTTTGTGGGCGATGTTGTTTTTATGTCCTAAACATGCCTACAGAAAATCGTGAAAAAATTCAACTTCTAAGTCACTCTTATAATACGTGCGTGCGCGCGTCGGCGCGCGCGCGAGAAAATCCAGCCAATTGTTTCCGGATCAAGGAAAGAAAAAAATTTCAGATCTAAACAAAAATATAAGAGTGTAAAAGATAAAGAAAAAAATTATAGTGTAGGCAGTCCATGATAAAAATCATGCTCCTCATTAATTTAATGGTTAAAAAAAGCTTTCTCATGGTGGGAAAAACTAGCCTTTCCCATGGTAAAAGGCGCATATGGATGATGAATAACATTAATGGGAAAACATCCATAATAAAGCACACAGATATATTCCCTGTCATAGAATCGACCATTTTTCTTACATATTTGTTCCTACCTCCTTGCTTTTGGAATCTAAGCTAATTGATAGACTAGTTAAACAGTCAATTTGACTAGCACACCCATTATTTTTACATCCTTTTCTCTAATATATCAAATAATTGGTCATAGAGAAATGCTTGAGTGTTTCATAAGTCCCTATCCTTATAACAACATCTACCCATCATCCTCACACGTGCATTGCCAGAGGATACTCTTGTAAATACATGGCTCATTCTGATTCTTTCGTGTGAAAGTTGGTCCACTCTAAAACAACGACAAGTCTGGTGGGGTTTAGCCTGGGAAAAGTTAGTTTTTCCCCACCATGGGAAATGCTAGTTTTAGCCATTAAATTAATCAGAAACACGATTGTTATCATGGATTGTCTACACCATATTTTTTTTTCTTTCTCTTACATAAGGTAATGTCTAACTCACGACACCTCATACATAAGGTAATGTCTAACTCAGTTTTGATGTGATAATTTTTTCTTTTTTTTTTATAGAAATAAAATTAACTCATTTCATTCATCAAAGTAGCTTCAATAGAGGATGAGATATAATCAAAATCTTTCCTCTAGAAAAATATATCATCAAAATCTTGGCGACTATCAAAAGACAATGATATTGATTTGCTAGCTAATAAATGACCAATATTGTTGGCTTGTCTCATAGTAACCCATCGATTCCAATTTATTGAAAGTTTATCTATCTTAATCATACACTTATTTGAATTATTCAGTACACACACAATTCAGTTGTGGAAGGGCAAAAAAAAAAAGGTTAATACCGCTTTTGGTCCCTGTAATATGAGCGAATTTCGGTTTTAGTCCCTGTAAAAAAAAAATTAGATTATGTCCCTATCATTTCAGATTCTTCCACTATTGGTCCCTCACTTCAACTTGTCAACAGAATCTGAAGGACTAAAAGTGGAAGAATCTGAAATGATAGAGATGGGGATAGAATCTGAAGGGACCAATAGTGGAAGAATCTGAAATGATAGGGACATAATCTAATTTTTTTTACAGGGACTAAAACCGGAATTCGCTCATATTACATGGACCAAAAACGGTATTAACCCAAAAAAAGTTAGCCCTAGAACAAAGTAAGATCATAATCTACTATCAACATATGATGAGACCATATATAAGAGGCGAGGTCAAAAGGGAGACAATTATGACGGCATTAAAGATAAAAGTCTTATTTTTTGCGTTAACTTTTAGTTAATAGGAAAATGAGTCATAATAATTTAGAGTTCATCAAAAAGATAAATAAAGTCCGATCCAAATTCAGATTCTCTTAAACAATTCTTATCGTAATGAATCTTATTAACCACTTGAATTCAATCATTTAATTGAGATATAAGACTTTGTTGTAACAAATGAGTATGCTATGATTTTTAACTTTGGTTATAACATACCTAAAGAAGGAGATTGGACTATCTTCCCAGTAGGTCAACTTTAATTAAATTGTGCTTATATACGGTATAAACTAATTAAATTTTGGTTTGTAATGATCTTTTGTTAACTTTTTTTATAGGAATTTTGTTAACTATTGATATTTTATAAAATGATTAACAAATGTATTTAATAACATAGTTTATTTTATATGTACCGACAAAGTCAAATAATTTTAGATGTCAATTCATCGGTTCTTGCCGTTTAGTTTTTTTAGTGTAAATGCCGCTTATTTATTTGGATGCGAATTTTAAAAATAATACAATAAAAATATATAATTGGTGAGATTTGATTAGGTATCTATATAATTTTTTTTGAAGATGCATACGACTTAAATTTTTTTCCCATAAAAAAATTGAATCAAACTTTATTATTAGTGATGAGAATTGGTTCGTCATAGACAAAATCTTCTTTGACGAGTAAAAAAAGAAAAATAGACATCACTATCTCATTCTCGTCAATTTGGTTGTTTGATTTTGTGTGATCATGTCTTCTGTGAAAGAATTTATGTTATTTGATTTACAACAATTTGGACTGTTTGAAAAGGTAGAATGGAGTGATATTTTCTAATCCACATTACGTTGAAACATTGGTAATTGAAGACGTAAAATTTGTATCATAGAGTTGGCTAAAATCTCATTTAAAAGGCTTTAACATAGAATTTCATTAATGGTTCATCATCATGGGTGCTTGGGACTTTTTTTATCTGGGCTAGTTTGTTTGTATTGTAATTATGGTTTAATGTTGACTCTTGTTGTTTATCCTATTTGCAGCATATCTTGTGTGGTAAATAATTTTTTGAATTTCTTTTTTGGCCTTTTTTCTTTATATAAAAAAAAAAGACAAAATCTTATTTGTAGAGATGTCAAATAGGCTGGCCCGGCCCAGCCCGGATCGGCCTGAGAGGCCCGAGTGTATAAATGGGCCAATCCGGCCCAGCCCATTTATAATTGGGCCACATATTCTAGAGCCCGGCCCGGCCTGCGTGGGCCATGGTCCAGCCCGGCCCGACCCATTTTAGTTTTCTTTTTTTAATTTATTCACTCTTTTTTATATATTAGTTACTCACAATTATCTTTTTGCTAAAACATGATTGGATGGATATAGAATTGTAAATAATTTTTACATTAACATTGAATATTAATTAAATTCTAGATTATTCCTTCAATTGAATCAAATTAATAATTATAAACTTTAGAATTTTAAAACTTTGAGCTAAATTCATCCATTTTTATTAATAAATTTTAAATTAGTTGATAATTTTTTCAAAAAATATAGTGTTTTTAAACAAAAATCAAATGGAAATATAGATAATGGGCCGGCCCGAAGTCCGATGGGCCAGCCCGGCCCGGCCCCATTTTTATATGGGCCAAATGGGCTAGGGCAAAAAAAGCCCGAGTGCATTTTGGGCTAGCTTTTTTAGGTCCGGCCCGGCCCCAAAATGTGGGCTAATGGGCCGGCCCATAGCCCGGCCCATTTTTGACATCTCTACTTATTTGAAGTTTTGAACGATCTTGTACATATTCTTCGGTTCCTATTAAAATTTCATTGGAGCTATAGAGAGTTCAATTGCAATTTGTACATAGCACAATTGGACTCAATTTTTAAACTTTTCTTTTTAATGGTTTGGAAAAAAGAGAGGATCTCAACTCATTTCAAAAAGTTTCAACGGAATATCCATTTTAGATGGAATTTCCGACAATGCATTAACTATCCTTCAAAATTTGCATTTCTTTTCCTTTTTAGGGAACATAATTAGCAATTCTTGATTTCTTGTTTGAATTATATTTAGTTTCATAAACTTGCATTAAATTTTCATGATCATAATGCCATGCCATTGCTAATTTAAGGACAATATCACGTGAGTGTTGAGAAATAAAGTAGCTGAAGACAAGCTTGACTAATACAAGTGTCCACATCAAAATAGAGAGGCCAATTGGTCCACTTGTATGAAATCTCTCACAAGGGCATATCTTTGTTCTCATAGATTATTTGGTCTTGGTCGGGTTAGAGCTTACCATATACCACAATTTGCAACACAGATATTCGAATGTCACATGGAGCTATGTTTCATTCCTTCTATTTAGTAGGGATTTGAATTTGACATTTTCATGGAGGTGTTTTTCACCTTCTACTAAAATAACATTCACCTCCAAGTATATCCCTCCAATTTTACCTAATTAATTGACGGTTATCACTTTTCCTGTCTTATGTGTTTCTCACGCGCTCTACTTCCAAAAATACCCTTTCTCCGGATTATAAAATCCGAACTAGATTGTTAGGGTATTTCGGGTTATAAAATCTGAAATTAGATTTTCCCAAAATTTTAAAGACTGTGTTTATATTATTTCAATGACATAAATATAAATATAAATGACAAAAATATAAAACAAATGCAAATATAAACAAAATTAAAAGGACAAAAAGATACAAATAAAATCTCATTTTATTAATATATCAATACATTTACTATAAAATAAAGCTTAAGTTTAAAGCTTATTACATAAAATATTCAAACCTAATGTTAAACTATTAAAAAACTAAAACTAAACCTGTGGTGCAAGCTGATGAGGAGGGGGGTTGTTTCCTCTCTAGGGTGAAAGAGACCTTGATGGCCAACCTTACACCCAGACAGATCGTGCTTCTTTGCAGTGCATCACCATCCCCATTGATTGTTCATACAATCACTGCATTGCCAAAGTAGTCTCTTTTTAATGAAAGACTAACGATGGAAACACATTGTTGTAGAAGGAAGAGGAGGAGAGTGTGAGATGATGGTGTGAGAAATGGTGAAGGTTTAAAGGGTATTTATAGGGGGAATTTATGAAGAATGGGTGCATAGAGTGTAACGACTCTAAATTATAAGTCAAAAAAACGTGTTCAAAGGGTTTTACTAGCCATTAAAGCTCGTAAAAACCTTTGAAAAACGTGTTTCATGAGTTACTGAACACCGTCCAGAACTCTGACTTGGTCCGGACTATATAATCGGAATGTATTAAAGCTTTTCGGGTTATATAATCCGAAATGCTTCAATACTGGGTGAAAAATGAGAGAAACTTCGTACTTTGTAGGGTGAGGGATGGTTCGGGTTATATAATCCGAAAATTTTATGTTCAGGAATTTTTTGAGTGGTCCACATTGCATCGACAGTTTCTGTTGTCCACGAGGCACAGAAACTTCTATAAATAGGTGTCCCTATTTTCATAACTAGTAAACCACACCAAAAAAAAACCATAGAAATTTCTGTCATTGATCTGAACACCAAGCTAGCTGCAGTTTACTACAATGGAGGAAAACCACCCCAACTGTTCATGATTTACACTGATGTCACACTCTCCGGGTTGAAGGATCAGCTGGATCAAATCAACGTCAACTCAATCATAAAGACACAAGGAGGGTGGACAGTGTTGAGTATCGATGTCCATCGATCGACTCAGCCGGAACTGTGCGGTTCAGTCGGATGAAGCTCATGAACGATGACGACATGAGAACCATGTTCTCGATCT
The DNA here is from genome assembly GCA_018208015.1 of Medicago ruthenica. Taxonomy (NCBI): domain Eukaryota; kingdom Viridiplantae; phylum Streptophyta; class Magnoliopsida; order Fabales; family Fabaceae; genus Medicago; species Medicago ruthenica. Next base: position 22,248,896 of record CM031375.1, on the reverse strand, counting down.
TCGGTTAGTACAGTACTAAAGGACCGATCGAGTTGGACGCTTCGTTGGTCAAATATGTTGAAGAGGTCAGAGCTCTGCAGGATGGACCAATCGAAGACATTAGTTTAGCTGATCTGTGATTTGTTATATTTTATTTTATTACGTGTTTTATGTTGTTGAATTATGTTGTTAAAATAAATATATCTATGATGTGTTTTATGTTGTTGAATTATGTTGTTAAAATAAATATATTTATTGTGTGTTTTATGTCGTTGAATTATGTTGTGAAAATAAATATATTTAGATATATTCTGAGGATCCTCGTCTTGCTGAGGATCTTCATCATGTTGTAAAACAAAGATAGATAGATAGATGCTGAAAATCTTCATCATGCTGTCAAATATAGATAGATAGATAGATTCTAAAGATCTTCATCATGCTGTCAAATTTTTTTGTACCTTTTTTTAAAAAAAATTCCTATGCCATTGGCCATGAAAACCTACCAAAAATGAAACTTAAACAAAGTCTGGTGCTATCCGGATTATAAAATCCGAATTATTTATACAGTTTTAGATTGTATAATCTGAACCCCCTCAGACTAGCTGGACGGTGGTGTTTCACCAAAGATTTGGACGGTTTGTGGCGTGTTTAATGCATTTTTGGTCGGTTGGACCATGGAAAACGTTTTTTTACTGTAGTTATGGTCTAGGACTGGTTTAAGGCTATAAATAGGCTTGCATCTTCAACAAATTCATTCATTCTTCACTTCCCATCTTTTCTTACTTTTTCTAAAACATTTTTTAGTTGTTTAGGAGTGTTTATGGTGTCATGGTCATTGCTGACCGTTCATAGAATCCCTGCAATTGCTTTGCAGTTTATGCAGGGATTCTACGACGGTCAAGAGAGACCTTTGACATCAAATATAACACAATAAATGCAGTTCGGATTTTCTCAAAATATAACCTGAAATTCCCTAACAATCTAGTTCGGATTTTAAAAGTCAGACATATGGTATTTTTGAAAGAAAAAAAATAGGACGCACGAGTATAGCATAAGATGGGAAAAGTAAAAGCCTTGATTGAAAGTCCATGCGGGTATAGTGAAGTTCTTTATGGGCCCATACTGAGTAGCTTAGTACATAAGCCAATATATGGGAGAATTACTTTTCCCAATTCATACAAAGCTAAAAAAACACCAGTATTTTACGTTTTTACTGCCGATGAGAAGGATCCGGTGGCAGTTAACTGCCGATGGGAAGGAAACCAACGGCAGTTAGTTGTCGTAGCCATGTTTTGCCTATATTTTCTAAAACTTCACATTTTTTCATCTTATTGTAAACAAAAACAATAAACTGAGTGAACAAAAACGATAAATGACATGCGATTAAAGTGAAAAAACTAAAAAAAAAATGACAGCGGATTTTTTAACTTAAAAACTGTTTTTAATTTTTTTAAAAACAGATTTAATTTTAACAACAACTAATTCTAACATAGTTTTAATTTAAAAAAAAAAACTGATTTTAAAAAATCAGTTTTTATAAATTGTTTTAATTTAAAATCAGTTTTCAATTTATTAAAAAAACAGCTTTATTTTTTTTTATAAAAAATTGTTTTCCAACAATAAACATTTTTAGTATATTATTTTTTAAGAGGCATTTTTTGTTGGAACATGGTGTGAAGTTGGAAGGAAATTGAAAGATTAAACACCAAGTAATAAGACTTTGAGCTAGTGTGATGTGAATTGAAAAAATAGAGAGTGGGGGTCTAACGTAAAATAGAACACACACATTAGTAGTGTTTAAATTGTGGTATTTAATTTTAAATACTTGATAATGATAAAAATAATAGTAATTATTATTTTTATTCATAGATATCACTTCCCACAATTTTAGTTTATGTTGGTTGTGATAAAGTTTGAGAATTCAACTGAACTTCCTATTTTTCATTCATTCATATCCAATGAGTTTGTTTCTTCTACCTTTGTGGATTTGTTTCTTTTTGATCTTATCCACAAGTATTGTTGAACTGATTAGTGGTTAAGTTTCTTTTTTATCTTATCCATTAGAGTACCTGCTGCCGCAATTTTAGTTAAAACAGTTACAAAATCTCTATATAAATATAGGACTCCACTCAGTTCAAAAAACACACCAAAGAGTTCTATTGAGTTGTCGAGAACTCTTTCTCTCTTCTCCCTCCAGCTTGTGTTAACGAGCTATTCTTCTCCTTATCTCCTTTTTCTGTCCCTTCGGATATAAGAGTGTTCTTAAGACCTTAGTCCCTATTCGGTATAATGTCCCTTCGGAATTAAGAAAGGTCTTAAGAACATAGTCCCTTCGATAATATATGTCCCTTCGGAATAAAGAGTACTTTTAAGATCATAGTCCCTTTTGAAATAATAATGTCTCGTCAGAATTAAGAATGATCTTAACGGTATATATAAATATTCTTTCTATATTTTTCTATTTTTGGAGAAGTTAAAAAGTTAGAACGGTGGTATCACCGTATTTGAGTGGTCTTAGTACCATATTGATATTTTGGAGAGCTCAAAGGTTAGAATGGTGATAACACCATATTTGAGTAGTCTTAGCACCATAATAGAGTGGTCACAGTACCATATTAGAAAGTGGTTTCAGTATTAAAGAGTGGTCTTAGTACCATATTGGAGGTGTAAATCTCGAACGGTTTTCTACAGTGCAGTAGTTAACCGCACAGTTGTAGCTGGGCTTGTTTTATCCTAGAGGCGGCGTGGTTGATAGTCTGCCTTGCACAATTTTGGGCAGTGCCGCGAAACGTCTTAAAGAGAGCGACCTGGTCGTGACTCAACCTAGTAACAACAAAAATAGAATTTGGAAATCCAAATACAACAACTTGGAAATCCAAAAACAACATTTTTATTAAAAAAATAGTTTTAAAATTAAAAAAATATCAGATTTATGACTACACAATGTGGTTGTGAATGTGTTGTTAGTTATGGATTGATAGTTATCAATGTTTGCCTTCGTGTGAGGAAAAGCAAAAGAAAATTGTTGTATACACCTTAAAACTTGTCATTTTTAAGTTAAAGAATTAAATCTTGTTCACTTTAAGTTAAAGAATTAAAACTTGTTTTTTTTTTTAAATTAAAACTACGTTAGAATTAGTTTTTGTTAAAATTAAATCTGTTTTTAAAAAAATTAAAAACAGTTTTTAAGTTAAAGAATTAGTTGTCATTTTTTTTAACTTTTTCACTTTAATCGCATGTCATTTTATCGTTTTTGTTCACTCATTTTATCGTTTTTGTTCATAATAAGATGAAAAAATGTGAAGTTTTGGAAAATATAGGCAAAACATGGCAACGACAGCTAACTGCCGTTGGTTTCCTTCCCATCGGCAGTTAACTGCCGCCGCGTCCTTTCCATCGGCAGTTAACTGCCGATGGGGTTAAAAACATAAAATACTGGTGTTTTTTAGCTTTGTATGAAGTGGAAAAAGCAATTTTCATATATGGAGCCAACAGAAAACTATCAACCCAAAATGGAGTTTAAGAAAGAAAAAAAAAGGTTTGAATTACACGGTTCTCAATCAAATTAATTAGAAGTTATTTGTGTTGAGAAATTACTGGCTGCAAAATTTAAACTCACTCAAGTTGGACTCCATAATTTTCCACTTACAGGCTAATTAGTCCTTACAAGTAAATGCAATCCAAAAATATGGTATTATGATGTCGCACTCACGTGGAATGTTAGAGATAGTTAATATGACACCTCATATACTCTGATAGGAGTTAACAAAATGACAAATTATTGAATTCTTTCAATTTTAATGATGTTTTCTCTATTCATAAATTTTAGAGAAAAATAGGAGAGATTTGAACCAAGTACTTTAAAGTTTCAAGGCTAAACACTTATTACCAATTTAGCACCTCAAGTGTAAGTTTAAGCTTTGTTTGCGAGTTTGTAGGGGAACAAAGGGGAGGGTCTGAAAAAAAGGAAGGAGTAAGTGGAAGAAATAGATGATATTAGGAGGAGGGACTTTGGGGGGGGGGGGGGGGGGGGGAGTTATTTTTCTTCAAATTATAAAGGGTTAAATATGTTTTTAGTCTCTATAAAATCACGAGCTTTTAAGTTTAGTCCTTAAAATTTTTTCATGGTAATTTTAGTCCACCAAAATATTGTAGTTTGTGATAATAGTCCCTATTTTGAAAATATTTTACAAAAAATGAATACTTTTAGTCCTCTAAAATAGTCCTTATAAAATGCAAATAGGGACTAAAAGTGAATAAATTTTTTGTAGGGACTAAACTTGAAAGTTTGTAATTTTATAGGGACTAAAAACATATTTAACCCAATTATAAAACCCTCCTCATTTGGGGAACTAAAAAACTGTATTGGATCAAATTTAATATATATTGTTATAATATTCTTAAAATTAAAAATATATTAATCATAAGCATTAATTTATCACTCTCAAAAAAATACTCTTTCAAAAAATGTGAAAGATTTCTCAATTTTTCCATATATTTCTCTCCCCCAAAACCCCTCCTTCTCCTCCCCTCCAAACTCCCAAACAAAGCCTTAGAGAAATCATGAACTCAATAAAATTCGAATGATATTCATTGCTATGCAATTCAACATTTTTTCCCCATCCTACCTATTTTTATGAAATTTGTATGTTTCTAAAATGAAGATACTACAATTATATGAATTTAATTAAAATATTTTATGATCTAATGAATATCATTCAACAATTTTCATTAAAAATAGGCTCAAATATTAAAATATAAACATTATCCCTTTTCGTTGAACTCGATAAAATTTACACTTCAAGTTATCTACTGATGATAATGTATACATTTTTGGATAAATAAATGTTAACGTAGTTTCTAAGGTTTGAACTCTTAATCTCATTGTTAGTACTCATTTAGTGTCCTTCAGTTCACTAATCAAGTTGTCTACTTGGGACATATGATGGTGAACTTTTTATTTGAAAAATACTTATATATGTCTCAGTCTAGCGTGAGAGAGCTTGATAGATTTCCTACCGTAAATGAGTATCATTCACTATAAAATCAGCATGAGAGAGTTTGATAGATCTCCTACCGTAAGTGAAAAATACTTTAATGTTCTTGTATAAATATATTTTTATTTGGATTGTTGTACACTCTACATTTTTTGAATGGTAGTCAAAGTGATGTAGTTATATATCTTACATATGAGTCGACGTTATTTCTTTGTTCTGACTCGTTGATTTTATTTTGCTCTTTCTTGCTTATTTGGTTTATTATATCCTCATTTTTTTTCCTTCAAATTGATATTACCAGTACCCCTTATTCATTCTTTTCTGATCGACTTTTTTTATATGACATGTATGTTATTGGAATTCGGGTTCTCTACGGTCATGGATCCCATGCATTTATGCAGTCAACAAATCAATGATAGTTGTTGGATCAAGTTCAACCCATATTTACAAAAATGAAAATCTTTGTTAAAATCTAAATCTTGATCTCGAGCTAACAATCATCGATCAATGTATTGACTACATAAAAGTGTGGGATCCGTGAATGCGTGGAATCCAAATTCATATTATTGCAAGTTTTTATATGTTCTCTTTAACTTGCTTGCCATCAAATAAAACACGTGAGAATTGGTCACCAGATATGTACATAAGGAAAAGCCTCAAAACATTTGTAACTTAGCTGTTCTTATCCCCTTGTTCTCATGCAAGGTCCTTCAATGCCTCTCTATACCGTTCTGTCTTTTTGAGGCCTGCTTGTTATAAGAGCAAGGATATCATTGTCTCAGGACACTTTCCTTGGATTTGTATACTTTTCAAGACCTTAATATTGATCCTTTGTCCCACCACTTCTAGACCTTTGATAGTGATATAGGAAATGTGGGAGGTGAAAATGTGCAGGAAAAATGTACCTTTTAGGTCCTCATTTTCTCAATAATTCAACTATATATGAATAAAGCTGACACTTTCTTTCTTCTTTCTTTTTCCATCAGTTTATTTGATTTTGACAAATGAATCTGATCTACCATGTGCTATGAATTTATTTACCTCTCGATCAAAATGGATAATATTTATATCTGCTCATAAGTTTTGTACTGGCTTTATGCAGGTTTATTTATATGCAAAATATTATGGGTGTTTGTCACTAAATATCAACATTTTTCATTTTTTTCAAATGATCATTATCTTTTCTATGAGTTGTGTTTATCCAATTGATTGTCTACATAATAGTGTAAGTTTAAGTGTGTGTTTGGTTCAACTTGGGATAAAATTGATTTTGAGAGAATTTATTATGATAGAATTGATTCTGACATAATTGATTTTGAGAGAATTGATTTATGATTGGATATAATAATGTAGAATTGATTAAAGAGAATGAATGTTGTTTGGATAGTTTTGATCAAAATTGCTTTTGAGTGTATAATTACTAAAATAGTCATAGCTAAATACAAATAAATGGACATAGTTGAATGTATGTGTAGATCAATACTAAGTGTAGATATATTATTTAATTTAAATAAACAATTTTTTCTATATATTAATTTAAAAAATAATAAATATGATCATTAAACCAATTATTTTTTTACAAAATATTTGTTCTATGAATTTTATATTTTTTGATAAAATATATTTAAGTTAAATAATTAATAGAGCTGGTTGCCAAAAATGACAAAATATAGCGTAAAAGAAAAAATACAATAAATATGAATGAAAAAACCGTAATGAAAAATCCAAAACTTGGTAACCGGTGTGACCATAAACATAGGGTGATTGGCCCATTGAATCTTCGCTTATTTTTTTTTCTTTCATTTTTTTCATGTAGACTTGTATTATGTTGGTTTTAGGACACATCAATTAAAAAACGTTTGTTGCCCTGTCTATTATAACTGAAAATGGATAGTCTCAATTGGGAAGGAAAAAATTGAGGAAATAATATATAGATTTGACCATTGATCTCCACGTCATCAATAGTCAAGATTAAGGGTAGATTTTAACAATTGTTAGTAGAGATCAATGGTCGAAATCTTTAATCCTTTCGTACGTAAGATTGTTGGCTTGTGGATTAGATTGTCGTTCGTCTACTACGGACCACCATTTATTCATCCCAATCAAGATGTGATTGTTTGTAACACCGGAATAAACTAGTACCAGAATAAACATGAATATCACCACAAATTCAATATATTTTGCCTTTCTTTTTACGAGCACCTCCATAGAACTACACAAGTGCACTTGTTAAGGGAATGTCAATTACACTTGTGTTAACATAGTGTTTGCCTACCAAGCAGTTGTGGAACTACACAACTGCACTTTTTAAAACGAGTACATTCATAGAACTACACAGTAAGAACGGTGAAGAGAAAAAAAAGAGGGAAGAGCAGATGATGAAATAACAAAAATAGGGGCAACTTTGTAATTGTATTATTAATGTGTTTCATTTTATTGGATACACCATAAATTTATGTGAATGAAAAATGAGTTGAATGAGTGGTATTGGATGAAATGAGTTTCATCCCACTCCATTCTATTCTTCTTTTACAAAATCAAAAATGGAACCACACTTCTATCCCACTTCATTCCATTTCATTCCACCTCTCTCCATCAATCCAGACATAGCTTTAAAATTAAGATGATCCAACCTATCTTATATAAGCTTTGATATCGTATTATCATTCGGGTTAGGTAGACAAAATTCGGGCTGTGATCGGATGCACCTCATTTTCAAAGAGCTCTCATATAATTGCATGGTGATCCACGAATTCAAAAGAAGACTAAACATGTACTAGTACCAACAACACAACCCACTCACGTGACATTTTATTAGAGTGAATAGACATTTTGGTCCTCAAATTTACATGCATCGGTCAATTTTATCCCTCAATTTTTCGAAATAGCCAATACATCCTTGAATTTTATAAATGTCAATCAATTTAGTCCCTCTTTAAAGTCTCGCCGTTCACAGCGCTAATGTGTCACGTTATGCGCTAATGTGGAGTTCCAAGTCAGCTTCCACGTATATAGGAATGGATATGGTCGAATTTTTTTGGATTGTTTTAAATGAAAGTCATTACAAATTGTTACACCATCAAATCGATCCCTGAATTATTCATTAAAAATCGAGTTGGTCCCTGAATTATGTCACTCACTATCAAATCGATCCATGAATTATTTATCTTATCTATTAAACTCATCCCTCATATTGTCATATAAATGCTAAAAACTAAAAGAATGTGAAGAATATGAAGAATCCCAGAGGAACAAGTTAGGAATAACGTTTAAACATTATTATTTGAACACCAAGTTTAATTATTTGAGGAGTCAAAATTGATTCTAAAGTCGTAAAATTTGGTTTTGATATGTCTAAGTAGAATTTATTTTGCTTAATGTTCATTCTTTTTATGACTTCCTTTTCTTATTGTTCATGTTTTTTTTGCGTATTGTTTAATTAACAGCGGAGTGATGATATATCTTTACTAAGTAATATACTTGATGAGCCTAGCCCTCTTAGTTTAAGTCTCACCAAGAGCCCTTCGTTTTTAGATTTGTTACAAACGATGTTGGAACAAAATGTATGAACAACTCTCTTTTGGGTTTTGATGATAACAAAGTGTTAAAAAGAAAATTGGATATGCTAATGCTTGATTCTAGTGTGCAGAACCATGTACTTAAAGATTGGTATCTGACATTGGTTATGAAAGAACAAGTTAAGAGCAAGAAGGAAAATATAGAAGCTTGTGTTGCAAGGCTGAAGAAAATCAGCGTCTGAAGAAGAGCTTCTGAAGGGAGCGTCTGAAGGGTGCGTCTGAAGACCAGCTTCTGAAGGGTGCGTCTGATGAACAGTGCGTCTGAAGGGTGTGTCTGAAGACCAGCTTCTGAAGGCAGCGTTTGATGAACAGTGCGTCTGATGAACAGTGCTTCTGAAGACTGCGTCTGATGAACAGTGCTTCTGAAGGCAGCGTCTGATGAACAGTGCTTCTGAAGACTGCGTCTGATGAATAGTGCCTGAAGCCAGTTCTGAAGAGAAGCTTCTGAAGTCTGAGTTTTAAGGAAAAGCAACTGTCACTGTCAACAGTAAAGCACTGTACAGTCAGAACATCTCAATGCAACAGTTGCCTCCTTGGAAGAAACACGCAACTAGCTTTTAAGGAAACAATTCAAATTTGGTGTGCTCTGTTTTCTGGTTTGCGCACACAATGGCAGGGATGAATTAAATGCTGGATGTAGCTTCTAGTGCAACGGCTCTTTTGCTAAAACTGGCTCCTTCCAACAGCTCTTAAATCCTCTATAAAGCATTGAAGATTTGAAGAAGAAAAATCAAGACTCAAGAAACTCAAAGACTGAAACTCTGTGCTCTGTTTTACTGAACACAAAACTGTCATATTCGAAAGTCACCAAAAACAACTTAGAAATTCTTACAAACTTCTTATCTTAGAATTTCTTAAGTTTAGGGTCTTAAACTTGTGTTGTATTTTGTGAACACCACTAATTGTATATCAAGTGTTCAAACTCAAACTCATTTCTGTGTAAAATCTGTTTGATTCAAAGTCTTAGACTGTGTGTCTAAGCAAAGAAGTCTCTTACTTAGTGTTTGAGCAATAGGAAGTCTCTTACTTAATATTTGAGCAAAAGAAGTCTCTTACTTTGTGTTTGAGCAATAGAAAGTCTCTTGCTTTGTGCTTGAGCAATTGTAATCTTTGTGATTATAGTGGAATATCTCTTGTAAGTAACAAGGGGACTGAACTACTTCTGGGTTGTGGAAGGAACCAGGATAATTTGTTGTGTCTATCTCTCTCTCTCTCTCAATTACTTTACCCGCTGCAAACAACTCTGAAATAGTTTCAGAATCTGATCAACATCTGATTCTGAACTAAACATAGTTTTTGAGAAAGAAAAGAATTAGCCCACACAATTCAACCCCCTCTTCTTGTGTGTTTTTCTCACCTTCAGTTAGTATCAGAGCTCCGGTTCTGATATTCAATCACCTAACAGTGAGTCAGTATAAGATCCTGAGAAAAACATGTCATCCAATAGTTCCCCTCCACCCTCTCCTAGAAATCGTGCTTCTGTATCATATGACTATGGTACAGGTGAAAAGCAATCTCGTTCACACAATATACCTCCAATGTTACTGGTGATCCTGAGAAATTTTCATGGTGGAAAAGCAAAATGTACAGCCACATCATTGGAATTGATGACTCCTTATGGGATATCATAGAAGATGGAATATCTATTCCAGTTGATGAAGAAGGAGTAGCTATTAATAGGAGAGGGCTTTCTGATGCTGAAAGAAAGATCTACAGAAAGCATCACAATGTTAGAGGTATCTGTTGAATGAACAAAAGTAAGTATTAGTTTTTATATCGTTCCACAGGGATTAATGTGATATCATATTCCGTTCAACTTCGATTATCGTTTTAAGTTAGGGTTTAACTTGTTTTTATACTACACTACTCATAATTTTAAAACATAATAAGTAAATAGTAGAGTCATAGGACATAGAAGGTGTTAGGATTAACTTTCATCAATCAAACATCGTTTATATCCGATTGATTACAAATATGAATTCTAGCGTTTTCTTATATATTGCATTATTACGTATTGCTCAATAACATCATTGATTTCCCAAATGACGTCGTGAGATCGATTGTATCGTTTAATCGATGATTTCTCAATCTATTAAACGATCCAAAAGCATTAAGATCCAATACTATAATGTAATTATCAAAACCAAATCCCATTTCTAGAATTTCTTATCTTGATAGAAAATCATTCTAAACCTAGATTCAAAAGTCTTTTTCAACAACATTTAAATCAAACATAAGATTGAAAAGCAAGAAGAAATTCAATGGTATATAAAAATTGCTAGAATCATATATTGAATAATCAAAAGTTTACAACATGAGTGATTGATTACCTATCAATCCCAACAAAGGAGATTGGTTGATCATTTTCATGACAACACTTGCAAAATAAGAAAGGAAGATGAAGATATGTGAGAGCTTGATGTCTCAAAGCTTCTTAAGATCTTCTTCAATCCAAATCTAATTGCTATATGAAGTTTTTCTCCCTCTATGCCTATTCTCTCTCAAAGATGATAAGTTTTCTAAGCTCTGGAAAAATACTCTAACTGGTAAAAAACTATATATCAAGAAATGAGCTTAAAAATCTATTTATATGCCGAGAAAATGTTCGCTCGCTACAAGCGACCAGCCTGTCGCTTGTAGCGAGGACTTCAGTTGGCCAATCATAGAGCTCCACGTCACCATCAGCATTAAACCGCCCCTTTGGTCGCTGTAGCGACCAGGTCTGTCGCTACTAGCGACCAGCCTTTGAAATTCCCTGCCTAGACTCGCTTCAAGCGTCCAGTTCATCGCTACAAGCGATGAACTCCTGATAATCCCTGCCTAAGCTCGCTTCTAGCGATGGATGCTGCGCTTCAAGCGATGGATCACTGAAAATCTCTGCCTATCCTCGCTACTAGCGATGGATGCTGCGCTTGTAGCGATGGCATCAAGAAAACCTTCAATCTTTTGCATCAATCAGGTTCAAGCATGTATTTCCTGCATAAACACATGGGGTAAGGCTTAGGATCACATTCATTGCATTTCTAACACATTTATGCCCTAATCCTAAGGTAACTTGTACAATAAGTAAACATAAGTGCCTAAATTTGTACCAAAATATAACAACATTTAAGCACTTATCAAACTCTCCCCAACTTACATTTTGGTTTGTCCTCAAACCAAAGAACAAAAGGAAATTTTTCATAGCTTTGAAAACCACAGTATTGAGCAATTAGCAAAGGATTCAAAAGTGCGAAGAAATAAATATCAAGTGAGTGATTCAAATGTGATTGCGCAAGCTTAAGTCCAGTTTCTCATTAAACAAGATACATTCTACAAATGTGAACTAGTTCTAAACACAAGGAATTAAATCATACAATCCTAAACAAGCAACATGTTTAAATTTGAACCAAACCTAACACACTTCTATATAAAGTATATGAACAATTGTAATCATTTGTAAGGGTTATGAACACTCATCCAATAAACATGATAACATACAATCAAATTATGTGTCTATCTAATTATCATTTCCAAAAGCATAAAAGGCATTGATCAAAAGGACTTTAAGGGTTGTAATTGGGCTAGGCTACAAAAGAATTGTCATATGTGGGATATTTGAATTCAAATGGCCAAGTAAAAGGAAACATTCGATCTAATTACAACTTCCTTCTTTCTCCAATACAACACTTGGTGAATTTCTTTCTTTTCTATTCTTGATTGATTCTTGACAACTTTTCTTTTTTTTTTTCTTTGAAATCTTGCAAACCTTTTCATTTTTCTCTTTTCTTTTTCTTGGTTTGCTTTTCTTTCTTTTTTCTTTTCTTTGTTGTCAAGATCAAATAACATCATTCACCCATACATTGACTTAAATAAAACCTTCCTTTCTCCCCAACTTATTCCAATGATACCCTAATCGAATGTTCCTTTGTTATTATGGCAAAGGTCAATAAAAACGACGGATAAGGGTTCAAAAGAAAACAACAATCAGAATTTAATAAAGAGTTAACTGTGAACTGAATTTTTTTACAAACTCCGGCAATTTAATTAAGCAGATGAGCTTATTAAATTGACAGTCCACAGTTAACAATTCTGATTCCATTAGGCTCAGATGGGTTAACAGATACTCACACATCTCACAGGGTAGGTTCATTTGGTCAAGTATTTCTCTCAATTTCAAAAATTTTGCCTTGATCATTTCAATGCTCTTATACAAATTAAAACAACAACAGATTTAACATAAAATAACTGAGTTAAACATGATATTGGTCTCCTGCATATATACATAGGTTGAGGATTCCTCACATTTTTGGCTAGTTCTATATTGGTTCAAAACTAAACACATGCTTGCTTAAAAATTGAATAAATTAACTTGTGCGTGTAAAGAACTTATTCACATTAAAGAATATACCTAGAAAAACGAGAAAATGAGTACCTTAGCTGCGCGCTTTAACACTCATTCTATCATTATCACTCAGATGCTTCACAGTTCAAGCATTGCTTTTGAATCATTCATCTTTCTTTCAAAATTTGTTGGGATTTTCAAAAAATTTTAACAAAAATAAACACTAAAGCATAAATAAAATATAACTATACTAACATGTTATACCCAAAATATAAATAACATAATAGCAAAAAGGGGTACATCATCCAAAGTACATAAAACATACTCAAAGTACAAAGCATAAATCAAAATGTTAAAGTACAAAGCTGAATAAATAAAACGAAAGGAAAAACAAATCAAGATCTGCAGCATCAATCCGAGTCTGTGGCCATGTCGTCCTCAGAGTCTATCAAGTCAGCTGCCCTGCGATCAATAGAATTTGTAGCAGCTGAAGAATCATCACCCAGATCATCATCCACATCTGCGTCATCATCACCATCGTCACCAGCATCCTGCTGATCACCAGCGTCAGCTGCAGCTGCCCCTCCTGGAAAGAATGGCCTGTCCCCAGGCCAAGCAATGTGCTCGTAGAAGAAAGCAGGTGTCCACGGGCTCTGGCCACTGTCGTGCAGATGGCTCTGAATCGTAGTAAGTGCCCGGTGATTTGACGCATTCTGCGCCAACAAGAATGAGCTCACAGTAGCAGAATCCCAACTCGAGAAGTCCAAAGGTGGAATGGTCGGGTGGCTAGGGTGGCTAGTAGTCTGAGGTGGTGGTGGTGGCATATGAGAAGGTCCTGCTGAGGATGATGGTCCAGCTGAGGTATGAGGAGGTGGTGGTGGGGCTACAGGTACAGGTGTAGAGCAGTACCTATTGATGTATCTATCATCAATAGGATTTTTAATTTCCTCATCAACCTGTGATGGCATGTGCACTCTAGCTCTCCTACATAGTCCCATGATTAACCCGGGAAAAGTCAAAGGGCATTTAGGTTTGCCCGGGGGTAATATTCCACTTTCAGCAACTATCCTCATCTCATTAGCTATCAGCCTAGCTACGTCGACCTGACGCTGAGTGAGGATAAAGTGAACAAGGGGGGTCACATCTAAAGTGGTGGAAGAAGTGTGAGATTTGGGGCGAATGTTATACAAAATCAGGGTAAGGATTACCTGAGCCTCAGTGGTCATGTCCTCCCTCAATGCTCGGAAAGGCTTACCTGAAGCCCTACTCACGTCATAACTCTTCCCCTGCTGGAAGATGTCCTGTGCGATGCTGTCGTGGTCCCAGTCACCACTCCTCTGACGCTCACCGAAATCACAAAGTGCAGTGGGTGCAAGCAGATTATCTTCTTCATCATCAACTAGCTCCAAAGGCTTGCCCAGATATGCGTTGATGGACATGCGATCGAATGTGACGGTGCGCCCACGCACGTAAGTCGTCCAAGTAAACTCATCAGACGGATCGGCGGGGATCGCGTTCGCGTAAAACTCGCGCACGATTTCATAGTTGATCCTCCTCGGTGGTGTGCAAAGAATACCCCACTTCCTTTCTTTAATCATGGCTGCTAAGCCTCCATATTCACCCTCTTCAGAAATTTCGAACCTCTTCTCAGACCAGATGCGTCTTGTCCTCAGCTCTTCGTATCTCTCTTGGTTCCTCCAGCTTAGGAAACGAGCTGCATCGTGTGGTGGAATGTTGACCCTTGGTCGTGACGAAGAGCTTTCAACATTCCTTTGACGTTTTGACGATGTTTTAGGTGCCATTCCTACAAAATTGATCAAAACAGATGAAAGCCAGGTAGGATACAAGTCAAATCTTAATTAAAACAAAAAATAAAACAAATTCTGGGTTCGCTCGCTACAAGCGACAGCTTGGTCGCTGTAGCGACGAAACCCAGAAAATGCCAGGTTCCTGCGCTACAAGCGCTGTTCTAGCGAGGGGACCCTTTTTCAAATTTCATGTTTTTCTTGGTTTAAACTTGGTTGTAGCATGCGAAATCAACATTAAAGCTAAAATAAATGACTAACAATCACCTAAACTTCCTAAATCCTCAAAAACCCTAATTTATTTAAAAAATTTTACAAAAGGGTTTTTCCAAAATAGAAATCCTATGAACAAAAGGACTACAGGGAAGTTTATCAAGTGATTTTCGTTCATTTATAACAACTTAAGCTAGGCATAACAATGGGTAACAACAGGGCATGATTTAAGTTCCAATTTCTCAAAAACCCTAACCCTAAATTACGAAATCAGCATGCAGGCACTAATGGACAGTAAAAAGCTGAAAAATAGTAACAGAGAGGTGCGAAATACATACCTTGAGTGTTGATTTAACAAGATGATTACAGGAACAGAGTGGATTTTGCAGATTTGTGCAGAATGTAAAGAGACAAATGCAGAAATTGAAAGGAGTGTTTACAGAAGTGAAAGAATGCGAAAAATATAGGTTAAAAAGGATAAGACAATAAATGAAAGTGGTTGGGGGTGGCTGAAGCGACAGGTGTAGCCTGGGTAATATAAAACTGTTTTCTGATACGCTCGCTACAAGCGCGCGATTCGTCGCTACAGCGACAGGCAAAATGCCCATCGCTACAAGCGAACTGTGGCGCTATAAGCGCAAGTGCAAAAACTGTCGCTACAAGCGACAAGTGCGTCGCTACAGCGACGTAGTGTAAATTCCATCGCTACAGCGATGAGTTGGTCGCTGTAGCGACCATGACAGGAAACAGAAAAATAAATTTTGGAGTTCTAGCCACTATCCCAACATGCATAAATACTTGTACAGAAGTAAAATAACACTAAAAACACAACATACTTACAAAATTGGGGTGCCTCCCAACAAGCTCTTGTTTAACGTCATTAGATCGACGCCTGATTCGCTTAAGCGTATGAATCAATGAGTGAAATTGTCGTCGTGTGCCGAACAACTTCACCTCCAAAATATGGCTTAAGCCTTTGTCCATTCACTGTCCAAGTCGACTTGGTGATAGGATCCTCTAGTTCCACAGCTCCATAAGGCTTTACTTCCTTTATCATGAACGGACCGGACCACTTGGACTTCAATTTACCCGGAAATAAACGTAGTCTTGCATTGAACAGCAACACCATCTGACCAGGCTTGAATTCCCTCTTCATGATCTTCTTGTCATGATACCGTTTAACCTTTTCCTTATAGAGCTTGCTTGACTGATAGGCTTGGTCACGCATTTCCTCTAACTCATGCATTTGAAGCTTTCTCTTCTCCCCAGCTTGCTCTTGATCAAAGTTCAAAAACTTGAGCGCCCAAAACGCTTTGTGCTCCAACTCGACCGGCAAGTGGCACGCTTTCCCATACACCAACTGGAATGGTGTGAAACCCGTAGGAGCTTTGTATGCGGTCCTATAAGCCCACAACGCTTCGTCCAGTTTCATCGCCCAATCCTTCCTTGAAGATGACACGGTCTTCTCAAGTATCCGTTTGATTTCTCGGTTGGATACCTCGGCTTGACCGTTCGTCTGTGGATGGTATGGTGAAGCTACCTTGTGCTTTACTCCATAGTGCTCAAGTGCTTTTGCTAACTGTTGATTGCAGAAGTGTGAACCTCCATCACTTATTAGCACTCTTGGAGTTCCAAATCGGGAGAAGATGTTCCTTTTCAGAAACTTGACCACCGTTTTGCTATCGGCTTTCTGAGATGCTATTGCTTCAACCCACTTTGACACATAGTCGACAGCCACCAAAATATACTCGTTGTTCAAAGAAGATGGAAATGGCCCTACAAAGTCAATACCCCAACAATCGAAGACTTCGACTTCAAGGATACTTTGTAGAGGCATTTCATTCCTCTTTGAAATCCCTCCGGTCTTCTGGCAACTCTCGCATTCTTTCACATGTTCATAACAGTCTTTGAACAGCGAGGGCCAATAAAAGCCAGCTTGAAGAACTTTAGCTCCAGTTCTTTCTCCACTGTAGTGACCACCATATGGCGAGTTGTGACAATGCCACATGATGTCCTTGGCTTCTTCTCTAGCAACACATCTTCTTATTAAGTGGTCTACTCCAATCTTGAATAAGTACGGGTCATCCCAAATGAATTGAGTGGCGTCTCTCAACAACCTTTTCTTCATTTACCAAGTGTAATCCTCCGGAATGAACCCCGTTGCTTTGTAGTTGGCCATGTCCGCGAACCATGGTCTTTCTTGCACCGTAAGCAACTGCTCATCCGGGAACTCTTCAAGGATGTCCCTTTCATTCTTCGTTATCTCTTTGTTCACCAATCTGGACAGATGATCAGCTACTAGGTTCTCAGTCCCCTTCTTGTCCTTAATCTCCAAATCAAACTCTTGGAGTAACAACATCCAACGGATGAGTCTCGGCTTTGAGTCGGGTTTGGTAATCAAGTACTTGATAGCTGCATGGTCAGTCCAGATAACAATTTTTGAACCAATGAGATACGAACGAAATTTTTCTAATGCGAACACTATGGCAAGTAATTCTTTTTCAGTGGTAGCATAATTGACTTGTGCGTCATTTAATACTTTACTTGCGTAGTGTATAGCATGAAAAATTTTGTTTTTGCGTTGACCTAACACCGCGCCTACCGCATAATCACTAGCATCGCACATAAGTTCAAAATCGTAAATCCAGTTTGGTGCGGTGATTATGGGTGCGGATGTTAAGCTATCCTTCAAACTATTAAATGCATTTAAACAGTCAATATCAAAATCAAAAGACTTATCTTTGTTGAGCAAGTTGCTCAATGGCTTTGCGATTTTTGAGAAGTCTTTGATGAATCTCCGATAGAACCCGGCATGGCCTAGGAAGCTTCGGATTCCTTTGACATTGACTGGTGGTGGAAGTTTTCCTATCACGTCGACCTTAGCTTTATCAACTTCGATACCCTTTGAGGAGATCTTGTGACCAAGGACAATACCCTCGGTTACCATGAAGTGACACTTCTCCCAATTGAGCACCAAGTTGGTTTCCTTGCACCGTTTAAGTACCGTGTCCAGATTTTCCAAGCATAAATCAAATGATGACCCGAAAACTGAGAAGTCGTCCATGAACACTTCAATGCTTTTCTCTATCAAGTCGGCAAATATAGCTTGCATGCATCTTTGAAATGTTGCTGGAGCGTTACATAAACCGAACGGCATGCGTCGATATGCGAATACCCCAAAAGAACATGTGAAAGCAGTCTTCTCGTGATCGTCTGGATTCACCGATATCTGATTGTAACCTGAATACCCGTCAAGGAAACAGTAAAAAGCTTGTCCTGACAGCCTCTCTAGCATTTGATCCATAAATGGTAGAGGAAAATGATCCTTTCTCGTTGCTTTGTTCAACCTCCGGTAGTCAATACACATCCTCCAACCGGTCACGGTTCTCGTCGGTATGAGCTCATTCTTCTCATTCGTGATAACCGTCATACCTCCCTTCTTAGGGACAACTTGAACCGGACTAACCCAAGTGCTATCCGAGATCGGATATATCATGTCGGCTTCTAGTAGCTTCACTACTTCTTTCCGGACTACTTCTTTCATGTTTGGGTTTAATCGTCTTTGAGGTTGTGCCACCGGCTTATAATCCTCTTCCATCATGATCTTGTGCATACAATAGGAAGGACTTATCCCTTTTAAGTCGGATAGTGTCCAACCTATTGCTTCTTTGTTGGACTTCAAAACTTCGACCAATCTTGTTTCTTCATGGTTTGATAAGGAGCTACTAATGATCACCGGTTTGGTACCCTTTTTGTCAAGAAACACAAACTTCAAATGTGAGGGCAATATCTTCATCTCCGGTTTCACTTCTTCTACTATAGCATCATTCGTCAATTCCTCGATTTTGGCTTTGTGAGGAAGAATTTCCTTCAACGAATCTAGCTCCTTCAAACACTCTTCAAGCTCTAGTTCATCTTCTTCTCCTAGGATACTTAGTGCGTTTGTCAAAACTCTCTCAAGATGCGTCAAGTCATGCAACTGGTTTCTCGTATCAACTATCAATTCTTCCGTTGCATCCATCTTGAAGCACGCAACTTTATCACTAGGGAACCTCATGGCTTCATGGATGTTGAAATTGACTTCTTCATCGTCCACACGGACCTTCATTAAGCCTCCGTCAAGATCAATCATCATCCGTGCCGTTTGCATGAAAGTTCTCCCAAGAAGTAGTGGCACATCATCATCCTCCGGAATATCCATCACTACAAAGTCGACGGGGAACAAGAACTTGTCGACTTTCACCAACACGTCTTCAGCAATTCCCAATGGACGAGTGTAGGATTTGTCGGCCAATTGCAAGGTTAAGTTGGTTCTCTTCACAACTATATGACCTATCCTTTTGACAACGGATAGTGGTATTAGGTTGATGCTTGAACCCAAATCAATAAGTGCCTTGCCGACATCAACATTGCCAATGGACACGAGCAATGTAACTTTGCCCGGATCTCTCTTCTTTCTTGCCAATGTGTTCTGGATGATCTCACTACAATTTGCATCTAGCAAAATTGTTTCTTCTTCATTGAACCTTCTCTTCTTGGAAAGGATTTCCTTCATGAACTTGGCATAGGTAGGCATTTGCTCTAAGGCTTCCGAGAATGGTATGTTGATTTGTAATCTCTTGAAAACTTCAAGGAACCTAGCAAACTGCCTCTCCTTCTCTTTTTTGGCTGGTGTAGTTGGGTAAGGTAGGTGCGGTGTTGGTGCATTCTTCACTATATCTTGCTTCTTGCTCTTCTCCTTCACCACATCCTTCTTCCATACAATGTTCTCATTTTCAACTACATCCTTATTATTTTTTTCTACTTCTACATCCTCTATATGTACATCCTCCGTTTCTTCCTCACGTCCTTCATCATCATCCTTCTCCTTCACCTCATTCTCAACCACCCTTCTCTCTACTTCAAGATTATCCCCTATACCTTGGCAAATTACCTTCCCGCTCCTTGTAGCTATTGCCTTGCAATTTTCGTTGTTTGTTGCAAGGACTTCCTCATCAAAATGACTTAATTGTCATTTCGATGATGATGCATGATCCTTCGGGTTGGTTTGTGTGTTGGCGGTAAAGGTTCCGCCTTGTTGAGTAGCTTGGGAAAGTTGTTGTGCCAATTGACCCACTTGCGTCTCCAGGTTTTTAATGGATGCATCAGTGTTTTTCTGGTTGGCCATTGACTGTTGCATGAATAGATTGAGGGTTTCATCGGTGGATTGGTTGCGGTTTTGTTGTGGAGGTTGATATTGGTTATTGTTCTGGTAAGGTTGTCGGTTGTACTGCCCAGCTTCTCCTCTCCAACCTTGGCCATAATTTGGGTTATTCCCTCTTGGGAAGTTGTTTAGATGGTTTTGGAATTGGTTAGGAAACTGTTGAGGCCTTGGTTGATTACCAACATAGCTTACCTCTTCTGTGGGGGGTGGACAGAATCCGGTTGGGTGATCTCCCGAACAAAGCTCGCAAGATGCGACTTGGTGTTGTCTTCTTTGCTCGTTCTGAATGTCCTTCATTTGTTGGGGAAGGTTGGCCATTTTCTTTGTCAACTCTTCCACTTGTTGCGTGAGCAACTTGTTTTGTGCAAGGATCGCATCATTAGTTCCCAACTCTAAGATTCCCGTCTTCCTTTGGCTTTGGCTCCGGTTGTGATGAGCTTGGTGATCGTTCAACGCCATTCTTTCTATAATAGCAACAGCATCCTCCGCGCTCTTGGCCATTAAAGAACCACCAGCTGCAGCGTCAAGCAAAAGCTTTGATTGTTGTTGCATTCCGTTACGGAAAAGATGAATTTGTGTTAACTCATCAAATCCATGGTTCGGACATCGTCTGAGCATTGACTTGAAACGCTCCCGGGCTTCACATAGTGTTTCACTTGTACCTTGTGAAAACACCGCAATGGTTGTCTTCGCCTCCATAAACCGATTCTGAGGGAAGAACCTCTCAAGGAATTTCTCCTCAAGTGTATTCCAGTTCGTCATCACCGTTGGAGGTTGGTCCAAGTACCACTCCTTAGCTTTGCCTATCAATGAATGTGGAAACATCCTCATCCACATAGCCTCCTCATTATTTTCCGTCTCACCAAGGGTTCCCGCAATCTCATAGAATTTTGTGAGATGTTGGAACGGGTCTTCATGATCTAATCCTGAAAATGGATTAGCATACAAGATTTGTAAGATCCCCGTCTTCATTTCCGTTTGCTTGGTGGTCCGCGTTGCTTTCCCCAATTGTGCAAAACAACGTGGACTGTTAGTACATGGAACCCCAGAACCTCCTGAACCATCTCCAGGTGCAGCCATTTGTAACTCTTGGCTTGGATTCGGACTTGATGATTGACTAGAAACAGAACTCTCCTCTTGTTGCCTCCTCTTAGCTTGTTGCTTCTTTCTCCGATTCTTGCTATTGGCTCTACGAGCTGTTCTTTCAATCTCGGAATCAAAAAGAAGTTGGTCCTCGGAAACTTGACCTCGCATAAACGATTTCAATAATCTGACCACAAAGAATTAGCAAACAAGATGGATAAGAAGTATTAGTTATATACATAAAAGAATTTTGTGCAAAATTGCTTAAAACCATAATTAAAGTTGCAATGATTATAACATCATAACTTTAATCCCCGGCAACGGCGCCATTTTGTTGAATGAACAAAAGTAAGTATTAGTTTTTATATCGTTCCACAGGGATTAATGTGATATCATATTCCGTTCAACTTCGATTATCGTTTTAAGTTAGGGTTTAACTTGTTTTTATACTACACTACTCATAATTTTAAAACATAATAAGTAAATAGTAGAGTCATAGGACATAGAAGGTGTTAGGATTAACTTTCATCAATCAAACATCGTTTATATCCGATTGATTACAAATACGAATTCTAGCGTTTTCTTATATATTGCATTATTACGTATTGCTCAATAACATCATTGATTTCCCAAATGACGTCGTGAGATCGATTGTATCGATTAATCGATGATTTCTCAATCTATTAAACGATCCAAAAGCATTAAGATCCAATACTATAATGTAATTATCAAAACCAAATCCCATTTCTAGAATTTCTTATCTTGATAGAAAATCATTCTAAACCTAGATTCAAAAGTCTTTTTCAACAACATTTAAATCAAACATAAGATTGAAAAGCAAGAAGAAATTCAATGGTATATAAAAATTGCTAGAATCATATATTGAATAATCAAAAGTTTACAACATGAGTGATTGATTACCTATCAATCCCAACAAAGGAGATTGGTTGATCATTTTCATGACAACACTTGCAAAATAAGAAAGGAAGATGAAGATATGTGAGAGCTTGATGTCTCAAAGCTTCTTAAGATCTTCTTCAATCCAAATCTAATTGCTATATGAAGTTTTTCTCCCTCTATGCCTATTCTCTCTCAAAGATGATAAGTTTTCTAAGCTCTGGAAAAATACTCTAACTGGTAAAAAACTATATATCAAGAAATGAGCTTAAAAATCTATTTATATGCCGAGAAAATGTTCGCTCGCTACAAGCGACCAGCCTGTCGCTTGTAGCGAGGACTTCAGTTGGCCAATCATAGAGCTCCACGTCACCATCAGCATTAAACCGCCCCTTTGGTCGCTGTAGCGACCAGGTCTGTCGCTACTAGCGACCAGCCTTTGAAATTCCCTGCCTAGACTCGCTTCAAGCGTCCAGTTCATCGCTACAAGCGATGAACTCCTGATAATCCCTGCCTAAGCTCGCTTCTAGCGATGGATGCTGCGCTTCAAGCGATGGATCACTGAAAATCTCTGCCTATCCTCGCTACTAGCGATGGATGCTGCGCTTGTAGCGATGGCATCAAGAAAACCTTCAATCTTTTGCATCAATCAGGTTCAAGCATGTATTTCCTGCATAAACACATGGGGTAAGGCTTAGGATCACATTCATTGCATTTCTAACACATTTATGCCCTAATCCTAAGGTAACTTGTACAATAAGTAAACATAAGTGCCTAAATTTGTACCAAAATATAACAACGTTTAAGCACTTATCAGTATCATTGTGGATTCTCTACCTCACACTGAGTATCAAAAGCTCAGTGATAAATCTACAGCTAAAGCCATCTTCATCTCTCTCTGCTCTAACTATGAAGGCAACAAGAAGGTTAGAGAAGCAAAAGCAAATATTCTGGTTCAGCAGTATGAGCTGTTCAGAATGAAGGAGGATGAAAATATTGAGACTATGTTCTCAAGATTTCAGACCCTGGTTTCTGGACTTCAAATTCTGAAGAAAAGCTATACTACTGCTGATCATGTGAAAAAAATTCTAAGAAGTCTACCATCTAAATGGAGAGCCAAAGTGACTGCTATTGAGGAAGCTAAAGATCTAAATACTCCAAGTATTGAAGATCTTATAAGCTCCCTCAAAGTGCATGAACTGGGACTTAATGAAGATGATTCTGTTAGAAAGTCTAAGTCCATAGCACTGAAATCTAAAGGAAAGTCATCAAAAGTTCTCAAAGCTATTGAATCTTTTGAAGAATCTTCTGAGGGAAATTCTGAAGAAGATTCAGATGCTGAGGAGCTTGCAATGCTTTCTAAAAGATTTCAGTACTTAATGAAAAGACAAAAGAAATTTTCTAACAGAAGCAGCAACTTCAAAGGATCTGGTTCCAAGAGGGAAGATCAGAAGGGTTGTTACAACTGTAAGAAGCCTGGTCACTTCATTGCTGAATGTCCTGAACTTCAGAAGGACAAGTCAAAAGAGAAATCAAAGAAGACCAGCTCTAAATCAAGCAACATCAGAAACAAACTCAAGAAGAGTCTTATGGCAACATGGGATGATCTTGACAATGATTCTGAATCTGACAAAGATGATGAAGAGGAAGCAAATTTGGCTTTAATGGCAACAACATTCTCTGATGCGGAATCATGTTCAGACTCTGATAATGAAGATGAGGTATATTCTGAACTTACACGTTCTGAACTTATTGAAACAGTTAAAGATCTTATGAACCACCTCAAAAGCAAGTTAAGTCAACTAAAATCTTTGAAAAATAAACATAACTTGCCGACTGAGGAGAATCTCAAACTTCAGAATCACATCAATGAGATTGATGAAGAAGTTAGAGAACTCAGAAGTGGCTCATATGAAACCTGAATAAATTCCAATTGAACAAGAAATTGCTCTTCAAGATTTTATTTTAACTGGAATCAATAGAAGTAAGGTTGCTTCTATGATTTATAACATTAACAGAAACAGAGGTGAAGGTATTGGTTTCAAAAATGATTCATTCAATCATTCAAATGAATCAAAAATACCATCATGTTCTGAAAGTATTATAAAATGCACTGAGGTGTGTTTTGTGCCTGCTTCTGACAGTTCTGAAAAACTTAATCCTTCAGAAAATGAGACTGCCAGACCTAAGGTTCTGAACAACTCAGAATCTAAAACTTCTGAATCTAAGGGAAAGATGAAGGCAAAATCTGAAACCTTGCCAAAGTCTAAACCAAAAGATTTTAAGTCTAAGACTATGAGGAAAACAGACTTTAAATCTGAAAAGGTTCAAAGTCTGAAGAGTTCAGAACCTAAGACAAGCAAGTCTCAGAATCTGAAAAATTCAAACTCAAATTTTAATAAGACTGTGTTTATGAAATCTTCAAAAAAATTCTACACTAGTCTATTCAAAACCTTTCAAACCTCAAAATGTCAGACCAAAGGTGCAAAAGAAACCTTATCCTTTCAAGACTAACCAAAGAGGACCCATAAAAATATGGGTACCTAATTCAAAGAAATAATTTCTCTTGCAGATATGCTTAACATCCAAAGAAAAGGAAAGGTCTTGGTACCTGGACAGTGGCTGCTCGCGTCATATGACAGGAGAAAGGTTTATGTTCCAAACCCTGATCATGAAAGAGGGAGGAACTGTGGGGTTTGGAGGAAATCAGAGAGGAAAGATCATTGGTACTGGTAAGATAGGTAATTCTTCCCTGTCCACTGATGATGTCTGGTTGGTAGATGGACTAAGACATAACCTACTTAGCATAAGTCAATTATGTGACAGTGGTTATGATGTCCTGTTTAATAAGAACACTTGCACTGTAATCAACAACAAAGATAAATCTGTTGTGTTCAAAGGAAATAGGAAAAACAATGTTTATAAAATTAATTTTTCAGAATTGGTTGAACAGAAGGTAGTTTGCCTTCTGTCTGTGAGTGATGAGAAATGGGTATGGCACAAAAGGTTGGGACATGCTAATTGGAGACTCATCTCTAAGCTTAGCAAGTTGTAACTGGTCAGAGGCCTGCCAAACATTGACTATCACGCAGATGCTCTCTGTGGAGCATGCAAGATAGGAAAAATTGCAAAAACCTCTCTTAAATCCAAAAACATTGTTTCTACCTCAAGACCCTTAGAACTGCTTCACATTGATCTGTGTGGTCCTGTAGGAACAGCATCAATCAATGGGAAGAAGTACGGGTTAGTAATTGTTGATGATTACAGTAGGTGGACTTGGGTTAAATTCCTTAGAACCAAAAATGAAACATATGATGTGTTTAACAAATTCTGCAAACAAGTACAAAATGAAAATGATTTGAAAATTTTAAAAGTTAGAAGTGATCATGGTGGTGAATTTGAAAATGAACCATTTGAAAATTTTTGTGAAGATCATGGATATCTCCATGAGTTCTCTTCTCCTAGAACTCCACAACAAAATGGAGTTGTAGAGAGAAAGAACAGATCTTTGCAAGAAATGGCCAGAACCATGATCCATGAATCTAAATTTGCAAAGTACTTCTGGGCAGAAGCTGTTAACACAGCATGTTATATTCAGAACAGAATCTATATCAGACCTATTCTGAATAAAACAGCATATGAATTATTTAAAGGAAGAAAGCCAAGCATTTCTTATTTTCATCAGTTTGGATGTACATGTTACATTCTAAACAATAAGGTCTACCTAAAGAAATTTGATGCTAAGGCTCACAAGGGTATCTTTTTAGGATACTCTGAGAGGTCTAAAGCATACAGAGTGTACAATTCTGAAACACATGTTCTTGAAGAATCAATACACATTAGGTTTGATGACAAGAAGCCTGATAATGACATATCAGAGCTAGTTGAGAGTTTTGCAAATACAAGGCTCTCAGTGAATCCTTCAGAACCTTAACAGAGTTATGAGTCTAAAGAAAGTCCAGAAGCTGAAAATACTGCAGAAGCTGAAAAAATCTCAGATGCTGACACTCCTCCTGAAGCCAATCAAGATCAAAATGGTTCTGATCAAGCCCTTGATGATTCTTCGGAAGCAAATCCATCCAGAACCTCATTCAAGTACAAGTTAATGCAGGATGAATTTGAAATGAGCATAATGGGAGAATTGAAATTCTTTCTTGGAATTCAAATCAACCAATGCAAAGATGGAGTGTATGTTCATCAATCTAAATATAAAAAGGAGCTTTTGAAGAAGTTTCAGCTTTAAGATTGTAAATTGATGGCAACACCAATGCATCCAACCTGCACTTTAAGCAAAGAGGATACTGGCTCAAAGGTAGATCAGAAGCTCTACAGAGGTATGATTGGTTCTCTGTTATACTTAACAGCTTCTAGGCCAGATATTTTATTTAGTGTATGCTTGTGTGCAAGATTCCAATCAGATCCTAGAGAATCTCATATGACTGCTGTCAAGAGAATCTTCAGGTATCTGAAGGGAACAACTAATCTTGGACTTCTGTATAAGAAATCCTTAGATTACAAGCTAGTTGGATTCTGTGATGCTGATTATGCTGGGGACAGGATTGAAAGAAAATCCACCAGTGGAAATTGTCAATTCCCTGGTGAGAATCTAATATCCTAGGCCAGCAAAAGACAAGCAACTATTGCTTTGTCAACAGCAGAAGCAGAATACATCTCAGCTGCATGTTATTGCACACAACTGCTCTGGATGAAACATCAGTTGGAAGACTATCAGATTCATGAAAACAACATTCCTATTTTCTGTGATAATACTGCTGCAATCTGTTTGTCTAAAAATCTAATTCTGCATTCAAGAGCCAAGCTTATTGAAATTAAACATCATTTTATTAGAGATTATGTTCAGAAGGGAGTTTTGGATATTCAATTCATTGATACTGATCATCAATGGGCTGATATATTTACAAAACCCCTCACAGAAGACAGATTTAATTTTATTAAAAAGAATCTGAACATGCATTTCATCTCTTAAAAATTGCTTGACTCTGAATAAGAAACTGAGAATCTGAAGTTCATCAGAAGCTAAGACTTAACAGACACTCCCTTTGAGAGTCTGAAGATAGTTCAGCTTCTGAAAACATCAGAATCTAAGTTTCAGAATCTGAATTTTTGTGACTTCTGATAAAACTCATTTAGTGGACACTTCACATGTGGCCCACTAATGAGAGTGAATCTGTACAGTTGTCTAACACTTGGTCAGAATCTGATAAGCTATAACTGCTGGGCTATGATGGAATTAAGTCTTGAAAGCTGTACTTTGTCCCTCCTAAAGTCATCACTGTGTTTAATGTTCTTCTGTTTTCATATTCTGAAATGTTTTAAACACCCAAAACACAGTCACACTTTCAATCTTTCATCTTATATGTTCAGTTTTCAGACCCAGTTTTAAACTTTCAAATCTGTCTGAAAAAGTTCAGTAGTACTGAACCATATGTTCTGGACAGTTGTGTCTGAAATCAGTTCAGTGGTACTGAACAAAATGTTCTGAACATTTTTATCTCACGTTTTTCACTCTCTTAAAAAGTCTTGAATTTTCTTTTTGTTGATGACAAAAGGGGGAGTAAAAGTAACAAGTATTTCAGGCTCTGAGCTCAGAACATAAGTTAATTTCTGATAAGTAATTAAGTTATAAGTAATTCTTATGAGAACAGTTTTTAATCTCTTAGCCTCTGAATTAAATTATGTGAGATAAACTGAATTTTCAATTCTGTGAATTAAACTGAAATTAAATAACTTGGATAAGACTCAAGGGGAGCTTACAAACCTCACCTTGTGAATTATCAGACTTAGGGGGAGCTTACAAACCTCAAACCCTGAAGTCAATTTGTTATTTAAATTCTGAATGTATTTACACTTTAATTTTTCATCTGTTTGATTTAAATGGAATTTAATTAACCTGGATAAGACTCAGGGGGAGCTTACAAACCTTACCTTGTGGATTATCAGATTCAGGGGGAGCTTATAAACCTCAGACCCTGAAGTCAACTTGTTAATTAAATTAACAAAAATTTTCTATTAATGCTTATGTTTGTCATCATCAAAAAAGGGGAGATTGTTGGAACAAAATGTATGAACAACTCTCTTTTGGGTTTTGATGATAACAAAGTGTTAAAAAGAAAATTGGATATGCTAATGCTTGATTCTAGTGTGCAGAACCATGTACTTAAAGATTGGTATCTGACATTGGTTATGAAAGAACAAGTTAAGAGCAAGAAGGAAAATATAGAAGCTTGTGTTGCAAGGCTGAAGAAAATCAGCGTCTGAAGAAGAGCTTCTGAAGGGAGCGTCTGAAGGGTGCGTCTGAAGACCAGCTTCTAAAGGCAGCATCTGATGAACAGTGCTTCTAAAGACTGCGTCTGATGAACAGTGCTTCTGAAGGCAGCGTCTGATGAACAATGCTTCTGAAGACTGCGTCTGATGAACAGTGCCTGAAGCCAGTTCTGAAGAGAAGCTTCTGAAGTCTGAGTTTTAAGGAAAAGCAACTTTCACTGTCAACAGTAAAGCATTGTACAGTCAGAACAGCTCAATGCAACAGTCGCCTCCTTGGAAGAAACACGCAGCCAGCTTTTAAGGAAACAATTCAAATTTGGTGTGCTCTGTTTTCTGGTTTGCGCACACAATGACATGGATGAATTAAATGCTGGATGTAGCTTCTAGTGCAACATCTCTTTTGCTAAAACTGGCTCCTTCCAACAACTCTTAAATCCTCTATAAAGCATTGAAGATTTGAAGAAGAAAAACCAAGACTCAAGAAACTCAAAGACTGAAACTCTGTGCTCTGTTTTACTGAACACAAAACTGTCAAATTCGAAAGTCACCAAAAACAACTTAGAAATTCTTACAAACTTCTTATCTTAGAATTTCTTAAGTTTAGAGTCTTAAACTTGTGTTGTATTTTGTGAACACCACTGATTGTATATCAAGTGTTCAAACTCAAACTCATTTCTGTGTAAAATCTGTTTGATTCAAAGTCTTAGACTGTATGTCTAAGCAAAGAAGTCTCTTACTTAGTGTTTGAGCAATATGAAGTCTCTTACTTAGTGTTTGAGCAAAAGAAGTCTCTTACTTTGTGTTTGAGCAATAGGAAGTCTCTTGCTTTGTGCTTGAGCAATTGTAATCTTTGTGATTATAGTGGAAAATCTCTTGTAAGTAACAAGGGGACTAAACTACTTCCGGGTTGTGGAAGGAACCAGGATAATATGCTGTGTCTTTCTCTCTCTCTCTCTCTCTCTCTCTCAATTACTTTACCCGCTACAAACAACTCTGAAATAGTTTCAGAATCTGATCAACATCTGATTCTGAACTAAACATAGTTTTTGAGAAAGAAAATAATTAGCCCACACAATTCAACCCCCCCTTCTTGTGTGTTTTTCTCACCTTCAAACGAAGCTTTTTCAAAGGAATTCGGTTAATGTAAATACCGATAATTTAAACTCTAAAGTGAAAATGAACAGTCAGACTTCTGTCGAAAAGCTACAAGCTCCAAATTTCCCGGCTACACTTTTAAAAATTGGTTCATGGAAGGTTCATTCAAGATTCTGCATGCGATTTTGTGTTTTTGGGAAATTGATACTTTTAAATGAATTTAACTTAAGTTGATTTTGTCTTTATTGCGGTACGAATCAAAATATGAAGGTGACTTAATGGGAAAGTGTTACTTTGCCTCTAAAATACTTCAACTGATATGTTGGTGTGTGCTCAATTTTTATTCTTTCATATAGATTTAAAAGTACAATGGTTTTGTTGGTTTGTCATAACAAGCATTTAACACCTTTATAAAATATTAGAGACTCATTTCTAAATGGGACACTCTCATGTGAGAGGAATATAACTTGCTGTTTATTGTATTTTTGGGCTTTAGATGACTCCTTTAGCATTTATTAAACAATATCAAGGATCAAATTGATAAATAAGATAAATAATTCAGGGATCGATTTAGTAGTGAGTGACATAATTCATGGACCAACTTGTTTTTTAATGAATAATTCAGGGATTGATTTGACGGTGTAACAATTTGTAATGACTTTCATTTTTTTTAAAAAGTGCACAAAAAAAAAATTTATTTTTTCAATCAAATTCATCTCGGTACTCGTGGAAGTTGACATGGAATTCCGCATCAGCGTTTAACGTGACACATCAACACCATTAACGACGAGACTTGACAGATGAACTAAACTGATTGACATTTATAACATTCAGAGACGTATTGACTATTTCGAAAAATTGAAGAATGAAATTGACTGATGCATACAAATATGAGGACCAAAATGCCTATTCACTCTATTTTATAACTTTATCATTTTATTGATTTTTTCAATACCAAGAGTATTATTTTCGTTATCTTTCTAACACTCTCTAACATTTAATCCTTTATACAATTAAATCATGTGGTACCAAATTTTAAAAATAAATTTGAAATAAAGTAGTGTTACTCACTAAATAAAAATACGAGTGTAAAAAGTAAGTTAAAAAAATAGTGTTCGTAACCTTTGTTTTTCAATATTTCAAATCCCTAGTTTAGGTTGCACCTTTTTTCCTGCACCTGCCTGCCTCTACTATTTCGATATGAAACATTTGGAAAGAGAAAACATTTTTAACAAATTTCTTAATTGGAGAAATGGAATGGAAAATAACTCATAATAGTAATAATAATAAGTTTTGATGACTTGTTTCAAGTGAATAGTAAATATTTATTAGCATACTCGATAAAATTACAAAACTGCTCTTGAAGCAATAATATATATGAGTTTTTTCTATCATGTGCAAATTTGCACATGTTAAAAAGTTTAAAATCGTAACTTTACACTGAAACTTGTACATTTTGTATTAAATATATAACTTTTTAATAAACAATTGTTGTTTTTCAATAAAAACTTGTTAATAATTTTAGTTGCTTTGCACATGTTAGACAAGGGAGAGAGGGAGAAGGGAAGTGATCCATTGACTCTAAGAGTAAGTCTAAAGACTTACGGCAAATATTGACCCTTGATTTTAATAGTAATTAATGGTTGTGATTTATTACTATTGATCCTTAGTCTTTGGTTTTCATACTCCTTAACCCGACAACAGTAACTAATGGCCATTAAGAAGAATATTTGATTCATAATCTTAAATAAATCATAAAAGCTTGTATAGCATGATACACCTTCAACCCCCACAGAATTGGTTTCACTTAGGGATATAATTCTGTGATACTTTTATGATTTCATCCACCGTCAACAAAAGATAATCCTTTATGATATATCCAAACATCCAATGCATTTCTTGAATTTTTTGGTTGACATGATTTTTATGAATTAAAAATATTTGATTCCATTAACATCACACTCCTCTCTCTCTCTATCAGAAAAAAAAAATAGTCGTCAGTTGGATTCAATAATAAATAATGCTTGTTGAGATAATGATAATCATGGTGGCATAAACAACTTATTTGGTATTTCCGTTTTCCATTATAGCGGTGTAATCTCAACAAGGAGAAGGGAGTATAAAAGGTTCACCCAAAAGATTAGTATAATCAATCACAACCATTAATTACTATTAAATTCAAGGGTCAATATTTGGAGCAAGTCCCTCCTATATAAAAGACTTACTCTTGAAGTCAATAGATCCCTTCTCCTATATATATATATATATATATATATATATATATATATATATATATATATATATATATATATATAGGGAGTGTATCTGGTGAGAACTAATATCTATTGTGAGAAACGAGAACTATCTATATCAACCATCAGATTTAATTAACGCGTCAGATTTAATTAAAATCTTGCATGTAGTTGATATACACAATTAAATTTTTTGAAATTATGTTTTTGGTTGTTCTACAATTTCGCTAAGTTTACTCTACTCCCTCCTAAACTTACAAGTTTTTTTTTTTAATTTTTTTTTTTTTAAGGAAAAACATACAGGTTTTATGCATCTCTTTTGTTGGTTATTTTTTGATAGCACTAACCGCACCATGCCTCTTCAATACTTTGTTTCTCCATCTTAATTTGAGTTTTTTTTTTTTTCAACCGAAGCATGAAAATGATATATATATATATATATATATATATATATATATATATATATATATAGTTACATGTACATTCTCTCAAAAAAAAATTGGTTTAACATTTGAACTCCTCGGAGTTTAGCAAATTGACCTACGGATACATGTACAATATGGAAATCTAACGATGCTTAATTTAAATCGGTTACCATGTCTAATGCACAACAAGATTATGTGTGTCCAATGTGATTGTTGATCTACTAACATGCTGCTTTCATATGATTTTGAGTGAATATATGAAATGCCTGAGAAATTGTGAATAATGTTGCTTTATATGATTTGATGAAATATATGTATAAGAAATCATGATGTTGATTGCTACATGTCGCGGTGATTTTCGGAGATCAAGCTATTGATTAGCGTTGACTCACTAGTTTTATTTCACGACTGAACTTTTAATTTTTTAAAAGAAAAGTGGAAAAAGTTCTAAATTACCACAATTTTAAAAATTAGGGTTCGGGGGTTAGTTACGTTTAGGGAAGGAGTTAGCACCCTAAACGTTCGTAGTACTCTACGAGATCCTCTTGATTTTATTTATTTAGTTTGGCTATAACTTGCTTATTTATTTTTTCTTTTTAAAAAGAAAAGAATGAATTAGAATAGTGAGAAAAAATAAAAATGTTTTTTTTTGTATTTTTTATGATTTGGAAGGACAGAGTCCTCTGCCTACGTACCCGTGAGGGATCAAAACCTTGTAGTTCGGGGTAAAAAATGACGTTTGATTTGTTTGATGTTTTTTATTAGTTTTTTAAAAAAGGTTTTAAAGATAAAATAAGGCCAAGTGGCAAAATGGAATTGGTTTGTGTTTTTTTATTTTCGAAAAGGATTAAAGTGTAATTAAAGTGGATTAATGATTTTTTAAAGAAAATAAAAGAAAAAAGACGGACACTTGATTGAAAATCAAGGTTTATTAAGAAAAGATTTTTTTGTGATTTTTGATTATTTGCATGTTTTTGTTATTTTTTGTTTTTAATTAACTAAGACTAAACGTAACTAAAAATTAAAGACGAGGGATTTCCGTGGTGACGTTGGATCACCACGAAACCCTTTTTGAAAGTAAACTACCTATTATTTTTTGTGTTTTTTTTTATGAAGCGAAATAAATAAAAAAAAATAAAGACATAAAGCAGAATAAATAAAGTGAGTGTCAGTGCTAATTCTCATTTATATTTACATGGGTCCTAAATACATTCTAATAAAATAAAAATAAAAATGACAAAATGATAAACAAGAAAAAAAGCGAAATTGCAAATGCATTAAAATAAATATGCTAATAGTAAAACTAAAATGAAAATGCATGAAATAAAAAGGAAAATAAAAAAAATAAATAAAAGATGCATGATGTGCTAAAAATAAAGGTAATAAAATAAAATGCTTGAACAAAAAAGTCTAAAAAATAAAATGCAAGGAAAGTTGAAAAAGAAAGAAAATAAAAGAAAGAAAATAGAGGAAAAAGGGGGTGCAGTAGCAAAAAGGGGGTGCAGGAAGTGGTCTGAAATAGGGGAAGGAAAAAAGATTGGGACGTACGGTTTTGGGCTGTAGCTGGGCTGAGGTGGAAAAAAAACAGACCGGTTCGGTTCAAGAGAACCGAACCGGTTCAGTGCATATATACCAAAGGGACGGTTTTTTTCACATTTTATCAAAAATTTTCTCTTTCTTCTCCTCTCCTTTCCCTCTATTCTCTGAACTCCCTTTTCTCTTATGCAATCATTTTTTTTTTTACCACAAAATCGAAAAACCTAGATCTAAAAAAAGGAAAACCTTTACCTCTGTTTTTTGGATTCGGACCTAGTTTGTATTGGTTGGTTTTCGGTTTTGGGGGACTGATTGTGTGGTAGTGGAGGTGCTGTTAAATGGTGCGTGGGTGAGGGTTTTGGTGAGTCCGTACGGCTGCGAGTTTGGGTGAGTGTGCGGCTGGTTGATGGTTTTGTACGGTGTTGTGTGACTGTGTTTGGTTGTGCGAATTTGGTTTAGGCTGTTTGGGAAAAGGGTTGCGTGAGAGGGTGAGAGTGGAGGAGAGGGCTGGTACGGCCGTGAGTGGGTTGTTTTGGGTTTGTGTGGTTGAGGAGTGGTTATGGGTAGGCCGAATTTGGATTGTTGGGGGGTTTGTGTAGAGGGGCCGTACGGATTTGAGGTGAGAAAGTGGCCGAACTGTTAATGGGTGTTTTACGGTTGTGGTATGGTTTGGAGGAGGAGGGTCGTCAGTGTGGTTGTGGGTGAGGGCTGGGTCTGTTTTGGGTATGGTGGTTGGAGGCTTTTTGAGTAGTGTTCTTGTGGCTGATTGAATTGTTTTTATTTCTGATGACTTCCTCTTTGGTTGGTAAAATTGGCTTTTTGTTCTTTGTGTTTTTTGATCCTGAATCCCTCCCCCTCCTGTGCGTGTGCCTATTATGCTAAATACACTAAACTGCCATCACTGACCATAAAGGTCAATGAATGGCAGTTTAAATGCCAAATTAAAACAGATTAACTTAATGAAAAAAGTCTCCTCCTCAAAGGTAATGACAAATTAAGGACAAATTAAAATCTCAAGCAAAGTCAGACTAAAAAATAATTTTTTTTTAAAAAAGGTAACTAAAAAAGAAATAATAAAAAAAGCTTAAATAAAAATAACAATAAAAATATTTAAAAGAAATAAAAATAAAGATAGAAATAAAAATAAAAACAAAAGACGGACCCGGACGAAACTAAAAAAATGAGGTATTTTAAAATACCTCTCTGTCGAAATTTCGTCTGAGACGACGAAAAATTCCGAACTAAAAAGACGAGTAAAAATAAATTTTAGGTCAAAAATTGGGGTATGACAGATGCCCCTATTTAAGTCTCTTCGTCCGGAGATCTGAAGAGAAAATCTTAGATTCGACGGGTCGAAGGGACTTAAATACAGAGTACGCCAATTTTGGACCTAAAAGGAAAAAATGTGAGATGCTCGTGATGCAAATGCAAATGCAAGACGGCGAAGCTGACCCGACTGGGGGTAAAACAAAACCAAAGGATACCTGAGTTTGTTAAAGCAAGGGATCCGACTCCACTGGGGGATAACATAGTTTCACTGGGGAAGGAATTGTCTACTATCAACAAAGATGACAGCTTAAAGAAGACATATGATATGTGTGCGCACCTCGTTTTTTTCCTCGGGAAAAAGACGCGCAGATCCTCCGAGGTCGTCCTCGAACGCTCGGAGGTGGCCTTTGTGAAGCCGCCACCAAAGTTTTTGTGTAAAGGGAACGTTGATAAACCCTTAAGTTTTTTTTTTGTTGTAAAGGGAAACGATAATAAAACCCTTTTGACGATGAGGATAAGGATTAGGTCATCGCAACCATTGTCGGGTTCGAGAGTCGGTTACGCAAGGGGAAGGTATTAGCACCCCTCACGTCCGTTGTACTCAACGGGAGCCTTCTATTTGGTTAAAGCTTGAATTGTTTTTTTATACTTTGCGTGCATGTTTATTTATGTTAAAAATATAATAAAGGGGGGGAAAGAGATAAAAACAAACGAAGAAAAAGTTTTTATTATTATTGTGCTTGACAAGATGTCGATCTTGCTCCTACGTATCTCCCGGTAGTCGGAGAATTCAAAGCATACGTAGTTCTTTGTAGAAAAACGTATGTGTGTTGGTTGATTTTAATTGGACGATGTTTTAACCGAATTCTTGCGATTAAACGTAGCTTGTATGCTCGCACTTGGAGACTTATTAAGCGTTCGTTCGCGAATCACATTAGAATTGTTAAAAGGTACGTCCGTTAGGGTAGAGGGTTGAATTGGTCGCTATGGGACCAAGAGAGGTACAATGGACTCATATAAGTCAAACATTGACCGAGTGGACTCCGAAGAGTCGGGCGATTGTTCGATTGATCCACTGAGATCAAGAACGGGTACAATGGACTCGGACAAGTCGAACATTGACCGAGTGGACTCTAACGAGTCGAGGGGTTGAGTCTAATGGCCAACGGGGGACCAAAAGGCTTGGATTGACCACAAGGGGCCAAGATTTGGTTTGGTTAGGGTTGTACATATTAAAAAAGGAATGACGATTGTCCGAGCGACGAGACATACGTCACGCATTCGTACAATCGGGGCGATGGAGAGACATACGTCACACCATCCCTTTTTCATTCATGTTTTTGGGTTGAATTCTTTAGAAATCCCAAGGTATGTCAAAACATATGGTTTGAAAACCCAAAAATAGGAAGGTTTAGCAAGTTTGCTAAAAACGCGCAAGTTCGTCTCATTTTGCGAAAATGCGAACGTAAACGGTGTATGTTCATCTTTGAGTTTTGAACATCATGAACAATATTTATTGTTCAAGTTTGGATTGAAAAGATGAACATAGATTGTTTGTTCATGTGGTTTTGAGAATTTGGGAACATAACTTGCTTTGCAAGTTACCCACAAAATGGTTATACGAACTTGTGATTTTGCCAAAATTATGCAAAAACCTTGTTATGACTTGAAGAATATGGGTTTAAAAACTCTTAGGTTCTGAGCTCTGGGGCTAGAACCTCAAAAATTGGTTGGTTTGATACAAAAACTCAGGTTCTGAGTTCTGTCATGGTCGCACTGCGACCATGACTTCGCACTGCGAAGCATGCGAAATTTTGGGTTCAGAAGCTGTTTCTGAACTTTTGTTCAGAAACAACTTCTGAACACACTCAAGACCTTATAGATGGGTGAAAAACTTTGAGTTTTTGGGGTGAAAAAGGTTGGACAAACCAGTTTTGATGTTTTGAAAACCTTGGGATTCCTTTGAAATTCAAAAGGGGTTTTTTTAGATCAAAGAGTTTTGAGCCAAAATGGCTATGCAAACACAATTATAATGCAAGATAAAGAGCTTAGAAACTTACAGAACTCCTTAGCAAAGCTCCAGCTGCACTTGATTTGATTTGGTTGAAGGCTTTCACAAAGGTTTTGAAGATTTGTGATGAACTTGAACTTTTGTAAGCTTTGTGTTGGATGGATTGTTTCTGGTTATTTGTGGAGGTTTGTGAGCTAAAATGAGTAGAGTTTCTGCTCTTTGAATGCTGTGTTAACTGTGTTTTTGCACAAGTGCTTGTAACCTTGGGCATTGCCTCTTATTTATAGGCCAAGATCAAATCTTTGTCATCATTACACAATCCCTTGATTCAGCTGATTTGTGGCCAAGATCAAGCTGAATCCCTTTGCATTAAATGCTAATGGATAGAGGCAACCCTGCCTCGTACCAAGGGGCAAGATACAGCTTGATTTCAGCCACAAATTCAACTTATTCTAGAAGGTAATGATGAAGAACAAAGCTGATTTGCAATTGGCTAATGCTTGGGGATCAATCCTTGCAATCTCAATGGTTGGTCAATAAAAACGTGCACTGTATTGTGCAGAGATTGAGGGATGAAAAGGCTACTTATGGCTGGTGTGAGGGGGTGAAAAGCTGCTGCAAAAACAGAGTAGCAATCATGGTTTTTCAAGTGAAAAAACCCAGCTAGTTTGACTGGTTTTAGGGGCAGCAAGCAGGAGGAAAGTCCTCAAGCAGGTGGCTGGCAACCTTGTGGTGGTTAGCAGGTCACCTGGGAGGGACTAGAGCTGCCCAAGGGCAAGCCCACTTGCTTGTCACATGCTAGGTTGGAAGAAAAAGCTTCCAACCTTGGCATTAATGGCAAGTCCTTCAACTCTGGCTTTGCTTGGCCCAATTAGCCATGAATGCTACTTAAAATAATTATGGAAATGATATGCAACAAATTCTGGAATTAAATCCAAGAAACCAAAAATCTGCAGAAAAATCGCAGACTTCGCAGTGCGAAGTGGGCTTCGCATTGCGAAGTCCTCAATTTTGAAATGTTGACTTTTCTGTTGACTTTTGTTGACTTTTGACTTTTTCCCTCTCTTTGATTTTTTTGATTTTTGTTTTAAAATGCGTAGGACAAAATTAGGGTACTACAATATGTATTACCTACTATCGTATATTGATAGCTTAAAAGAGGTAATATAAAAAGGAGACACCGTCTACTATCGTTGTATGGATAGCTTAAGGAAGACAGATGACATGTATTACCTACTATCGTGTATTGATAGCTTAAAAGAGGTAATATAAAAAGGAGACACCGTCTACTATCGTTGTATGGATAGTTTAAAGGAGGTGACATGTATTACCTACTATCGTGTATTGATAGCTTAAAAGAGGTAATATAAAAGGAGACACCGTCTACTATCGTTGTATGGATAGCTTAAGGAAGACAGATGACAGGTATTACCTACTATCGTGTACTGATAGCTTAAAAGAGGTAATATAAAAAGAGACACCGTCTACTATCGTTGTATGGATAGCTTAAAGGAGGTGACATGTATTACCTACTATCGTGTATTGATAGCTTAAAAGAGGTAATATAAAAGGAGACACCGTCTACTATCGTTGTATGGATAGCTTAAGGAAGACAGATGACAGGTATTACCTACTATCGTGTATTGATAGCTTAAAAGAGGTAATATAAAAAGAGACACCGTCTACTATCGTTGTATGGATAGCTTAAAGGAGGTGACATGTATTACCTACTATCGTGTATTGATAGCTTAAAAGAGGTAATATAAAAGGAGACACCGTCTACTATCGTTGTATGGATAGCTTAAGGAAGACAGATGACAGGTATTACCTACTATCGTGTATTGATAGCTTAAAAGAGGTAATATAAAAAGAGACACCGTCTACTATCGTTGTATGGATAGCTTAAAGGAGGTGACATGTATTACCTACTATCGTGTATTGATAGCTTAAAAGAGGTAATATAAAAGGAGACACCATCTACTATCGTTGTATGGATAGCTTAAAGGAGGTGACAGATAAATGTCAGCTGCTCGGGACGTAGCCGAACTAGTCAACTGACGACAAAAGACTGGATAGGAAAATGCACAAGCTACTCGTTAAAGAACTGCCACTGACGACAAGGAATAAAGGATAAATGCCAACTGTTCGGGTTGTTGCCGAACTGCCATTGACGACAAGGAATAAAGGATAGATGTCAACTGTTCGGGTTGTTGCCGAACTGCCATTGACGACAAGGAATAAAGGTACGCACAAGCTGTTCGTTAAAGAAACTGCCGCTTGGCATAAAGAGGATGACATCTCTGGACCAGACACACTGGGGATGACACTTGGGGAAAAAGAGTTACAAATTGTTCAGATTGATGGATATGAAAAGCAAGACTCAGGGTGGTCAATGCAATCATGTATGAATGATGTTATGTGCATATTGTGTATGCAAGAATGTGTATATGCATGAATGTATGAATGCATGAATGATGATGTGACTTGTATGACTAGCATGGCTGATTAACTTATGACTGTATGAAGGATTGACTGGTACGATCGTATGGAAGACTGACTTGTATGATTGTATGAAAGACTGACTTGTATGATACAAGATTGGACGGATAAGATGAAAAGTGACCCGACGTCGCATCACGAACACTCGGCAATCTTCAATGGGGATGATGCCACTGGGGACATATCAAAGCAATGATGGGGTAAAGCCCGACATATGCAGTAACTAGTGGGGAGTAAACACTTCCTGGGGGAATCGTGCTAATCCAAAAACCTGGCAGAAGGACCTGGTGCTTCTGTGGTCATGCTTTTCTTTTGTTTTTTCTTCTTTTTGAATCCCTAACTTTTGCCTGGACCGCCCTCTCGGGTTTTCAGTCCACCGGGAATATATTCTTTTTGTATGCCCCTAATTTTTGCCTGGACCGCCCTTTCAGGTTTTCGATCCACCGGGACGCTCATTTTTGCCTAAGCCGCCCTTTCGGGTTTTCGACTTACCGAGCTCTTTTCTTTTCCTTCTTTCTTTTTTTTAAGCAATTGACCATGTTCAGCCTGCAAAGTTTATCCGTTCTCAGGGCAGATGTTGACGCACTCACTTATTCATGAGTTCATAGAGAATGTGTTTGCTGTTTATGCTTTATAAAAAGATTTATGATTTTAAAAAAAGTTTTGCTTCAAGTACTACCATCAAAAATAGAAGAAATTTTATAAACCGAATAAATGAGAATTCCAAATAAAAGGCACAGGCTCAAATTCATTTTAACAGAGTGGTTGCCCGCCAATGGCGTTGCCCCACGGATCTCTCAAAAGTTTGGAAAATGGTAAATATAAGGGGAAGGTACATTGAACACAATAACCGTTATTCTCCCTAACAACTTTGAATTTCACCATTTAGATGCTTCAGATTCAGGGTTTCCTTGACATTTAATGTGCCCCAAGTGAGTAGAGATCAGACCAATGCAGTTACTTTGTCTTTTGATCCTTAACTTTTGCATAGATCGCTTTTTCGGGTTTTCGATCTATCAGGATGATTATTCTCTGTTTCATGTCTCTAATTTTTGCCTGGACCGCCCTTTCGGGTTTTCAGTCCACCAAGACGCTCATTTTTGCCTAAGCCGCCCTTTCGGGTTTTCGACTTACCGAGCTGTTCTTTTATTTTTTAGACAAGGTATTTCTTGACTGCATCGGCGTTCACAGGACGGGGAAGCTCATAACAATCCATAGTCGTAAGAGTCATTGCACCACCGGAGAACACTCTCTTGACGACATATGGACCTTCATAATTAGGCGTCCATTTGCCCCTGGAATCGGGTTGAAAAGATAGGATCTTCTTGAGCACAAGACCTCCTTCTTGGAACACACGGGGACTGCCCGTGACACAAAGCATTTATGCGTTTCTCTTCAATCAAGTTTGAACTGATCATATTTGTTTTGACATCATTCAGCCTCTGGTAACTTAGGTTCCATTAAAACTCTCATTGATGGAATCTCAATCTCCACAGGGAGTACTGCTTCCATGCCATACACTAAAGAGAAGGGGGTTGCCCCTGTTGAGGTACGTACTGAAGTGCGATGTCCATGTAAAGCATACGGTAACATCCCATGCAGGTCATTGTAAGTGGTTACCATCTTCTGCACCATCTTTTTGGTGTATTTTCTTTCTTTTTGTTCTTTTTTGCTTTTGTTTGTTGTTTTTTTTTTGTTTTTGTTCTTTTGCAGCTTCGATGGCACCACTCATCTGGGATTTGAACAGGAATACTGTAATGGCAGTTCTTCGGAACCTAAGTTGAGTGCTTCTTCATGAGGCTGAATGATGTTCTTTTATATTCTAGTAACAGAGAGATCTTTTCGAGAATCCCTTCATCCTCTTCCTCTTCAGCTTCGTAGACAGGGAAATCAAAGTTGGGAGAGACAATAGGGTTACAGTGTTCAACGGGTTTATTTATGTTCAGTCTACATATGATTTGATGATTGATTTTAGAAAAAGAGTGAAAAATGCAGACCTTTTGAAATTGATAACATAAAATATTTTTTGGTTTTTTGTGTTCACCATTTTCCAGAAAAAAAACAAAGAATAAAAAGACAGAGTCGAGGACAAAACGACTTGTTTATTTTATGATGGAAATACATGAAGCAAAAAGCCCTACAAAAGTTCACTTTCGTCCCGGGCGGAACGAAAGGATTTATATATTATTATTTTTTTTTTAAAACGAAAAGCAAAAACAACAAAATGTTATTTAGAACAATGAATAGCGGAAGGGACGTCAACAGCGACCCAATTGCGGCGAACTCTGCCATGTGTCACAAAGCTAGCTGCCACCTCCTCCAGGTTGTTTTCAACTGGGTAAGCCTCTGAACAAACTTGCACCATATTAATAGATGCAGTCCCATGATCCGGTAGTGGATTAGCTTGCACATTGGGGTTCAAATCTTTGAAGGACAGGATACCAGCCTGGATCAACCTTTGGACTTCAGCTTTCAAGGGGAAACAATGCTCAATGTCGTGACCGGGTGCCCCTTGGTGGAAAGCACAAGAGAGATTAGGTCTATACCAACGTGGCAACCTTTCAGGTACCCGAGGGGGCGCCTTAGTCTGAACTAACTTTTTATCAAGCAAAGTCGGAAGCAACTCTGCATACGTCATGGGAATTGGATCAAACTGCGATATCAACTGGACCCGATTCTGTTGGGTGAACTGTTGGGGATTCCGCTGGGGAGCCTGTTGCCGAGCCTGTTGTCGAGGCTGCTGTTGATACTGTTGCTGAGGCTGTCCATGGGCCACCATACTTACCCGTTGCTCTCTCTTTCCTGAGGAGCCATTCCCAAACTTCTTTGTACTACTGGCAGCAAAGGCACTTTCCATAACTAAACGTCCCTCTCGGACTCCTTCCTCCAGACGCATTCCCATATTAACCATTTCAGTGAAATCACTAGGCGCACTTGCAATCATCCGCTCGTAATAGAATGAACCAAGAGTATTTAGGAAAATCTTGGTCATTTCTTTCTCCTCTAGTGGCGGGTTAATCTGAGCAGCAATCTCCCTCCATCTTTGGGCATACTCTTTGAAAGTCTCCTTATCCTTTTGAGACATGGCCCGGAGTTGGTCTCTGTCTGGGGCCATGTCCAGGTTGTACTTGTACTGGCGAATAAAGACTTCTCCCAAGTCATTGAAAGTTTGGATCCTGGTGCTGTCCAAACTCATGTACCATTTTAAAGCGGCGCCAGTCAGACTGTCCTGGAAATAATGGATGAGTAGTTGATGATTATCCGTCTGGGTAGACATCTTCCTAGCATACATTATCAGGTGGCTTTGAGGACAAGTGTTCCCCTTGTACTTCTCGAATTCGGGGACCTTAAACTTGGGCGGGATCTTGACATTTGGCACCAAACAGAGGTCGTGGGCATTTTCCCAAACAGATCCTTCCTTCCCGCGGAGGGCCTTGATTTCCCATTGCATCTTGTCAAACTTTTCTTGGAAGTCATCCATCCGATCCTGAGCCCCTACACTTTCAGTGTGAAAGATAGGTTCATTGTCGTACTGGGTGGTATGAATCACTGGAGCTGAAAAAGCCATAGTAGCCTGAGGAAAAGTAATACCGGGTTGAGGAGCAGAAGTTGCAACAGGAATAGGGTTGAATCCTTCTCCGGAGCTAAGAGGCATGCCCCATGGATATCCGT
Organism: Medicago ruthenica; assembly: GCA_018208015.1. Lineage (NCBI taxonomy): Eukaryota > Viridiplantae > Streptophyta > Magnoliopsida > Fabales > Fabaceae > Medicago > Medicago ruthenica. The sequence goes on along the minus strand of CM031375.1, from coordinate 22,205,773 downwards.
TAGGCATTGTGTATTGTGGAGCACTGGTGTGCGCCGTCGGAGCCGGAGTAGTAGTAGGTATCAACTGAGCTAGATGGCTAGGGGAAGGAGACGGTGGATGAACTTGTGCGGCTGCCAGCAGCTTTACCAACTCTGTCAATTCTTCGATCTTGGTCCGCATGGATGTCATTTCCTCCCGGAGTGCCTGATTCTCTTGTTCCAAATGGTCCATTATTTTTCTCTTATATGCTCTAGTGTTGTAAGTTAGTTTCTGCTGAGGATGTCGGGCCACTTTCTTGGACTAGGCAGATAGACCTTTGGAAAAAACAAGACGTGAGACTCGGCTTGAGAAACTATGAATGCGATATGATGCATGATTATGCTTATGCAAAAAGAAGAAAGATTTGTTATCGAAGGACTTTGTTGAAGTAATTGTAAACATCATGGCTTGAACATTTCATTTGAGCATTAAGACATTACAAAATAGTTCTTTTTTAGAAACCAAGCCAAGGGACCAATTCAAAAGTCCTTTAGTGGAAGCTAGATTTTTTTTAAAAAAAAAATCTAAAGACCCCTAGCTTCCTTAAATCCAACAAATCAGGGCTCTTGAAGGTGTACTTCCTAGTGCTCCTCTATGATGTTCACAAAAAAACTTGTTTAAGTCCTTCGGTAATTGGATGCAAAAATGAGTTTATGCATGGATGCATGTATGCATGATTATGCTAAAGAGCGGAGAAAACATGGTGAGGTTAAGTCCATTAATGTTGGAGTCAAGGGTAAACACGCCATTTGGTAAGGACTATGGTTTTAAATGTACCTGTATCACGGGTTCTACCAAGTTCCCAAAGTCATCGACCACTTCCGAATATTGCCGGATTACGGGACTACTCCCGGTCCAACGACGTTCGTAGGAAAGTCTCGTTTGAGTGTAGTATCGCGTATCAACCAATTCAAGACTACTCTTGATTAGCCACCGCACTACGTCCTAAAAGGCCAAGATGGGTTAAAGGTAACTAAAGGTCCTCAACTTCATAGGTCACTTGAAAATAACAATGCCGAACACGACTACTCATGCCAACATAGTAATACTTCCAAGATTCCTCCATTGAGTGGGGTTATCACATGTGCCACATCCGAAACTCACTCTCGGAAAGACACTTTGATTATACCACCATCCTATCTTATGTTTCCCTCAAGTCCGGGTGTAGGACTTATCTCACCACTCACGTAAAAGGAAAAAAAACACATATGCACATATTTACACTTTTATTTATGTTTTAAGCAAGTTATAGCGCAAAATAATTAAATAAATTCAAGTTAGGTTCAACCCTCTTAGGGAATCCCCAGTGAAGTCGCCATTTCTGTCGCGGTGATTTTCGGAGATCAAGCTATTGATTAGCGTTGACTCACTAGTTTTATTTCACGACTGAACTTTTAATTTTTTAAAAGAAAAGTGGAAAAAAGTTCTAAATTACCACAATTTTAAAAATTAGGGTTCGGGGGTTAGTTACGTTTAGGGAAGGTGTTAGCACCCTAAACATTCGTAGTACTCTACGAGATCCTCTTGATTTTATTTATTTAGTTTGGCTATAACTTGCTTATTTATTTTTTCTTTTTAAAAAGAAAAGAATGAATTAGAATAGTGAAAAAAAATAAAAATGTTTTTTTTTGTATTTTTTATGATTTGGAAGGACAGAGTCCTCTGCCTACGTACCCGTGAGGGATCAAAACCTCGTAGTTCGGGGTAAAAAATGACGTTTGATTTGTTTGATGTTTTTTATTAGTTTTTTAAAAAAGGTTTTAAAGATAAAATAAGGCCAAGTGGCAAAATGGAATTGGTTTGTGTTTTTTATTTTCGAAAAGGATTAAAGTGTAATTAAAGTGGATTAATGATTTTTTAAAGAAAATAAAAGAAAAAAGACGGACACTTGATTGAAAATCAAGGTTTATTAAGAAAAGATTTTTTTGTGATTTTTGATTATTTGCATGTTTTTGTTATTTTTTTTTTAATTAACTAAGACTAAACGTAACTAAAAATTAAAGACGAGGGATTTCCGTGGTGACGTTGGATCACCACGAAACCCTTTTTGAAAGTAAACTACCTATTATTTTTTGTGTTTTTTTTTATGAAGCGAAATAAATAAAAAAAAATAAAGACATAAAGCAGAATAAATAAAGTGAGTGTCAGTGCTAATTCTCATTTATATTTACATGGGTCCTAAATACATTCTAATAAAATAAAAATAAAAATGACAAAATGATAAACAAGAAAAAAAGCGAAATTGCAAATGCATTAAAATAAATATGCTAATAGTAAAACTAAAATGAAAATGCATGAAATAAAAAGGAAAATAAAAAAAAAATAAAAGATGCATGATGTGCTAAAAATAAAGGTAATAAAATAAAATGCATGAACAAAAAAGTCTAAAAAATAAAATGCAAGGAAAGTTGAAAAAGAAAGAAAATAAAAGAAAGAAAATAGAGGAAAAAGGGGGTGCAGTAGCAAAAAGGGGGTGCAGAAAGTGGTCTGAAATAGGGGAAGGAAAAAAGATTGGGCCGTACGGTTTTGGGCTGTAGCTGGGCTGAGGTGGAAAAAAACAGACCGGTTCGGTTCAAGAGAACCGAACCGGTTCAGTGCATATATACCAAAGGGACGGTTTTTTTCACATTTTATCAAAAATTTTCTCTTTCTTCTCCTCTCCTCTCCCTCTATTCTCTGAACTCCCTTTTCTCTTATGCAATCATTTTTTTTTTACCACAAAATCGAAAAAACCTAGATCTAAAAAAAGGAAAACCTTTACCTCTGTTTTTTGGATTCGGACCTAGTTTGTATTGGTTGGTTTTCGGTTTTGGGGGACTGATTGTGTGGTAGTGGAGGTGCTGTTAAATGGTGCGTGGGTGAGGGTTTTGGTGAGTCCGTACGGCTGCGAGTTTGGGTGAGTGTGCGGCTGGTTGATGGTTTTGTACGGTGTTGTGTGACTGTGTTTGGTTGTGCGAATTTGGTTTAGGCTGTTTGGGAAAAGGGTTGCGTGAGAGGGTGAGAGTGGAGGAGAGGGCTGGTACGGCCGTGAGTGGGTTGTTTTGGGTTTGTGTGGTTGAGGAGTGGTTATGGGTATGCCGAATTTGGATTGTTGGGGGGTTTGTGTAGAGGGGCCGTACGGATTTGAGGTGAGAAAGTGGCCGAACTGTTAATGGGTGTTTTACGGTTGTGGTATGGTTTGGAGGAGGAGGGTCGTCAGTGTGGTTGTGGGTGAGGGCTGGGTCTGTTTTGGGTATGGTGGTTGGAGGCTTTTTGAGTAGTGTTCTTGTGGCTGATTGAATTGTTTTTATTTCTGATGACTTCCTCTTTGGTTGGTAAAATTGGCTTTTTGTTCTTTGTGTTTTTTGATCCTGAATCCCTCCCCCTCCTGTGCGTGTGCCTATTATGCTAAATACACTAAACTGCCATCACTGACCATAAAGGTCAATGAATGGCAGTTTAAATGCCAAATTAAAACAGATTAACTTAATGAAAAAAGTCTCCTCCTCAAAGGTAATGACAAATTAAGGACAAATTAAAATCTCAAGCAAAGTCAGACTAAAAAATAAATTTTTTTTAAAAAAGGTAACTAAAAAAGAAATAATAAAAAAAAGCTTAAATAAAAATAACAATAAAAATATTTAAAAGAAATAAAAATAAAGATAGAAATAAAAATAAAAACAAAAGACGGACCCGGACGAAACTAAAAAAATGAGGTATTTTAAAATACCTCTCTGTCGAAATTTCGTCTGAGACGACGAAAAATTCCGAACTAAAAAGACGAGTAAAAATAAATTTTAGGTCAAAAATTGGGGTATGACACTACATATGACATGTAATATAGTTGGCGTAATTTTGAATTTATATATAGATTAAAAGTTTAATTATATGCTCATGCATTTCATAATAAGGCGTTAATCAATGTGGATTACGCTGGGTAGAGATGTCCCTGTGTGAATCACACCCTAGTTTTGAACTTTATTGAGTTGAATTGTGTTAGTCAAGCTGCACTACACATGTTAGCGGGAGTCTGCCTACGATCTTTTGCGAAGTTGATTGTGTTCCGTGATCATTTACATGTGATAAGACAAATGTCTTGTATAACACATGCATCCCAGTTTAGAATCCAAGATCAACATAAGGTTTGGGTAGAGTCTTATATACTTTCTTTTTCTCCTTTTGGAGTTTTACTGTTGTAAACGACATTACTTATGATAAATGAATGTTCTTTTAAATGATAGGGAGTAGGACAAAGGAATGATTTCAATTTTGTTATGATAGTTATTGAGGAAAAGCAAGGTGTGGTAGTGATTCAAATAGATAATTTCAGATGTTGACAACGTGGATGATTGAAAAACAGTGGAAACGAGAAGTATTTCAAAATATATTTTGAATGTGAAATTGCATGGAAAATGTGGAAAATTGAAAAGTATTAAGTTTTGTATGAACTAGCAAAGGAATTAAGAATGCTCGTATCATTGTTTACTTATAGTCCTCTTAAATATTTTGTCATTAAGTTACATTTAAAAAGCAATGCAAACATTAAGGGAGGAGTGCTAAATTAGCTATTATTAAAATTCTAAAAAATTAGTCCCGGTGAGCATAGTTGACCAAGATTCGAACTCCAGACATTTCACTTATTCACCTTTAAGAGGTGAATTTCTATCCACTAAGCTACTTGACTAAAAAAATTCTAAAAAATTAAACTATATGATTTTGTTTTATGAATCATGTAATCTCATTAATTTGTTTAATTTTTAAAAAATTAATCATTTAATTTGATTTTTTTCTTCTCTATTTTGGTGATGAAATATCATTCTCAATCCTCACAAAAATCATGTAACTCAATTTACATATACTTATAAGAAGATAAAAATAACTTTTAGTATCAATTATCAAACAAAAACACGGTGCGTCTGACACCCTCCTTGTCGAGATTCGTGTCATTCACTAAAAACTATTATTGGTCATGGAGTTGAACTTGTAAGTTATTATTTGCTCCACGGATTCCCCTCACTATGTTCATATCCTCAATGTGCCTACTCCAAAATTTCATAAGTATAGTATTTTGATTCAAGACATCAAGGATCTCCTCAACCTTGATTGTCTTGTTTCCATTGCCCACACTTCCTGTGATGAAAATAGTTATGTTGAATTTCTAGTTAAGTTTGGTGCTTCTTTTATCTTAAAGCTCGTAGTTCACCCATCTTTTTTGTCGGACATATCAGATATCCTCCTTGCAGACTCTAAAGAAATTTGATCCTGTAGATTATAGTCTTTCTTTTTCTTTTTGGTTTATTTTATGTCTCCTTTGTAACAAAAGAAAATAAAAATAAAAGGTTAACAATAGTCTTTCATTCAAATATTCATCATAAATAACTTTTACAAATGCTTACGTGGCTTTGACTGCATTTTTTATCCATGACAACACATTTTGGTGCATGTCCAAACGTTAGTCCAATTTTATATCTCTAACTCATCTTTCATGGTGGCATTTAACATGCACAAGACACAAATTTGTGTACCATACACAAGTTATTTTCTAAACAAATGTTAGCGATTGATATATTATTATTATATTTGAATGGTTAAGATCTATTATTGGTAACTTGTTATCAACTTTTTGTAGTTTTGTCTACCAAAAAAACAGTGACCTCGCCTATGAATTGTTTATGATTAAACCTATTAATGGGCTTTTGAGTTTATTTGTGGCATTTGTTTTTGGGAAATTGCTATTCACACTTCAACATTGGCTAAAACACACCAGTAATTTACGTTTTTAACCCCATCGGCAGCTAACTGCCAATGGGAAGGATCCGGCGGCAGCTAACTGCCGATGTGAAGGAAATCAGCGGCAATTAGCTGCCGTTGCTATGTTTTGCCTATATTTTCTAAAACTTCACATTTTTCGGCAGTTAACTGCCGTTTCACATCTCTACTCCATCGGCACTTAACTGCCGTGGAGCATGAATTTGCTTTTTTTTTTTCATTATTTTCCACACATTGACTTATTTATATTCCATTATTTTCCATTTTTCTTTTCTTTTTCGATTCTTTTCTATATATATTTATAAATAAAAATTGCTTTTTAGAATATAATTTTAATATAAGAGTATAATAACTAAAAATGCAATAAAAAATCAAATTATTTATATATATAATAAATCATATCATATATATAATAATAAAAGAAAATATAATTTTTGTTATTTTTAAGAGTATAATTTCAAATTATTATTATCATTTTTATTTATTACTTTTTTGTTGTTTTTAGTTTTTTCACTTTAATCATATGTTATTTTATCGTTTTTGTTCACTCATTTTATCGTTTTTGTTCACATTAAGATGAAAAAATGTGAAGTTTTAAAAAATATAGGCAAAACATCGCAACGGCAGCTAACTGCCGCTGGTTTCCTTCCCATCGGCAGTTAGCTGCCGCCGGATCCTTCCCATCGGCAGTTAACTGCCGCCAGGGTAAAAACGTAAATTACTGGTGTGTTTTAGCTTTCTTTGAAGTGTAGAACAGACAATACAAAAGCTATTGACATGGGGAGGAGCTTTCTCTTCTTTTTTTGTGAAGAAGCATGTGTGGATCTTAAGAGTTCACCACAACAGTACCACTAAAATAATGACCCTACCATCTAAATTGTTTTTCATGTTGAAGGAAACTAGAAAGAGGGTTTAGCAGTTCAGATCTGGAAAGCAAACTATGATCCAACCTTCAAACTTAAGTGGGAAATGGAAAGAAATTAGACAAATTGATGGATGAAAGAAGAAGTTAATGGACATGAGAAAGAAGTTGCCGGTGATAATACATATTTGGAAATATGAAGAAGGTGGGGGGCGAGAGGTATTGTATTTCACGTTTTCAGGAAGAAACAAATTAGCAGCAAAGAAAAGAAAGCAAGGGGTGTATTTGTTTTTAGCAGAAGTGGGAGGTGAATTAGCAAAATCAGACATCCAATATTTGACATTAAAATATGATTTAGGATTTTATTAATTTTATAATGAAACAGGTCATTAACAACCATCTGTCCTTCCAAACCATACTTGTGTATGGTGCACAAATTTGTGTCTTGTGCATGCTAAATGCCACCATCTTTCATCTTCTTCATCATTTTTCCTTTTCAATTTTTTCTTCCATTGAAGGAACAAACTAACATGGTGAGTTCATACATGATAATTAAGGGTGCTAGATCAGTTACTTCAACATCACCATTTAAGAATCATGTAGATTGAATAGAGTTTTTGAAGATCACATAATGCTGGACCCGACTGTAAATGTGAAGTAAAAAAATGGGTTAAATAAGTAAATGGTCCCCCCTATATATACCAAATGTTGGTATATTTAAGGGGATCATTTACTTATTTTATCCTAAAAAAATCATATATTTACTTTAGAAACACACATAAGAGCCCAATATAGCTTTCTTGTTGTGTTTTTATTTGAAGGTAACAATTTTTATGATTATACTTTTTAAATGATTTATTTTCATCCAAAACCACATGGAGAGATATGTGGGTTTATGGAACTTCAGCCGTAGTTTGTTGAAGCTATTTGTCTGGACAAAAGATTTCAATCCTAGCATTGAAAAAAAATTCATCTACTCAATTTAAATATACATTTTGCTCTGGTGTATATATTAAAATTGTTCTTTGTCCGTTACCCTAACCCTACCAACCACAACCGCCTTACCAAATCTAAATTTGATGACTTCAAATCCAATCATAATCCCATGGTAACGTCTTTTTGATCAAAATGGTCCAGAGACCACAAAACACAAACCAAAACCCAGAAAACATTCGTTCGGGCCCTAAACAATGTTTTTGGTATGCCAACTAGACAACTTCCGAAACCTAGTGTAGAAGAGGATATAATTTCGATAACTATTCTTGAGGAGGAATACCTGTTAAGAGTTAAGACATGCAAGAAAAAACCATTATGCTCTAAAGGTGCAACACCCTTGACTGTGGTTGCCTTGCGTGAGAAGTTAAAACCATTATGGAAGAAACTGTGAATATGGAGAGTGACTTCGTGATGGAAAAGATTCTATAAATTCTTTTTTTTTCCTTGGAGGATGCAAGAAGTGTAAGATATGTGGGCTCATGGAACTTGAGCCCTGGTTTGTTGAAGCTATTTTCTTGGATAAAGGGTTTCAATCCTAGCCTTCAACAAAATTCATCTGCTCATGTATGGTATAGTTACATATTTTTGGTTCGTCACATGAGTATTGGCGCCTAAAGATATTGTTTGTAATAGCTATCAGTGTTGGAAGCCCCATATACACCGATGGTGCTACAAGTAAACCAATGTTTGATCGTAATTTTGGTAATTTTGTTAGGGTTCTAATTGATATAGAAATAACCAATGCTTTAAAGTGAAAGGTACTTTTAGAGAGAAAAAGTTTTGCATTTTTTATAGAATTGGATTACGAAAAATCTACTAGATTACTTTAATCTGTGTAGAATTATTGGAGAAATAAGAAAAATGATGGTGAAAATAAATAAAGGAAGGAAAGGTTAACAAGAAAAAATGTAAAAGGCTGCTAAGGTGTTTCTGGAGAACAAAGCAGAGGTGGTAAATCTTGAAGGTGAAACTAGAAAGCATCATGTAATAAACAATGATCATGTAAATACTATGAGAAACAATGAGGAACTAGTTAATCGACAAGAATAATTCACCTTGAATATTGAGCAAAATAGGACAACTTATGTGGAAGTGAATGATGATCCAGTTCACATTGGAATCAATGTAGAGAATAAAGAAAGTAATGTTTATCATGAATCTAGGGAGGAAAATGATGGTGCGAGCTCATATGCCTCAAAGTTTGTGGATGCTACTTAATTAAACGAATATGAAGAGGACAATCAGTCAACAAACAAGCACACCCATAAGGATTCAGAAAGACATGCTTTTTTGAATGAATCATGGGTCAATCTTGTAGAAAAGGAAGAAACACATAACAAATTACATGAAAAATTGGCTGCAAGAATAACACACGAACAACTTATTGATGGGGCCATTTTCAGAGAAGAGCACAATAACATAGAAGAATATGGATTTAGAAAGAAATAGGATTAGAATTAGCCTAAGAAGAAGAATCGACAACATCTTGGGAGAAAGTATGCAACTAGATCAAGGGTTGTGACATCCAAACCTTTTAAATGAAGTGTTTCTGTTGACATATTAAAGAGTGACCACTGAATCGCACAGGTGAAGGTGGGTCATGCTGGTGTGGTGATGGGCGTTGTTCAAGCCTAAATCTCACGTTGCTACTAAAGCGTATTCGGTGTAGAGTCAACCACATGTCTAGTGTCCGTCTGTGAGGTTCCTATCACATCGTTGTGCCCACGTCAAATCCTTTTAGAAGGAGGGTTTGCCGCAATATTTGCTCTACATACGCTGCTAGTTTAGGTCGACCTGCCTAGCCTAAGCATACATGTGTTGTCAGCCATATCTATGCAACAAACAACAACAAAAAAAAAACAATACAAAATTCTTTGAGACATTTCAACAAACACTAGAAGCACAATATATACATACCATGTCTATTGTGTTATTTCAATTCTTAAACTACCACATTGAACTAAAACTTAGTTTAAACTATATTTATAGTCAAAACTAGCAAGTAATTGATCAACAACTACTCAAAAAGTCATCAATTTCATAATAAAAAACTCAAACATATAAAACCAGCAATGTGTATGCTTAGAGATTTTGAAAACTTACTTGTTATTTGATTGATTCGTTGCTTGACTTTGAAGAAATTTGATGGAGGTTGATTTGTTTGCGTAGGGAGGGAGTATGGTTTGTTTTTGAATGCCTTTGAATATGTGATGAGTGTTGTTTCTGGTTCTGATATAGCCTCACATCAGAACGAAAATTAATAATCGTTCAACTGCAAGCGACAATTAACCGTCGCTCAACAGTGAACGGTAATTGATTGTCGTTAGGGATATTTTGGTCAGTTTTGAGTGTCAAAGAGCAAAGCATAGCTGCCTAAAGAGCAATTTTTTATATAAAAAAGGGTGGATGGTTGTTGGGCTCAAGTCTGTTAGTGTTTGAGGTCTTTTTATACAATTTTCTATATATACCCTAATAAAAAAGCCTTTCTATATACACCTCTATTAAAAAATTGGTCCCCTACAAGCCTAGCCCCAAGGCCATTGTGTTGGAAAAATTAGGTCTTAAATAAAACAGATTTCATAAAACATGTTCAATAGAATTTAATTATGAAAAGCGGAAGCAAATATTGAACATGAATGTGATTGGATATTCGACATGTTTGATTTATCAAGGATATCAATAATTAGGGTATTAGGAATACTTGAACGAAGCTTTCATGATAACCTCTCAACAGCAACAGCCAGAAACTGAGAGGAGGTGATCTGATATGAAAACACAAGAAATGGTTAGCGGCGGCTGATTTGGTTCTTCCTCAACTGGTACATTTATGCCTCAAGTTCTCTTCAGATGGGGAGAAGAGAGAGTTGTGCCGTGTACGGTGTATTGAGAACCATAGTCTCTTTTATATTGGATGACCATTAGGGTTTCCCATTATTCCATTAATTGGTCATCCGGACATCCACTCATATTGAGTCCATATCAACTAATTAAATATTTAATTAATTATCCAATTAGAAATCTAATAGTCTTATTACTTAATTTGATCACTAATCAATTAAGGCTCACAATTGATAGATAGTTAATATAATTATTATTACAATATTTGCCCACTTAATGATATCAAAATATAATTAAATAATAAAATATTCCAACACGTTGCCGTCGCACCCTCGGCCTATGGTCAGGACCGGGCATGGTTTTAACATAAAAAATGATGTAATTATGACTTAGATAAGTGTTATACTTGTATTTTAAAAAAAAAAAATTCTTTTATGTATTAGAGTACTCGCTAGCATTACCTTTATAATAAAATAGACAAAAGAAATCTACCAAAAAAAAAAGATAGACAAAAAATAGACGATAAAAAAAGGAGGAAAAAATAGAAAAGAAAAAGAAGTAAACGAATCTAATACTTTTGAGAGATGGTTAAGAAAGCACTAGGCATGTGGGGGTATTCTGGATAAAAAGGCAAAGAATGCTATCATTCATAAAGCCAAAAATTGGGGAATTAATGAATCTCAATCAATGATTATTTGTTCAAGGTCAAATATTATACACCACCCAAACACAGCGTGGAGAACCATATTATGAGTTCCAATTCTTCAACTGCCAGCAAAAATATTGAGGTGCAGTGCAGTCCAGACAAAACAAAGATACAATATGTAAGCAAAGAAGGAATACAATCCAATTACTACTATTCACTAGGACATGATGAAACACAGAACATGATACAAAACTATATAAACTTGGTACTCTTATAATTTTTTTGAAGGATAAATAAATAAATAAATAAAGATCAAATTTATAATAATTTTAAAAAAGATATATTTAACTCATTCTTTTGTAAGTTAAAATATTGGTCTGTCCCTCAAAAAAAAGATATTGGTCTGTCAACAACAACAAAAGAAAAAAACAACATATTTGTCTAATATGCACAAGTAAAATGATCTTGCACCATATACAAATGTCTTTTTTACTATTAAATCAATAAATTACACCATATCTCTTTTAGTTTAATGGTGGAATTTATTGATTCAACGGTGAAAATTAACTTATGCATGATGCAAGATTTGTTTCACTTGTGCACCATATAATTGTCAATTTTTAATATAGTCTTTTTCAATTAGTGAAATTTACAAAAATATCACCAAATCATATGTGTCTTTTTCCTAATTAATAGCCTCCATTCTCAAAATGATGAAATCTATATCATTTTTTATGGAAATAATAAAGTGTGTATACCATTTTTTATATCATATAGAAGCATAAAAAAAAATTAGGTAAAAATGTTGTTGCATAGTAATGTCTTCTAGACATTTCCTTAGACTTTGACCTTCTAGTCCAACAGTAGTCCCACAGTGAAACACCTATGATCATCAATATATATACGCTTTTAGCATGCAACTTTTTAAGAGGATTGTACCAACATATTTGAGTGTTCTTAATTTCAACTTCAGAAGGAACAATTTTATCTTTTATTTTTGGTTGAAAACCTTAACTAACAATTTAAGCCTCCAAGTATTTTCTTGGCATCTCCTTTTCCATAATGATAAATAGTGCATATTAGGAGAAGTTTCATGCACAACTATATATCATACTTTTTTTTTTAGGAAACTATATATCACACTTGTAATTACTATATATGAAGTTGATTATTTAGATGAGCATGAATATAGAAAACTAATAATGTCATAGTAATGTAGAACAGTTGTGCATGTTTGCTGGTTAGCAATGATGAGAGAAAGTAATTTGGTAGACAAACTTGGTCCCTTTGCTTTAATTTTATGACTTTTATAATGGACCAACAACTTTATATTTTTCATCTTATAACCAAATTTTCTAGCCTTACGCATCTTTCATTGAAATTGTGAGATTCAAAGGGTGTGTGCTTATATCAATTATCTCGTATGGGAAACAACAGGTTCAAATTTTCAGATATGATACCAAATGCTTGGTTTTACAAGCTAAAAGATATGAGCAAATCATCAAGGAAGAGAAATGGTTCTCATCATGTTATGAAGAACAAAGTTATATCTTCACCAACAACATCTCAAAGGTCTCATTCAAGCTATTCACATTATTTCTCAAATGAACCAAAAAGAAATGGTAAGCTATTCAACACACCAATTCAGACCAAAGATTTGAACTTTCCATTTAATGATTCTCCTAGAAGGTCTTCAAAGAGAAGGGCTAAAAGAAAAACCATTTACAAGCCTTCTCAACCATTTAATCAAGTTCAATCACAAGAACATGATTTGTCTTCAATTGAAAACTCTTCTTCTGAGTCTTATCATAATCAATGTGTTTCTTCTGAATCTGAATTTTGTGATAGCTTTTCTGTTCCTGATTTGCTTAACTGCAGTTGTAGAGTTAGCTCTTCAACTAATGATATCATCATAGACATGAACAATGAATCTTTTCAAGGAAATTCTAAAAACTTAGATGGTTTTGATGCATTTTCACAACTTGGTTTAGCTCCAATATTGACAAAGCAAGTGAAATTTGAAGAAAAGATTGCCAAGGTGACCGAATCGCGAAGTTCAACGGAATCAGACGAGCGAAAAATCGATCATTCATTCTCTACCAAAGTTAGTCAAAGAAGGAGAAGAAAAAGTCAAATAGCCAGAAAAACTTCTCCTAATTCTCAAGGTATAAAGCTTAGAGTGAATTCTCCAAAACTTGTTAGCAAAAAAATTCAAGCTTGTGCAAGAAAGAGTATTTCAAAGAATGATGCAGGGTTTGTAGATGGATTTGCTGTTGTTAAGTCTTCAATTGATCCAATAAGTGATTTCAAGGAATCAATGGTGGAGATGATTGTGGAGAATAATATAAGGGAATCAAAGGATTTGGAGGATTTACTTGCTTGCTATCTTTCTCTTAATTCAAGTGAATATCATGATGTTATAGTTAAAGCTTTTGAGCAAATTTGGTACGACATGGCCCAACTTAGAATGTAAAGATCTTATTATTTTCAATGCATGTTTATAAGTCTTGTAATTAATTACAACCACTCTATGGATTAAACTTCTATTCTGATTCTTCTCTGAATATCATTATTCCAAATTTAGTATCTCAAATGATTTTATTTTTTGTTTTCAATTTTTAAAAACTTGAAATGTGCATGGCAATATGGAATCTTGTGTCATGAAAAAAATTAATTATCACACTTGCATAAGAATTTTGTTATGCATTGTGATAGCTGTCTCAGGTTTCAGCCAAATCTCTAGGTGAATTAAGTTTACAATTGTTGAAGTTGTTTGATATTTCTAGTGTCAGTGTAAATTAAATATCTTCCATATTGAATATTTAGATAAATCTTGATTGATTAGTAAAAAAATTGTCATGTAAAAAAAGATAGTGCAAAATACAAAAACACAGAAAATTGGTCCCTTATATCAAGTTTTACATTATAAACAAGTCACTTGAGAAAAAAAACCGCTAAAGTTATTCCCTTTTATCTGCACAATAAATTTTTTATAACAATGTTATAGATACAAAATATTGACCGCCATTTAAGAGCGACAATATCTATTAGAGAACTTGTAAAACACATAAGATTAGTTTTTCTCTTTCAGTCGAATTTTCTCTATATGCAAGAGCTCGAGACTGATCTCATGTCCACAAGGATGAGGAGGCAAGTGCAACACAACTAATGTTAAATGGTTTGCAAATTGAGCCAATTAGCAGGTTAAAGTGGTGTTGGAAGTTGTAACAACTTCAATTAGAGTTGTTGTTGACATGACATGTCATGAATTAGGACTATAGCCAATTTCTAGAAATAAAAATGTCGCCCACATTATCAATCAAAACTTTGGACACAGTGAAGGCACTAAAAACGGTACAATGATGCTTGAAATTTTGCATTTCAGAACACATGAAAGCAACTTAAATGAAAAGTTTTTATAATATGGTTCTCATTTTTAGCTACATATACCACTGCCTCTCTATCTCAATTATATGCAAAATAAAACAAAATCAAACTCTGTGTCTTGTAATAAATGATCTATTTGTAAAAACAAATGTGGGATACGGGGTACTTAACTTTACACTTATTTAGAATTTTAAAATAACGATTAATATTCTTAATCTTGATACAACATGCACATATAGAATTCTGAGAAAGATTAGAATGTTCTGGATACTTCAGAACGTTCTGTACTGAGACCAGAATGATCTCCACACACTCTCACTTAGAGAGAGGAAACTACAAAGGAATAATAAAACTCTTTATTATTGAATGTGAAAGATATGAGTGATATTAGATATGAATGATATTACAGATGTTAGAGATGTATCAATTGAATACAAAAACTAAGTACTTATAGGCTAAGTTGAGTTACTTGCACTACAAGCTACTAACCAACTAACTAACTAGTTAGTTACTAACTAACTAACTAACCAACAAACATAGTTGGATTTATCCACAACTAACTAACATTAGAATATGAATTATACTTCAACAAATCTAAGAGGGTTACTTTCACCTCTAACTTGAGTGCATGAATTGAACTTGGGGCTAGTTGATTTTGAGTTAGTTTCCAAGAGGGTGGAAGATAGTTTTATTAAGTCTAAGCATGCTATTATCGAATGTGGTGCTATCATATCCCATTGTAAATCTATCTTCTTTCAATAGAAACTTTAGTGCTGAAACCGTGCGGAGACAAGCAAACTGATGTTGCCCATGGCGGCTAAATTGTTTGCTAGTTTCAAGATATTGATGGATACATCAAATTATATTGAACACATTTAAGTAATAAAATACTATAATCCTTTTTCTTAAAAAAAAACTATCAAAGTTTCTTTAAAAAAAAAAGGTATCAAAGTAGACAGAGTAATTAATAACCCTCAATAGCTTGCTTAAAAAAAACCTAATAACTAGGTCTTTGCAAAAAGTTATGACAATTTTTGAGATTGAAAGTAGACATACATGTTTCTTAGTCAACATTGTAGTTAAGATGTTTTCCTCAATACATGATTTTGCTACAAATATTGACACGTAAAGGTAGCTCCTGGAACTATGATTAATTATTGCCATATTAGGCAAAATGAATTACCATACAAATTTTTGAATTACCATATAATTAAAAATTTGGTGTCCTTTGCGCGCAAGTGTCGAGTCTAATTCTTCAAACCGAGTAGGACTACAATGAACATCAAAATCTCAGTCAGGAGATGGTTGATCCGCATCTAGCTTCACTTTTCGACATCCAAATGTCATTCCACACCATCAAAAAAAAGAAACTACAATACGGTTTTGAGTATAAAAATTGATATTGAATTTGTACCTTGAACTATTTTGGATGTCTTGAAAATGAAATTCACAAATGTTGGCCAAAATTGGATGTACTCACAACCATGGTCATTACACTTGGTAAAACAAAAAATAATCAATGCATATATTAATTAATGTGTTAAAAAGACCCTAAACAGATGACAAGTATGTGTTCATAAGAAAGGAATGGAGCTAGAAGTTTTAGCAATCACCATAAGGTAACCACATTCACAATTCACAACACAAAACAGGCTGGTAGAAAACTAGAAGTATTCAAAGGGAGGACCACAACAAAAGTGAAGAAAATAGTTCATTGATCTATTGGGAGACCTCCCCATAATTGCACCGTTGATAAGTCACCTTACATACATTAAAAAAATCAAGTAGGTCAAGTCATGTTCCTTTCAAAAATCTACTATAGACACACTGCAGATTCTAGCTAGCTAGCTTCAATCCAATTAATCCACCTCAATTTTCTATTTTCTAGTGAGGCTGAAATTTATACATATTGTGTTTAACAATTGAAGTAGCATACAAAATTTTGCTTGTCACTACAACCTTATAAAATGTTTTTATAATATAGTTTACTTTACTCCCACTTGTAAAACCTACTATAAGACATGTAAAGCATCATGATTCTATTGAGATTCAATATTACTATGCTTTAGAATTAAGGGATAAGCAGTATGATTTTATTCATATCTACATATCTATAATCATAGTCTAAAACTCAGGTCATGTACTCAGGGCCGTTCCTTGGGGGGTGCAAACAGCTCTATGGAGCTGGGCCTCCAAAATTTGGGGGCCCAAAATATTTTTTTTTTGATATATAATGCAAGTAGAAAAGGAATATATATTAATGATGTGGTAATATTATTAAATCTGGATGTGTGGCCCAGTGGTAGTGTATTGTGTTGCATTTCCCATGAACCTGGGTTCAACTCCTAGGTTTTTAGTTTTTCCTTCTTTAATTAATATATTTTTCATAAAAACACAATATAATATTTTTTCTTCTTATTTTTGTTAGAGTAGATTTTGTAATTTTTTGCCCATATTTATTGTATAAAATAGCAAAGCTCTAGCAACAAACATTATAATTCCATTATATAATTTATTAAAAAAAAACAACAAACATTATAATTAAAAAAAACATTATAAACTTTTTTTTGCGTTTGTACTAACTAAGGAAAATACAACCTAAAATGTCGATAAAGATATTCACTTGAAATTATATTTTTATATTATTGATTAAAATATGAATCTTTTTTGTGTCAGTTACGTGACTTTTATTTATGTTTACGGATGTTATTTTCAATTAAATAAAATAATGTTCTTTGAAAAAAAATTAATTTTATTTTATTAGGGGCCTACTTTTACTTTCAGAGCCGGGTCTCCGTTTTCATAGGAACGGCCCTGCATGTACTTAACAAATGAGACAGACTTAGACCTAGTGATACCGTTCCACACCTTTTATTATCATAAGGAATCATTAGGCATAAATGGGTTCCATCATTATAAATATCATTTTATCAAAATAAATTTTAGGATTGATCAAAATGGTCAAATAAAAGTTAACAGGTTTGAAATAGTCTTAGATTCCTTAAAGTCTCTTATTTGAATCTTATAGATGAAAAAAAACGTAGTTGAAAAAAGAGATTGTACTAAAAATAGTTAATTAAGTCATCTTGTAAGAACGAGTCGTTGATGAAACTGATCAACACTTTACCTTTAATATGATTAACAAAAAATTGTCAATTAACGGACGTCCTCAATTCAAACCTTGATTTTGATTTGTTGATCTTTTGCTTTTTTTTTTTCCCATTAGGTGCTATAATATCCAGCTTGAAATTGTGCACATGTAAACTCTATAAACTCTATTCATAAACCTAGCTAGGCACATGTTCACCCTGAATTGTCGTTTGAATGCTTTGCCAGATTTAGTAATCATCAAAATCAATGCATCAATAATTGATTCCTATGAGAAAATTCATGCACCATAACAATGCACACAAACCAACTATGTATAAGACCGGTGTTGACCTTGAGAAGTTTTACACATGGTTCTAAGTCTATTTTAATTTTTTCCTTTTTCTTTTTTCTGAACAATAATAATACAAAATTTTCATTGAGCGCAGAGTATCAAAATTACGGAGAAATGAAAGACAAACATGCAATAAACTGCACCGTTAACCCTTTATAATTGATGTTTTCAACAAATTCTAATTAAAATTGGAACATGTTCCAAAACTGAAAAAACAACTAGTAAAATTAAGACAAAATCACTTCAATCGTCCTTTTATCCGTTACAATTAGATAAGATAAAGGACCTCAAAAAAATTTTTTTTGCCTAAAATTAACAACCAACATCATGGATTTTAACAATTATCAACCTGCTTCAACAAGCACTAGAGAATTTTGTTCTAGCACCCTTGAGAAGACTCGGTTCACGGATTAAAAATATCTATTTTCAATCAACACACTCCACACACATCTATATATATTTTTTTGGTTTAAAACAGGTTCCTTCCATAAGAGGTGATCATGTTGAGTACTGTCTAACACTAAATTGTGAGCACCTCTCTCGACGGAGATTCGAACATTAATTCTTTACATTGTGAGAGACTACCTCCTTTCGCTAGTCTTAGTGTCCCACATCGAGTAGTATGAGATGTTCGGTGGCGGGAGTGGACCCACCGTATGGCTAAATGTAGCTATATCCAAACAAGATTATTACCCAATTTTTTTATATACGATAGGCACAAACAATTGATTATATACTACATATGTCGCTAATCATTCATGTTTCTGTCTATGCTCTATGCTCTAGCATTATGGTCCAAGATCATGTTGAACTTGGACTATAATGGAGATGTACTCGAGCATAAACCATTTCGCGGTAGAGCTTAACATGTTTCATTTTTGCATCGTTAATATATATTGTATCATAAACCAAATATACAGTAAGAAGATAATCATAAATATATATTTATATTATAACTTTGTTTTACATTATAATTATTATGTAGATCTAATGTAAATTTTTTTCACATTGCAATCAATTTTGATTTCCATAATTTTGTTTTATGTAGGTATGAATAAAGATAATGTTGGAAATAAAAAAAGATCAAAATTTGGTTGAAAGAGAGGAAACGTCAAGAGAATATATTGACAAAAATAGTAAATATTTGACAAAAGACGAAGTTTTCTTATGTCATATTATCTCTTAATTTTCTTGTGATTTCTAAAGACAACAATGTTAATTCTTATTTTTAATTTAGTTTATAGTTTCTTTCATAATTTAGTCACACCAAACTATTATGTCTGGATCCACCGCTGTTCGGTGGAGTATTTAAGTCGCTTTGTTTTACTCCCTTGGTGGCTAACTTTTAAGGAAGGGTTACACACGTGCTTGAATACTTATCAATGGTATCATAGCTGGTTGCCGGTGGTCCAGAAAGGACTAACAATGAAGGGGCCGACTGGAAAGGCCGAGTAAATATTCTGCAGCCGCCAAAACATCTGATAGCCAAATTTTAAGAGAGTTCCCAAGTGCTCGCATACTTATCACAACCTTTTCTTCAAATCATTCATTGAAAATTTGCTACGAAGCACTGACACGAACATGACACTTACACATTGACATTTGTAAATAGCAATAATTTTCTCAAGTCGCGTCGGTGCCGGACAATGAGACTTGTCGAACATGCCTTAAATTTGAAGTGTTTGTTTTACATAGGAAATATTGACAACCCCATAACAAATTAACCGGATAATTTTCTCAAGTCCATATATACTATATAGTTTTCAATTTCAAGAAACACTCATTTCTAAATGTTACTACATCACTTTAATATTTTCTACCACACTCCTTTTAAGTGTTCTTATTAATTGATTCAAAAAAAAAAGTGTTCTTATTAAAGCAAATAGATACAATGTGTGACTATTTAACATCATAAGGTGACTGAAATCCAATATTCTCCACAGCACCAACTGTCTTTACTTGCCGTCTTTTGTTTAACTCATCAACCAATGATCTGTGTAACAATTGGCTCCTCGTATCGATCAGAGACCTATTCCGTGTCAGTTTTCGATTTTCCATCACCATCTTACTTTTACTTGATGAACAATTCTGTGATCCTCCTACAATTTTACAATGGTGGCAATTGTGACTCTTCAGGATGGGAAGCTTATCTTTTCTGATTGAGGCTATATTGTGTTCATGGTCATCCATAGAATAGTAGTTCCAGTTTGAATATGTCCCTTGTGAAGAGCATCTTGAACTGTTATCATCATGCAAATCATCTGCAACAAAAGTTTTGTATGTTACCATGGAGACTAAAAAAATAGTTAAACCAACATTTATCTCGTACAAGATGATTAATGTAACTGTACTAGAGCTTGTTTGGATTGGCTTATTTGAACTTATGTGCCGATATAAGCACTTGTGAGATTGTTTGGATGAGCTTATGGAAACAATTTATAGCTTATATTAAAACAATTTGACTTTAATATTTTGTTATATAAATAGCTTCTACCTAAGCACAAGCGCTAATGCTATACACGCTTAATTAAGTTGTTTATTCACACAAGACCTTAGCTTTTTCATCAGGACTTCCTTACAAATGTATTACAGACATTAAAAATGAAGAAAATAGTAAAATATGTTTTTCGTCCTTATAAAATTGACTAATTTTGATCTCTACAAAAATTTTATTCATTTCTAGTCCCTGTAAAATACAAAAGTGGCGTGTTTTTAGTTCGTCACAATTAAGGTCACAATGTAGTTGCACAAACTACTAAAACTGTATAATGCATTTCAAAACCATCATATAGGCCTGTCAGGAAAAAGGATGGAAATGGAGAGAAAAAAGACATACCATGGAGCAAATAATATCCGTGCGATATTTCCTCAGATTTACTGACAAAATCCGGTATTGATTCATGTAACGATGAAGAAGAAGAGATCGAGCGGAAATGAAGACGAGATTCATCGACGTCATCATCTTGATAACTGAATGTATGGAAGGAATCTGAGCAATCATTTTTCCATCTATGTGGTAGAAGAGCAGATATCTCTCTATTGATCATATTTGCAATAACAAAAGGATCCCAATCAGAAATCTCCAATTCTTTTACCATCTCCATTGCAACATCAATGGGAGTATCAGTGAGAATATCAAAGGGAAAATATACATTCCTAACAGAACCTGCATTAATATGAAGAAGAAAATATTGTTAGGTAAAATTAAATACTAAAATTCATTTAGAAAACATAAAGTGTATATATATATATATATATATATATATATATATATATATATATATATATATATATCATAGTCAAATTCCTTTCATGCACTGAAAAAAGAATACATACATTTCTTATCTGAAATTTGTACTTTGAGAAAGATAGTATCATCTTCAGGATTCAACTTTCCTATGACTTTCATTTCAGTCCTTTGAAATTCATCACTCAATTGAAGTTTTTCCATCTCATTTTCATTCAAAAACGGTTTCTGAATTTTTAACTTCATTGCTGATGATGTATCATCCGTCGAAAGAAAAGGTTCAAGCAACAAATCTTTCGCTGACGGTCTATTTGCCGCAGGTTCTAAACATTTTCCGATGAATCTCCGCACTTCCCCATCTTCAATGCGGAAAAATGACATTGGTAGCTTTCCCTAAAACAGAAATGTTACTTAATAAAACATCAAATTTTACTGATATCATGAGATCTAAACCAGAACGTGAATTTACCGATGTCACTTTCTTGTATATCTGTGCTGGATTAGTACATTCACTATATGGATAATCAGATGTGAGCATTTCCAATACACACATGCCAAATGAGTAAACATCAGCAAGTTCATTGTATTCTTCCTCGTACATTTCTGGTGCCATGAACTCCGGTGTTCCTAACACAAAATAAGAAATTTTTGATTCAAAATATATAAATATAATAGCGTGTAGCTTAACGGATTTTAGCTCGATATTAAAGGAGTTGAATGATCGGAGTTCAAACCCTAGTGAAAGAAAAAATACTAACATAACAACTAATATACAGATGTTTAGTTTGCAACATTTGAAAGTCATAGGCTAAAATGTAAGTACCTATAACACTATGAGCTGATTGAGAACCTTGGAGAATTGCAGCTAGTCCAAGGTCGCCAATTTTCACTTGTCCAAGATGACCATTGACAAATATGTTATCACATTTTAGGTCCCTATGGATTACAGGTGGATCATGGCCATGTAAATAAACTAAACCTTGTAAGATTTGGCGCGCCCAACTCTTTATTGCTTGTAAACTTACTCGCTTATATTTCCTCCGGTACCTGGACGTGTTCGAAAATTGTCAATTATTTCATCAAAGAGATAACAAGACAGAAAGTAATATTCTCAAATTTTAGTGATTGATAATCACATTCATATAAGCATAACAGAAATGAAATATTTCGCGTTTCATAAATGTCATAAAATTCCATATATAGAAAGAAAATTACTCTCTCAGTGAGCCTGATGTGAACATTTCTGTAACAAAGTTGAAGTTCTTGTTATCAATATCAATCCAAGATGTGTAGAATCGCATGATTGACCGGTGCTTGAGTGTGCTTAGGAGATGAACCTCGGAGTAAAGGCGCTGCAAATCATCTGGCGTGTTTAGTACCTCATTGAGTCTGACTTGGTTCCATGCTACCTCTATTCCAAGTACCTCATCAATTGCTTTGTACACTGTCTTCATTGCCCCTTTTCCAAGAACATCTCCAAACTAATCAATCACACAGAACACACAATATTTGTCACATTAATTCCATTATATGAGACAGTTTCTTTCAATCATTTTCAATTGATAGAAAACAAAGATTAAAAACACATTTTTTCTCTCTCAACTATCTATAATTTTAGGAGATTAAGCATCTTAATCATGGTTTTAAACAAAAGATAAGCGATCAGTCTCACGGCATAAAGTTTTTGATGTCTCTGCAACCGCTGTTAAGATGGTCGCATAAGTATCATTCGACTGCTCTCTATAATATCAAAGATCGCGACATGGCCCAATTTAAAATTATCTTAATAAACCTAATAACAATATAGCAAATTGCTTAAAATATCTTACAACACTAACCAGTAACCATGTGCACAAAAAATGAAAAGAAAAAAAACACGTTCCTTGTAAAACAACATACTTATACTTATGTGACACAAATAACATACTAAAACTTGAACGGTATAATGTAACAATGTCACAAGAAACAGAGGAAAAACAGAGAGAAAACAGAGTATTTTAGAACTTACCCTACCATAGCGACCAGTTGGATCAGTTTCCACATAACGATTCTCTTCCTTGAATTCCTCCATGTTATCTCTCTTACAAAACATGTCTAATTTTTAGCAATACACACACCAAATTAACAATAATCTTCTATATTATCGTTCACGTAAGGATTCTTGATATTGTAGAGAATTATAGTCAAATACACTTGATGCAGCCTCAATCACGGTCGCATTAAGATCACATAAACAAAAAAGAAATTGATACTATAAATTTTGCAGTGGTTTTATATATTTTTGTTCTGTGGAAAAAATAATAATAACAGTTCTATTTATATTTTTGAGGCTATTCTTCATGAGATGGTTAACGTGAAAAAAACTCAAAAACACAACCAAAAGAGTTTAGAATAGACAATACTCTTGATTCTTTTGCACATGTTAAAAACCAACCATGTTAAGTGCTTTTAATAAGTTACAACCAATTGAAGTTTTTTTTGTTTGTTTTACTTATTTTCTTGTTCTATTTAGAAACGAAAGCAACACATGAAAGTGTTGCACTATCATGACATGACATGGGAATAATCCTATATAGATAGTAGAATATAGATACTATTTGACTTGTCAATTAATGAGTTTCCTTTAATACCCTTTATTTTTTAAGGGGTTTTATGGATTGTAAGGGTAAAGGGTAGGGATATTTTGGTCATTTAGAAAGAATGAATATGTGAAAAGCAATAAAGCACGGAACCTTGAAAGAATATGTGGACACGCTTTGGTGGGTGTAGTAGCAATAGTAATCATTTGTGTGTGGAATAGGAAAATCTAGAAAGAAAAAAAAAAAACACAAGAAGAATGTGGCAAAGTAAATGGAGGAAGGCGAAGGAAGAAGAATAAAACTTGGAAGAAGAAGTTGAAGAAATGAACTTGGGGAGAAGAATTTGGTGTAGTTTAAGTGATTGTAACATCTTTTTAATAATGAATGACAACATGACAATTATCTTTTTTTTTTTTTTTGGTACAACATGACAATTATCTATTTATCATGTATGTAGTTTTTTATCGAGCACTTGGACATATTTTAAATAGTGAAATGATAATTTAACATTAAAATTTTGATGTAAAATGCGATCTTATTAAATTTTTATGTGTATTTGTTGGAATATTTTATTATATTCCGATATCATTATGTGGGCAAATATCGTAATAATAATTATATTAACTATTTATCAATTTAGAGCCTTAATTGATTAGTGATTAATTTAAGTAATAAAACTAATTAGATTTCTATTTAGATAATTAATTAATTAATTGATATGGACTCAATATGGGTGGATGTCCGGATGACCCATTAACGGAATAATGGGAAACCCTAATGGTCATCCAATATAAAAGAGGCTATGGTCCCCAATACACCGTACATGGCAAAACTCTCTCTTCTCCCCATCTGAAGAGAACTTGAGGCATAAAGGTACCGGTTGAGGAAGAACCAAATCAGCCGCCGCTAACTCTATTGTGTGTTTCACATCATTTCCTCTCTTTGGTTATCATTATTGATGAGAGGGCTGCCATGAAAGCTTCATTCAGGTATTCCTAATACCTTAATTCTTAATATCCTTGATAAATAAAACATGTTGTAGATCCGATCGTAATCATGTTCAATATTTTGTTTGCTTCCGCTATTGATTCATAATTATTGAACATGTTTTATGAAATCTCCTTTTAAGACCTAAATTTCCAACAAGTGGTATCAGAGCGGTCCTCATGTTTGATTTATCAAGAATGATTGCAATTTTGCTTTAATCTTTTGGGATGAACCCTAAAATTTTAATTTAGGGATTTTATCGATTTTGAGTTTCATGGTTTGATCGATTTATGGGATTGTTTATACTGCCATGATCTTTTTTTTTCTTTTCTGTTATGATCATCGCCTCCTGTACATGAATCGTATATATCATATAAGATTTGAATGACTTTCTATGGTTCTACTCGTGATTATTATATGACAACCGATAAAGCAATTTGTATTATTAATATTAATTTTTTATTAATAATATTAAATTTTATTTGTTTGTTCATGGGATGAACATATACATATATCGACGGGTTATTCAATTTGGCTACATATGATTATTTTGTTGCGGTAAATTGTCCTGTGATATTTTTCTTCTATATATAGGCATGTGTGCTGAATCAATAAAAATATAATTAATGTGAATCATATTAATTTCTAGTATGAAATTGTGATTTTGAATCTTAAATTTTATTCTTGCATGGTTATTGGGTAATTGCATCATTAGGTGTTTTCCGGCAATTTTCTATTAATATGAAGTGAAATCGACGATGGGTGTGGTTGTTTTCTTTTTTTTCATATATCCATCCATGATATTTGTCACATGTAGTATACAGGTTATTTGTTTCCAAATATATTCAACAAATTTGGATTTATTATAGCACATATAATTTGTTGCCTGTAAATAAGGATTTGGATATGGGTTTGATTTGTTGAATTGATTTCTTTTGGAAATAAAATCGAAATCTTTTCGATTGATATGATATTTCAAATTTTGTGATCTTATTATTTTGTTTGATCTTTATTTGAAATTAAAAAAAAAATTGATTCATAAATTTTGTATTTAAATATTATTTTGAGAAATAGCAACTATAAATTTGTTGTATATATATTTGGTTAATGTATATACTTGTGGAAGTTTTGTTTCCTTTTACTGATAAATTATTGTGATATAAATTGATAGTACATAAAGTAAATGATTGAATTCTTTAAATATTAATTCTAATTTTGTTTGTTTATTTGTAAACATATAAAGTTTGTTTCCTTTATTTAGGAAAACATTTATGCTAGAGTTATGTTTTATTTTGTTTAAAGAATCATTCAGTTTATATACATGAATCAATTGTAGTATGAATATTTTGGCATCTAAGATTCAATTTTCTTCTGATTTAAAATTGAATATTTGGTTTATAGCATGAATGTGATGTTTGATTTTATTGTTATTACGATTCTACAATAACATTATTTTTCTTTTCATCCAATCATGCATTTTGGACATATTTCATGTTATTTGTGTTGTTGTCTTTATGCGATATCTGTAAATGTATTGTCATACGCACATTGGTGTGAATTTTGAATTGCATCTTCTTTTGAATTCTTGTGAATTTGTTCTCACACTTAAGGGTTGTCGAATGGCCTTATGGTTACTGTGCGCACCTCGTTTTTTTCCTCGGGAAAAAGACGCGCAAATCCTCCGAGGTCGTTCGCAAACGCTCGGAGGGCCTTTGTGAAGCCGCCACCAAAGTTTTTGTGTAAAGGGAACGTTGATAAACCCTTAAGTTTTTTTTTTGTTTAAAGGGAAACGATAATAAAACCCTTTTGACGATGAGGATAAGGATTGGTCATCGTAACCATTGTCGGGTTCGGGAGTCGGTTACGCAAGGGGAAGGTATTAGCACCCCTCACGTCCGTTGTACTCAACGGGAACCTTCTATTTGGTCAAAGCTTGAATTGTTTTTTAATATTTTGCGTGCATGTTTATTTATGTTAAAAATATAATAAAAGGGGGGGAAAGAGATAAAAACAAACGAAAGAAAAAAAAGTTTTTATTATTGCGCTTGACAAGATGTCGATCTTGCTCCTACGTATCTCCCGGTAGTCGGAGAATTCAAAGCGTACGTAGTTCTTTGGTAGAAAAACGTACATGTGTTGGTTGATTTTAAATGGACGATGTTTTAACCGAATTCTTGTGATTAGAACGTAGCTTGTATGCTCGCACTTGGAGACTTATTAAGCGTTTGTTCGTGAATCACATTAGAATTGTTAAAAGGTACGTCCGTTAGAGTAAAGGGTTGAATTGGTCGCTATGGGACCAAGGGAGGTGCAATGGACTCAAACGAGTCAAACATTGACCGAGTGGACTCAAATGAGTCGAGGGGTTGTTCGATTGATCCACTGAGATCAAGAACGGGTACAATGGACTCGGACGAGTCGAACATTAACCGAGTGGACTCAAACGAGTCGAGGGGTTGAGTCTAATGGCCAACGGGGGACCAAAAGGTTCGGATTGACCACAAGGGGCCAAGATTTGGTTTGGTTAGGGTTGTACATATTGAAAAAAAGGGAATGACGATTGTCCGAGCGACGAGACATACGTCACGCATTCGTACAATCGGGGCGATGGAGAGACATACGTCACACCATCCCTTTTTCATTCATGTTTTTGGGTTGAATCCTTTAGAAATCCCAAGGTATGTCAAAACATTTGGTTTGAAAACCCAAAATGGGAAGGTTTAGCAAATTTGCTAAAAAACGCGCAAGTTCGTCTCATTTTACGAAAATGCGAACGTAAACGGTGTATGTTCATCTTTAAGTTTTGAACATCATGAACAATATTTACTGTTCAAGTTTAGATTGAAATGATGAACATAGCTTGTTTGTTCATGTGGTTTGAGAGTTTGGGAAGATAACTTGTTTTGCAAGTTATCCACAAAATGGTCATACGAACTTGTGATTTTGTCAAAATTATGCAAAATCCTTGTTGTGGTTTGAAGAACATGGGTTTAAAAACTCTTAGGTTCTGAGCTCTGGGGCTAGAACCTCAAAAATTGGTCATTTTGACACAAAAACTCAGGTTCTGAGTTCTGTCATGGTCGCACTGCGACCATGACTTCGCACTGCGAAGCATGCGAAATTTTGGGTTCAGAAGCTGTTTCTGAACTTTTGTTCAGAAACAACTTCTGAACACACTCAGGACCTTATAGATGGGTGAAAAACTTTGAGTTTTTGGGGTGAAAAAGGTTGGACAAACCAGTTTTGATGTGTTTGAAAACCTTGGGATTTCTTTGAAATTCAAAAGGGGTTTTTTTGGAATCAAATGGTTTTGAACCAAAATAGCTATGCAAACACAATTATAAATGCAAGATAAGTGCTTAGAAACTTACAGAACTCCTTAGCAAAGCTCCAGCTGCACTTGATTTGATTTGGTTAAAGGCTTTCACAAGAGGTTTGAATATTGGTGAAGGTTTTGGAACTTTGGAAAGCTTTGTGTTGGATGGATTGTTTCTGGTTATTTTGTGGAGTTTTGTAGGCTAAAATGAGTAGAGTTTCTGCTCTTGAAATGCTGTTGTTAACTGTGTTTGTATCCTTGGGCATTGCCTTCTATTTATAGGCCAAAACCAAATCTTTGTCATCATTACACAATCCCAAAATTCAGCTGATTTGTGGCCAAGATTAAGCTGAATCCCTTTGCATTAAATGCTAATGGATAGAGGCAACCTTGCCTTGTACCAAGGGGCAAGATCCAGCTTGATTTCAGCCACAAATTCAACTAATTCTAGAAGGTAATGATGAAGAACAAAGCTGATTTGCAATTGGCTTATGCTTGGGGATCAATCCTTGCAATCTCAATGGTTGATCAATGAAAACGTGCACTGTAAGGTGCAGAGATTGAGGGATGAAAAGGCTACTTATGGCTGGTGTGAGAGGGTGAAAAGCTGCTGCAAAACAGAGTAGGCAATCATGGTTTTTTTCAAGTGAAAAAACCCAGCTGGTTTGACTGGTTTTGGGGGAGCAAGCAGGAGGAAAGTCCTCAAGCAGGTGGCTGGCAACCTTGTGGTGGTTATCAGGTCACATGGGAGGGACTAGAGCTGCCCAAGGGCAAGCCCACTTGCTTGTCACATGCTAGGTTGGAAGAAAAAGCTTCCAACCTTGGCATTAATGGCAAGTCCTTCAACTCTGGCTTTGCTTGACCCAATTAGCCATGAATGCTACTTAAAATAAATGTGGAAATGATATGCAACAAATTCTGGAATTAAATCAAAGAAACCAAAAATCTGCAGAAAAATCGCAGACTTCGCAGTGCGAAGTGAGCTTCGCAGTGCGAAGTCCTCAATTTTGAAATGTTGACTTTTCTGTTGACTTTTGTTGACTTTTGACTTTTTTCCCCTCTTTGATTTTTTTGATTTTTGTTTTAAAATGCGTAGGACAAAATTAGGGTACTACAGCTGCCCCTACTTAATTGTGTCTTCGCATAGAGTGCGTGAGTGCCGAGGGCATCTCATGAACTCTTTGCGAAGATCAATTAAGTAAAAAGAAGGACCCGAATTTTGTCCTTCGCGAAATGCAAATGCAATGGTTGGTAAAGGTTGATCGTATCCAGCCGCTAACACTGGAGGTAGATCCACTGGGGGAATGAAGGTAATCTTATCTAGGCACTGCTTCTAGAGGTCGATTCCTGAGGATGGTGATTTACTCTAGGATGTCACTAGAGGTGGAACGTTGAGGTAGGTGATCTTATCTAGGTACTGCTTCTAGAGGTCGATACCTAAGATGGAGGTTTACTCTAGGTACTGCTTCTAGAGGTGGATACCTAAGCTAGGTGATCTTATTCAGGCACTGCTTCTGAATATCGATTCCTAACGAGCTGTGATCTTATTCAGCCGCTAACACTGAAGGTCGATACACTGGGGGAGGTGATCTACTCTGGGTACTGCTTCTAGAGATCGATACCTAAACTAGGTGATCTTATTCAGGCACTGCTTCTGAATATCGATTCCTAACGAGCTGCGGTCTTACCCTAAATAGGTGCCCCTGGTTGAATGTTGATGGATGTTGGTGAATATGTGATACTCACTGGAGGATCCTTGTTGAGGATGCATGTTTTATGAAATGAAATGCATGTGTATGAATGGTTTTAAATATGCATGCATGAAATGAAATAATGTTGGTTGGGTGCCGAGCAGAGTCGGTCTTTGTGGTTGTGTTCATGACAGTTGTGCTTTCTTTTTGTGTTTTGTTTGTTTTTTGGTTGGTCGGTTTGGAAGGACGAGGTCCTTTGCCTACATACCCAAATGGGATCAAAACCGGTGTAGTTCGAGCTAAGCCCGAAGATTTGTGTGGGTTTGCCAATAATGATTGGACTTTTGTTTTGGGTTGAGACTCCCTGGGGAATGCCAATGAAAATTGTTTTATTGTGGGCCAATGAATATTGGGCTTTGGTTTGTTGTGCTTGACAAGATGATGATCTTGCTCCTACGTATCTCCTGGTGGGATGGAGAATTCAAAGCTTACGTAGTTCTTTGGTTTGCCAATGAATATTGGACTTTTGGTTGTGACATCACTGGGGATATAAGGATCAATTTGGAAACATGATCGATATCCGGCCTTAGTGGATGAAAAAGATGTATGGGGGGTGAGCTTTATTTGGGAAATTTGTTTCCTCCGACACCCGGGATCTTTGCGTTTTACGCGTCGTGAGCTACACACTTGTTTCTGCTGAAGAGCATGAGTCTTAAAATGACTGATGCAAAGCTTCAAGTTTTGAGTCCTCTGATGCAATACCGGGGACCAACGAAATTCTTTCGACATTTAACGTCCAAGTAAAAAACACACATTTTTTGTTTTTTTATGTTATTCCCATATTTCAATGCATTATTTATCATGAATAAAAACACATTTTATGAGCAAGTAAGGACGCATAACAATGAAAAGATTTAAAGATGATTTTGATTCAACGAAACTTAGTCCCTTGTGTGGGTAACTATTCGTGAAAATGTAATCCCTAAAAGAGGTGATTACTGAGATAGAGAAAAAGGAAGAAACAAAAAGGCAAATGAAGATTTGCTTGGGTTTCACGTGCTACTTTCCCCATGACTTTGAAATAACTCTTTTTTTGAAAGATGATAATGAGGTTGATTCTTTCCCTCTTGAATTCTGTCCGGACCTCACGTGCCGCAGTCTTTTGCCTTTTTCTCTTTTTTTTTGAAACCCCTAACTTTTACCTGGACCGCTCTTTCGAGTTTTCAGTCCACTGGGGTATATTTCCTTTTTTGATGTCCTTAATTTTTGCCTAGACCGCCTTTTCAGGTTTTCGATCTACCAGGACGCTCTCTATTGCCTAAACCGCCCTTTTCGGGTTTTCGATTTAGCGAGCTCTTTTTTCTTTTTGGCATATATATATTTTTTTGACTGCGCCGGAGTTTATTGATAGGGGGATCCTTGTGGGTGGGTAATATCCTTTTTCCCAAGCATTAAGTCTCCTTCTCTAAATTCTCGAGGATGAACTTTCTTGTCGAGTTTGTCCATGTCACAATGCTGTGAGGTGTTTCTCTTTTATAAGGTTCAGCTGGTCGAACCTTGTTTGTGTTTGTGAATGCCAATAAAATTGGGCCTTGGTAGTGATTGGATGCCGAGCGAGATCGGGCTTTTTTGTTTTTGGTTGCCGAGCGAGGTCGGGCTTTTTGTTTTTGGTTGCCGAGCGAGGTCGGGCTTTTTGTGATTGGAATGGAGATGCCATTGAAAATTGGGCTTTATGTGTGATTGTGTTTGTAAGGGCCAATGAAAATTGGGCTTTTATTGGAAATGGTATTTGGGAATATGTTTGTGAGTGCCAATGAAAATTGGGCTTTTGGGTGTTTGGAAATGTGAGGAATGCCAATGATGACTTGGCTTTTTGTATTTGTGGGATGCCAATGAAAATTGGGCTTTGTTTGTTTGGGAATGTGAGGAATGCCAATGACGACTTGGCCTTTTGTGGGAAATTGTGGGGAGTGCCGTAACAGCAAATGGTTTCTTTTTTTTTTGATGAGTTGGGCGACCACTTGTTTGGTCATGTTTGCATAGGAAGCTGCTTCGACCCATTTGGTGAAACAGTTGATGGCAACTAGTATGAACTGGTGCCCTTTTGAAGCCTTTGGCTCAATCATTCCGAACATGTTTATGCCCCACATAGAAAAAGGTTAGGGTGATGTCATGACATTCAGAGGTGTTTGTGGTATGTGCCCCTTGTTGGCATAATTTTGTCACTTGTGACATGTCTTGGCATGGGTTTGGAAGGACTCCTCATGAATTTCTTTGGTGAGCATGACTGCTTCATGTTTATCCACACGTCTGAGTGAGACTATGATTTCTTTTATAGAGTGTGCCCCGGCAGAGGGAAAACTGTGGTGCTATTTTTGAGGGTTCTCTTGGTGAGGTTATATTACCCTATCCTTTTGATCCCCAAGTCTGGACAATCCTTCAGGAGGTTCAAAATCGTCCTTATTATCATCTTCCGTTTGGTTAATTTGAAAATTGAAGTCAAAAGGGATCGTAGCAGTGTTATTTTTTTGGTGTATGATGATGATTTTTTTTTTTTAGGGTTGCGAAAATTTATTTAAGAACGAAAGAAAAACGAACTCTTTTGAAAATAAACTGCAAACTTATTAATGACGGAAATGATTTGAAATATGGGGGTCCCATAAAATTAATCATTTGCCTTGGGAAGGGCAAAATGATTTGATTTTTTTTGAAAAACAAGATAAATTACTTGGACAAAAAATGATTTCCAGAATTTCGATGGCCTTCCGGTTTGCTCGGATCTCTTCCGAAACACTACTGTACACCGGGTCGGGTACTTCCCCCTTTTTTGGTGTTTGGTGAGGGAATGATGTGAGGGTTTTTCTTTGAAATGAAAATGCATGTGAATGTATGAATGCAATGAGTAAAAATATGCCCCTCTTTTTTTTTTATGCAAAAAAATTTATATGAATGCAGATGTTTATGATATGCAGGGGTTTGGTATATGAAGGTTCGGAACTTCCCCCCATCCTCACGTGTAGGCTCTAAATGGTGAAATATCCTAAGAAGAGGTCCTTAGAGTCATAGACCTCACATGGAATTAGGGTTGTCTATGGACATACGTCGACATGACTTCAATTAATTCCACGTGAAAATCTCATCTAAGCGGGGTTGGACATCCTACCTCACGGACATACGTCAACGCGGGCTTCCGCACACAACCTCCTTCTAACTTAGTTTTTTTCTCAAGCTCGGGTAGAGAGCCTCACACGTCCGGCATTAACCCGAACAATGTGGAGTAACATCACTCAAGTAACCCCCGCATTTGATATATATGATATGAATATAAAGCAGATAAAGCAAATATAAACATAAAGCATAAATATAACATGTATGAATAAAATAAATAAACATGGCACGCAAAGAAAATAAAACAATTGGCTTTAAACCAAATAGGTTAGGCTTGACTCACTAGTGGGAACAGTCTCCCCAGTGAAGTCGCCAGCTGTGCGCACCTCGTTTTTTTCCTCGGGAAAAAGACGCGCAAATCCTCCGAGGTCGTTCGCAAACGCTCGGAGGGCCTTTGTGAAGCCGCCACCAAAGTTTTTGTGTAAAGGGAACGTTGATAAACCCTTAAGTTTTTTTTTTGTTTAAAGGGAAACGATAATAAAACCCTTTTGACGATGAGGATAAGGATTGGTCATCGTAACCATTGTCGGGTTCGGGAGTCGGTTACGCAAGGGGAAGGTATTAGCACCCCTCACGTCCGTTGTACTCAACGGGAACCTTCCATTTGGTCAAAGCTTGAATTGTTTTTTAATATTTTGCGTGCATGTTTATTTATGTTAAAAATATAATAAAAGGGGGGGAAAGAGATAAAAACAAACGAAAGAAAAAAAAAGTTTTTATTATTGCGCTTGACAAGATGTCGATCTTGCTCCTACGTATCTCCCGGTAGTCGGAGAATTCAAAGCGTACGTAGTTCTTTGGTAGAAAAACGTACATGTGTTGGTTGATTTTAAATGGACGATGTTTTAACCGAATTCTTGTGATTAGAACGTAGCTTGTATGCTCGCACTTGGAGACTTATTAAGCGTTTGTTCGTGAATCACATTAGAATTGTTAAAAGGTACGTCCGTTAGAGTAAAGGGTTGAATTGGTCGCTATGGGACCAAGGGAGGTGCAATGGACTCAAACGAGTCAAACATTGACCGAGTGGACTCAAATGAGTCGAGGGGTTGTTCGATTGATCCACTGAGATCAAGAACGGGTACAATGGACTCGGACGAGTCGAACATTGACCGAGTGGACTCAAACGAGTCGAGGGGTTGAGTCTAATGGCCAACGGGGGACCAAAAGGTTCGGATTGACCACAAGGGGCCAAGATTTGGTTTGGTTAGGGTTGTACATATTGAAAAAAAGGGAATGACGATTGTCCGAGCGACGAGACATACGTCACGCATTCGTACAATCGGGGCGATG
This sequence comes from Medicago ruthenica, assembly GCA_018208015.1. Lineage (NCBI taxonomy): Eukaryota > Viridiplantae > Streptophyta > Magnoliopsida > Fabales > Fabaceae > Medicago > Medicago ruthenica. Next base: position 22,171,554 of record CM031375.1, on the reverse strand, counting down.
GAGAGACATACGTCACACCATCCCTTTTTCATTCATGTTTTTGGGTTGAATCCTTTAGAAATCCCAAGGTATGTCAAAACATTTGGTTTGAAAACCCAAAATGGGAAGGTTTAGCAAATTTGCTAAAAAACGCGCAAGTTCGTCTCATTTTGCGAAAATGCGAACGTAAACGGTGTATGTTCATCTTTAAGTTTTGAACATCATGAACAATATTTACTGTTCAAGTTTAGATTGAAATGATGAACATAGCTTGTTTGTTCATGTGGTTTGAGAGTTTGGGAAGATAACTTGTTTTGCAAGTTATCCACAAAATGGTCATACGAACTTGTGATTTTGTCAAAATTATGCAAAATCCTTGTTGTGGTTTGAAGAACATGGGTTTAAAAACTCTTAGGTTCTGAGCTCTGGGGCTAGAACCTCAAAAATTGGTCATTTTGACACAAAAACTCAGGTTCTGAGTTCTGTCATGGTCGCACTGCGACCATGACTTCGCACTGCGAAGCATGCGAAATTTTGGGTTCAGAAGCTGTTTCTGAACTTTTGTTCAGAAACAACTTCTGAACACACTCAGGACCTTATAGATGGGTGAAAAACTTTGAGTTTTTGGGGTGAAAAAGGTTGGACAAACCAGTTTTGATGTGTTTGAAAACCTTGGGATTTCTTTGAAATTCAAAAGGGGTTTTTTTGGAATCAAATGGTTTTGAACCAAAATAGCTATGCAAACACAATTATAAATGCAAGATAAGTGCTTAGAAACTTACAGAACTCCTTAGCAAAGCTCCAGCTGCACTTGATTTGATTTGGTTAAAGGCTTTCACAAGAGGTTTGAATATTGGTGAAGGTTTTGGAACTTTGGAAAGCTTTGTGTTGGATGGATTGTTTCTGGTTATTTTGTGGAGTTTTGTAGGCTAAAATGAGTAGAGTTTCTGCTCTTGAAATGCTGTTGTTAACTGTGTTTGTATCCTTGGGCATTGCCTTCTATTTATAGGCCAAAACCAAATCTTTGTCATCATTACACAATCCCAAAATTCAGCTGATTTGTGGCCAAGATTAAGCTGAATCCCTTTGCATTAAATGCTAATGGATAGAGGCAACCTTGCCTTGTACCAAGGGGCAAGATCCAGCTTGATTTCAGCCACAAATTCAACTAATTCTAGAAGGTAATGATGAAGAACAAAGCTGATTTGCAATTGGCTTATGCTTGGGGATCAATCCTTGCAATCTCAATGGTTGATCAATGAAAACGTGCACTGTAAGGTGCAGAGATTGAGGGATGAAAAGGCTACTTATGGCTGGTGTGAGAGGGTGAAAAGCTGCTGCAAAACAGAGTAGGCAATCATGGTTTTTTTCAAGTGAAAAAACCCAGCTGGTTTGACTGGTTTTGGGGGAGCAAGCAGGAGGAAAGTCCTCAAGCAGGTGGCTGGCAACCTTGTGGTGGTTATCAGGTCACATGGGAGGGACTAGAGCTGCCCAAGGGCAAGCCCACTTGCTTGTCACATGCTAGGTTGGAAGAAAAAGCTTCCAACCTTGGCATTAATGGCAAGTCCTTCAACTCTGGCTTTGCTTGACCCAATTAGCCATGAATGCTACTTAAAATAAATGTGGAAATGATATGCAACAAATTCTGGAATTAAATCAAAGAAACCAAAAATCTGCAGAAAAATCGCAGACTTCGCAGTGCGAAGTGAGCTTCGCAGTGCGAAGTCCTCAATTTTGAAATGTTGACTTTTCTGTTGACTTTTGTTGACTTTTGACTTTTTTCCCCTCTTTGATTTTTTTGATTTTTGTTTTAAAATGCGTAGGACAAAATTAGGGTACTACAGCTACTTAGCGACATAATGGACTAATTTGGCCTACATTATGTCAGTAGTGCCTTGTAAATTTAAGACCTTTCCCATTTAAATTTATTTATTAAAATGTCTAGTAATTTTGGTTGAGTTGGTTGAAACAACATGTTGCCAAAAGTAACATATGTTGCGTAGATTTGATTCAATTGAACCTACAAAAGACGTAGTATGTAATTATTCATGCGAGTTGTCGTCGGCCCTAAGGAAGGCACAACTTGGCCGGATAGTTGCATGCTTGTGATAATAAATGTGTCGTGATTATAAAGTAATTTTCCATGTAAATAATAGGATACCTGAAGGTGACTATTATTTGACTGGACTTATAATCTCACTTAATATATATTAAAATTATCTAGTAATTGCGGTTGAGTCGGTTGAAACAATAATGTTGCCCAAGTAACCTCTGTTGCGTAGATTCGACTTAACTAAAGTTACAAAAGATGTAGTGTGTAATTATTTATGCGAGTTGTCGTCGGCCCCAAGGAAGGCACAACTTGGCCGGATAGTTACATACATGTGATGGTAAATATGTGGTGATTGTAAAGTAATTTTCCATGTGGATAATAGGATGCCCAAAGGTGACTATTATTTGACAGGACTTATCACCAATGTTTGATCATTACATTGAGAGTACCGCTTGCAATTATTTCTTAGCAATCCAAAGATTGTGTTTTAATGGTGCGCTTGATATCTTGTTAAGGTCTTTTATTTGCAAATAAAGAATCACGTTTCTATAATATTTTACTGACATATGTGATAATGTTGTACGAGTGTAAACTTATTTATATATTTAAGAGTTTACATTCACACAAATATAATGGTAAACATATGACAATTATAAGAATTTATTCTTTGTCAAAGTAAATTGTCATTGTTTGATCATTGTTTTAAAATACCACTAGCAATTGATATTATTGTTTAAAGACTTGATATTAATGGTGCACTAGGTATTTTGGTGAGTGCTTTTGCTACTCTTGTTCTCTTTAAGCTAATATAGTTTATGTATCTGTCAATCTGAGTTAAATTTTTTAACTCTTAAAAGTTTTAACTTTTAGGAATTAAAGAATAATACTAACATTGTTCTTGGATCTAGACCTTATATAAGGGTGGTGAAACTCGCATTCTCTTGCAAATCCAGTATCTAATGTGAGAATCAAGTTTGACAAGTGAGTATACACCAAATCTTATAGGTCTTATGTGATCATAAAGTTAAAAGATCGGAAATCTTATCAGTGTTATTTAAGTTGACAATTTTTGTCATATTTTCTTTGCTTAAACTAAGGTGCTTTTAAAGCAATATAGAGAAAGACAATCTCTCATTGGATAGTGATATTTCATTAAGATTATTAGGCAAAGAAAATATTGAGCACATTATGTAAATATTTAATCTTGCTGAGACATTATTATAATTTCGACTATCAGAGGACTTGTTCGAAAATTCAGTAATTTCGACTATCATATGACTTGTTCGAAAATTCAGCATTTAGTATTCTCTTTGCACAATTAAGTTTATAACAGTTAAAGTTAGAAATGATCCTTTAAAGGATCAATTCATAAAGTGTGCAAATAAAGAAAAGCTGAAGCAATAGAAAATAAAATAGTGTTCATTCGGAAAATACCTCAAAAGATAAGGGCAAATAAAGAAAGGTAATCTTGACTGACTTATGTCCAATGATGTTGAAAGATATATCAATTTAGAATGGACAAAGTCGATAAAGATTGTTTTATTCATTTTTAAACTAATTTTAGATTGTCGTTACTAGCTTATTTTTTGTATTTAAAAGACAATTTGGTGAATCATTATTTGAATTAATTTTTGTTTTAATTTCTCTTTGACTAAATCAAGATATTTTGAGTTTTATTTTCAAATGATGATTCAATGTGTCTTTTAAGTTTAGTTATTAGAGTCAATTCAGTTATGACTTGTGACATTCTATAATTGTTTAATGGTTTGAAAACTATAAGTTTTTCGTCCCACAACTTAAGGAAATGGTTGAGACATAAATTGTTAAGTTTTCTTGAGGATATTGAGTTTGGGGGAGAGATATGGAAATAGAATAAAATTGAATGAGGAAGAATTGGTTCTAAACTAATTCATATTGTTACTATAGTATAATATATTTGGAACCTCATAAGGACATTATTGTCCTTCCTCTCAATCAAGTTATGAAATTAATTCATATAGATCAAACTCAACACCCTCAAGAACTAGGGCTTCTAGTATCATAAAGAATTGACTGAAAGGAGAAATTCTATTTATTTCATTTGAAAGACTCTATTAAGACAATCATGATACTAGTTTGCTTATTATAATTTTGGAGCTGCATAAGATGGATTTCAATATAGTGTTTCTTAATGGTGACATTAATGATATAATATGGTGCAACGGAATAAAGCTTTTTGTGTCAATTGATACAAAGTAGATGGTTTGCAAAGTCGTGAAATCCACTTATAAGTTAAGAAATTTGTCTCTTTAGTGTTACCACAAATTCTCACAAAGTAATTGTCTCATTTGGTGTTGAGATAATATTAAGTAGAGTTGTGGATTTAGTAAGCTCAGTGGGAGTAAATTTATATTCCTATTTTAATGTGTCAATTTTATTTTATTTAGTCAACTATGATATATGTTAGTAATGTGAAACCAAGGAAATCTCTAACAAAAGTTAGTGATGAAAGATCCTGGGGACACCTCTTTTGTATTAGGCATTTCAATACTTAGAGATTCTTCTCAAGGTATTATTCGGATATAACAAAAGAGTTATATCAGTAAAGTTGAAAATAAATTGACATTAAAGTTAATAAATTTTTGGATGACCTCAATCACCGAGAGAGACTTTTCAGTCTCAAATATTGCCCATTATGAAATTTATGAATTCAGAAATTTAAGTATTTTCCTACACTTTGCCTATAGGATTTTTTATGTACGATTTTATTATACGCATTTGGAAATAGCGTATATAATAAGATTGTTTGGCAGATATTTGAGCAATTCAAAATTTGAATTGTTGAAAATGCAATCATAAGGATTTTTTAAAGAGAACAAGAGAGCTTATGCTCACATCAGGGATCTGACAATTTGGAGATCATTTGTGTGTCAGACTCCGGCTTTTGGATGTAAGTAGATAATACACATTCTAACTCAAGAAATACGACTGTAAGTATTTATGTCACTTGGTTGCATATTGTTAAAGGTATTGAGAGACCACTTAAGTTATATATAGTGACATAATTCAGTTATAAAGTTATTCAACAACAAATTTTATAGAGTTCATTACCTTATAGATTATTGTTGAATTGAATAGAACATATAAAGATGGACTTTAATGCTAGCCGACTCACTAATCAAAGACATGACATATAAGGTATTTCATATGATTGATGTCATTAAGGATGTCTTGGATTAGTGGGAGTCTCTTTTGTTTTATGTTTTATACTTTAGTTTTGCTATCGATATAGACTTTATATTATGATTTTCTGCAGAAATAAAGTTTATGAGGTTATTTTTTGTTATAACCATTTCTGATCATTTTGTGCAAATATTGAATTTGCAAACTTCAGTTTGATCTCACTAAAGTTTTCAGTTGGACCAGTTGGAAATAGACATGATTTAGAGACCACATCACATGAAATTTCCATGCCACTCATCCATATCGATCTATGTCATCAAGTGCATTGATATGGTGGTCGTCGGGGTTCCGTCACATTATACGTCAGTGACGACAGCCGCGGTGGTCCCATCATTAATGTATGAGGTGGACCAGATTGTAAAGTTGAAATCTAACGATAAATAGCATTCAGACGCGCGCCTAAAGAATTATTGTATAATTATTAAGATATGTAGTCCAAGTGGGAGATTGTTGGAATATTTAATTATTTAATTATATTCCGATATCATTATGTGGGCAAATATCATAATAATAATTATATTAACTATTTATCAATTTAGAGCCTTAATTGATTAGTGATCAATTTAAGTAATAAGGCTAATTAGATTTCTATTTAGATAATTAATTAATTAATTGATATGGACTCAATATGGGTGGATGTCCGGATGACCCATGATAAGTGCTTAAAAGTTGTTATATTTTGCTAACTTTTAGGGCACTTATGATTACTTGTTGTACAAGTTACCTTAGGATTAGGGCATAAATGTGTTAGAAATGCAATAAATGTGATCCTAAGTCTTACCCCATGTGATTATGCAGGAAATACATGCTTGAACCTGATTGAAGCAAAAGATTGAAGCTTTTCTGGATGCCATCGCTACAAGCGCAGAATCCATCGCTAGTAGCGAGGATAGGCAGGGATTTCCAATGTACCATCGCTTGAAGCGCAGCTTCCGTCGCTAGAAGCGAGCTTAGGCAGGGATTTACAAGGGTTCATCGCTTGTAGCGATGAACTGGACGCTTGAAGCGAGCCTAGGCAGGGAATTTCAAAGGCTGGTCGCTAGTAGCGACAGACCTTGTCGCTACAGCGACCAAAGGGGCGGTTTAATGCTGATGGTGACGTGGAGCTCTATGATTGGCCAGTTGATGTCCTCGCTACAAGCGACAGGCTGGTCGCTTGTAGCGAGCGTGCTTTTTCTCAGCATATTTATAGAATTTTAAGCTCATTTTTTAGATATATAGCTTTTTATCAGTTTTAATATTTTCCAGAGCTTAGAAAACTTGTTATCTTTGAGAGAGAATAGGCATAGAGGGAGAAGAACTTCAAATAGCAATTTGATTTGGATTGAAGAAGATCTTAAGAAGCTTTGAGACATCAAGCTCTCACATATCTTCATCTTCCTTTCTTATTTTGCAAGAGTTGTCATGACAATGATCAACTAATCTTCTTTGTTGGGATTAATAGGTAATCAATCATCCATGTTGTAAACTTTTGATTATTCAATATATGATTCTAGCAATTTTTATATACCATTGAATTTCTTCTTGCTTTTCAATCTTATGTTTGATTTAAATGTTGTTGAAAAAGACTTTTGAATCTAGGTTTAGAATGATTTTCTATCAAGATAAGAAATTCTAGAAATGGGATTTGGTTTTGATAATTACATTATAGTATTGGATCGTAAAGCTTTTGAATCGTTTAATAGATTGAGAAATCATCGATTAAACGATACAATCGATCTCACGACGTCATTTGGGAAATCAATGATGTTGTTGAGCAATACGTAATAATGTCATATATAAGAAAAGCTAGAATTCGTATTTGTAATCAATCGGATATAAACGATGTTTGATTGATGAAAGTTAATCCTAACACCTTCTATGTCCTATTACTCTACTATTTATTTATTATGTTTTCAAAATTATGAGTAGTGTAGTATAAAAACAAGTTAAACCCTAACTTAAGACGATAATCGACGTTGAACGGTTTATGATATCACATTAATCCCTGTGGAACGATATAAAAACATATACTTACTTTTGTTCATTCAACAACCCATTAACGGAATAATGGGAAACCCTAATGGTCATCCAATATAAAAGAGGCTATGATCCCCAATACACCGTACACGGCAAAACTCTCTCTTCTCCCCATCTGAAGAGAACTTGAGGCATAGAGGTACCGGTTGAGGAAGAACCAAATCAGCCGCCGCTAACTCTATTGTGTGTTTCAGATCATTTCCTCTCTTTGGTTATCCTTGTTGATGAGAGGGCTGCCATGAAAGCTTCATTCAGGTATTCCTAATACCTTAATTCTTAATATCCTTGATAAATCAAACATGTTGTAGATCCGATCGTAATCATGTTCAATGTTTTGTTTGCTTCCGCTATTGATTCAGAATTATTGAACATGGTTTATGAAATCTCTTTTTAAGACCTAAATTTCCAACAGTATTTTCATCTTTTGAAAGAGAAATGATTGTTTATAAAAAAATTAAGGAGAAATTATATTTTAACACAAAATCGACATCAAGTTCAATAATAGACTAAATGGTTGATACAATTCAGATACATAGTTGATGAGTTTCGTGCATTGTTAATGAATATAAAAGGGCATGAAAACTCAGTAATCACCCAGTAAATATAGTTAACCACAATTTTTGAATCTCATTAACCATAACTTTCAAGGGTATATTTGAACAAAAAACTTGGTTAATAAAAAAAATATCATATAATTTGAACACCTAAAAATCATGGTTAATAACGTTCAAAATTGTAGTTAATTGTGTTCATTAGAGGGTTAATGAGCTGCTCACACATTGTTATATTCATTAACTATCTACTAACTATAATTAGATTTTTTAATGACAAGTGTTAGTAATTAGTTGATACATTAGTTTTCTAACTTCTTATGATTTAGTTAAAACCAATTGACTTACCCAACCATTATAATTTTTTTTATCAATACCCAACCATTATAACTAAGCATGTATTTGAATTTATTGATCAACTAATTTGTTGTTAAAACTTGATGTCAAATTTATGCATCAAAATAACACAACTATTTTTTCTTAAAGGAAAATTACACAACTATTTTTAAAATGTGTATAAATTGTTATAAATAAAAGGTGAGAGAAATGTATTGACCTAAAAAAAATGGTAAAGAGAACTGAATATAAAATATATACCGCACCATATATGCTATGTATATTTCGATGTGTAATACTTCAGATAACACCACTGTCTAACTTAAATAAAAAGAATTGCCACCGCTACTACGATCTCAAATGTGATATCATGGTTTTTATATGTTTTAATGACCGTAATATATCTCCCATTCAAGATTGCATGATCTACATTCGGTTGGAAAAATTAGGTCTTAATAAAAACAGAATTCATAAAACATGTTCAATCATTATGAATCAATAGCGGAAGCAATCAAAACATTGAACCTGATTATGATAGGATCTACGACATGTTTGATTTATCAAGGATACAAATTAGGGATTAGGAATACCTGAAAGCTTTGATGGCAGCCCTCTCAACAATGATAACATAGAGAGAGGAGGTGATCTGAAACAAACAGGGTTAGCGGCGGCTGATTTGGTTCTTCCTCAACCGGTACCTTTATGCCTCAAGTTCTCTTCAGATGGGGAGAAGAGAGAGTTTGCCGTGTACGGTGTATTGGGGACCATAGCCTCTTTTATATTGGATGACCATTAGGGTTTCCCATTATTCCGTTAATGGGTCATCCGGACATCCACCCATATTGAGTCCATATCAATTAATTAATTAATTATCTAAATAGAAATCTAATTAGCCTTATTACTTAAATTGATCATTAATCAATTAAGGCTCTAAATTGATAAATAGCTAATATAATTATTATTACGATATTTGCCCACATAATGATATCGGAATATAATTAAATAATAAAATATTCCAACAATCTCCCACTTGGGCTACATATCTTAATAATTATACCATAATTCTTTAGGCGCGCGTCTGAATGCTATTTATCGTTAGATTTCAACTTTACAATCTGGTCCACCTCATACATTAATGATGGGACCACCGCGGCTGTCATCACTGACGTATAATGTGACGGAACCCCGACAACCACCATATCAATGCACTTGATGACATAGATCGATATGGATGAGTGGCATGGAAATTTCATGTGATGTGATCTCTAAATCATGTCTATTTCCAACTGGTCCCACTGAAAACTTTAGTGAGATCATAACTGAAGATTTGCAAATTTAATATTTGCACAAACTGATACAGAAATTGTTATAATAAACATAACCTCATGAACTTTATTTCTGCAGAAAATCATAATATAAAGTTTGTATCGATACCAAAACAGAAGTATAGAACATAGAATAAAAGAGACTCCCACTAATCTAAGACATCCTTAATGACAACAACCATATGAAAGACTTTATGTGTCATGTCTTTGATTAGTGGGTCACCTAGCATAAAGTTTGTCTCTAATGTTCTATCATTTAACAACAATAATTTTTAAGGGGATGAACCTTATAAATTTTGTTATTAAAACATTATATGACTACATTATGTCACTATATAACTTAAATGGTTTTTCAATACCTTTTTACTATGTGACCAAGTGACATAAATACTTACAGTCATTTCCTGGGCTAGGATGTGTATTATATACACACATCCAAAAGTCAGAGTCTAACACACTAATGATCTCCAAATTGTCAGATCCCTGATGTGAGAATAAGCTCTCTTGTTCTCTTTAAAGAATCCTTATGGTCGCATTTTCAACAATTCAAACTTTGAATTGTTCAAATATCTGCCAAACAATCTTATTATATACGCTATTTCCAAATGCGTATAATAAAATCATACATAAAAATCCTATAGGAAAAGTGTAGGAAAATACTTAAATTTCTGAATTCATAAATTTCCTAATGGGCAATATTTGAGACTAAAAAATCTCTCGGTGATTGAGGTCATCCAAAAAATTTATTAACTGTAATGTCAATTTATTTTCAACTTTACTGATATAACTCTTTTGTGATATCCGAATAATACCTTGAGAAGAATCTCTAAGTATTGAAATGCCTAATACAAAAGGGGTGTCCCCAGGATCTTTCATCACTAACTTTTGTTAGAGATTTCCTTGGTTTCACATTACTAACATATATCATAGTTGACTAAATAAAATAAAATCGACACATTAAAATAGGAATATAAATTTACTCCCACTGAGCTTACTAAATCCACAACTCTACTTAATATTATCTCAAAACCAAATGAGACAAATACTTTATGAGAATTTGTGGTAACACGAAAGAGACAAATTTCTTAACTTATTTGTGCTAACACTAATAGAGTTTTTTCAAATATACTAAATAAAATTTCTCTTATTAGTTAATTCTTTATGACACCAGATGTCCTAGTTCTTGAGGGTGTTGAGTTTGATCTATATGAATTAACTTCTTAACTTGATGGAGAGGAAGAACAATATTGTCCTCATGAGGATCCAAATATAATATAATAATAGTAACAATATGAATTAGTTTAGAACTAAGTCTTCCTCATTCAATTTTGTTCTATTACCATATCTCTCCCCAAACTCAATATCCTCAAGAAAACATAACAATTTATGTCTCAAAATTTTCTTAAGTTGTGGGACGAAAAGCTTATAGTTTTCAAACCCTTAAACAATTATAGAATGTCACAAGTCATAACTGAATTGACTCTAATAACTAAACTTAAAAGACACATTGAATCATCATTTGAAAATAAAACTCAAAATATCTTGATTTAGTCAAAGAGAAATTAAAACAAAAAATAATTCAAATAATGATTCACCAAATTGTCTTTTAAGTACAAAAATAAGCTAGTAACGACAATCTAAAATTAGTTTAAAAATGAATAAAACAATCTTTATCGACTTTGTCCATTCTAAATTGATATATCTTTCAACATCATTGGACATAAGTCAGTCAAGATTACCTTTCTTTATTTGCCCTTATCTTTTGAGGTATTTTCCGAATGAGCACTATTTTATTTTCTCTTGCTTCAGCTTTTCTTTATTTGCACACTTTATGAAGTGATCATTTAAATGATCATTTCTAACTTTAACAGTTATAAACTTAATTGTGCAAAGAGAATACTAAATGCTGAATTTTCGAACAAGTCATATGATAGTCGAAATTACTGAATTTTCGAACAAGTCATCTGATAGTCGAAATTATAATGTCTCAGCAAGATTAAATATTTACATAATGTGCTCAATATTTTCTTTGCCTAATAACCTTAATGAAATATCACTCTCCAATGAGAGATTGTCTTTTTCTATATTGCTTTAAAAGCACCTTAGTTTAAGCAAAGAAAATATGACAAAAATTGTCAACTTAAATAACACTGATAAGATTTCTGATAACTTTATGATCACATAAGACCTATAAGATTTGGTGTATACTCACTTGTCAAACTTGATTCTCACATTAAATACTGGATTTGCAAGAGAATGCGAGTTTCACCACCCTTATATAAGGTCTAGATCCAAGAACAATGTTAGTATTATTCTTTAATTCCTAAAAGTTAAAACTTTTAAGAGTTAAAAATTTAACTCAAATTAACAGATACATAAACTGTATTAGCTTAAAGAGAACAAGAGAAGCAAAAACACTCACAAAAATACCTAGTGCACCATTAATATCAAGTCTTTAAACAATAATATCAATTGCTAGTGGTATTTTACAGCAATGATCAAACAATGACAATTTACTTTGACAAAGAATAAATTCTTATAATTGTCATATGTTTACCATTATATTTGTGTGGATGTAAACTCTTAAATGTATAAATAAGTTTACACTCACACAACATTATCACACATGTCAATAAAATATTATAGAAACATGCATCTTTATTTGTAAATAAAAGACCTTAACAAGATACCAAGCGCACCATTAATTCCCAATCTTCGGATTGTAAAAATTAACTGCAAGCGATACTCTCAACGCGATGATCAAACATTGGTGATAAGTCCCGTCAAATAATAGTCACCTTCGGGCATCCTATTATCCACATGGAAAAATACTTTATAACCACCACATATTTATCACCACAGGTATGTAACTATCCGGGCAAGTTGTGTCTTCCTTGGGGCCGATGACAACTCGCATAAATAATTACACACTACATCTTTTGTAACTTCAGTTGAGTCGAATCTACGCAACAGAGGTTACTTGGGCAACATTATTGTTTCAATCGACTCAACCGCAATTACTAGATAATTTTAATATATATTAAATGGGGTGATAAGTCCTGTCAAATAATAGTCACCTTAGGGTATCCTATTATTTACATGGAAAATTACTTTATAATCACCACACATTTACTATCACATGCATGTAATTATCCGGCCAAGTTGTGCCTTCCTTGGGGCCGACGACAACTCGCATGAATAATTGCATACTACGTCTTTTGTAAGTTCAGTTGAATTAAATCTACGCAACAGAGGTTACTTTGGCAACATGTTGCTTCAACCAAAACAACTGCAATTACTAGACATTTCACAATAAATTAAATGTTTTTAAATGGGAATGGTCTTTAAATTTACAAGGCACTACTAACATAATGTAGGCCGAATTGGTCCATTATGTCGCTAAGTAACCATAAGGCCACTCAGCAACCCTTAAGTGTAAAGACAAGTTCACAAGAATTTGAAAGAAGATGCAAGTCAAAAATCACACCAATGTGTGTATAACAATACATTTACAGGCATCACATAAAAGCGAAAACATAAATAGCATGAAATATGTCAAAAATGCATGATTGGAGGAAAAGAAAAATGATGTTATTGTAGAAACTTAATAACAATAATCTCAAACATCACAATCATGCTATAAACCAAATATTCAATTTCAAATCAAATAAAAAAAAAATTGAATTTTTTTTATATGCCAAAAATATTCATGCCACAATTGATTCACATATAGTAATGATTCTTTAAATAGAATAATGAATAACTCTAAACTTAATTATTTCCTAAATAAGGAAACAAACTTTATATGTTTATAAATAAACAAACAAAACTAGAATCAATATTTTCCAAAATTTAAAGAATCAAAACCTTATTTTCTATACAAAATAAAAATTGTCCATAATATTTTGAGATTCATTATTAAAAGGCAACAAATCTTCTTCAAGTATATATAACAACCAAATATATATAAAAAATTTATATTTGCCTTTTTCTCAAAAAAAACTTTATATACAAAATCTTTGTGAATCAAAATTAATTTCAAATAGAAAATCATCTCAACCAAAAAGATTTAATATAATATCAAATCACCAAAATCAAAATAAAATGCAATATCAGGCTTTTATATCCAATGAATTATACGGTGATGTTCTATAAAAGAGCCAAATCCGTTTCTTATAGAATCCAAATAGGAACTCTTTCAAACAAAATCAACCAAAAACAATTTTTTCAGTCAAAAGTAAAGCCAATAGAAGTTATTTTAATTCTCAAGGTATATTAAAATCCTTAATTTTATAGTTATAAGTTATGACAACAAATTGTATTTACTATAACAATGACTAGATGGATGAAACAACATAACAGATATGTTTTCAAATCAGGATCATCAAAAAACGAAAATATCATCCCAAAGATAATCCGAAAACAACCATTCAAGCATTATGGATACATAAAAAAAAATTCATGTGAATTAAAAAAAATATTCACGGTAACAATCAAAAAATTGTTAAACCAAAAAACCTTAATTACCCACATCACCCTTTCAACTTAAAATATAATAAATAGGTGATTTAGAATTTTGCAACTAACAACCATTTCAAAAATTCAATTAGAATCCAACCGAACAAACCGATGTTTAAATATGGATATTGAAATAAAATCCAAAACTATAACAAACTTAATTTCAAAACGTATTGATTGGAATAAGCTCACTATTAGACAATTAGTATTCACCACCTAGGCACTTTTGCACTCAATTGAATACCATATTAGTTAACAGATGAGACTCGCAATTTAAGAAATAACACGAAAACCATAACCCAAAAATTTGAGTATAAACCGCAACCTATCTCAATAAAACAAAAACTTAAAAATTGTACCATGTACCGCAATTTAAAATTTCTAATCATTATTAAGCAACGGAAAAAATGGATTCATACTCCAATAAATCACCGAATCAAACATAACCACAAATTCAAAATTAGGGTTCATAAAAAATTAAGGTAAAACTTCATGCAATCTCAATAAACCAAACATGTAGACCTGCTCTGATACCATTTGTTGGAAAAATTAGGTCTTAATAAAAACAGAATTCATAAAACATGTTCAATCATTATGAATCAATAGCGGAAGCAATCAAAACATTGAACCTGATTATGATAGGATCTACGACATGTTTGATTTATCAAGGATACAAATTAGGGATTAGAAATACCTGAAAGCTTTGATGGCAGCCCTCTCAACAACGATAACATAGAGAGAGGAGGTGATCTGAAACAAACAGGGTTAGCGGCGGCTGATTTGGTTCTTCCTCAACCGGTACCTTTATGCCTCATGTTCTCTTCAGATGGGGAGAAGAGAGAGTTTGCCGTGTACGGTGTATTGGGGACCATAGCCTCTTTTATATTGGATGATCATTAGGGTTTCCCATTATTCCGTTAATGGGTCATCCGGACATCCACCCATATTGAGTCCATATCAATTAATTAATTAATTATCTAAATAGAAATCTAATTAGCCTTATTACTTAAATTGATCACTAATCAATTAAAGCTCTAAATTGATAAATAGATAATATAATTATTATTACGATATTTGCCCACATAATGATATCGGAATATAATTAAATAATAAAATATTCCAACACATTCAAATGTAATTATCACTACAATATTAATAATCGCAAATTGGACTACCAATATTTAAAATATTGGACATGCATGTAGCTGCAAAGCAAGTTAAAAGAAAGTAATAAAATGAGATGATTATTGATATTGTGGGGTTATTGGTGGAACCGACCGTGACTTCATATGCAGCATTGAATAGCTTGTGGTTTTGCCATGTACATAGAGGGTGGGGCCAATTTGTGTAGAAAAAAACAAATTTGATTAACAAGTAGGCATTGCTGAAGCTTGTGGATGTGCATTCATGCTATGTTGCATGAAATCCAAGAAATACACACAGTCGTAAGACAAAGAAAACACGCATTTATTAAATGATATTCTACAAGAAAAAAAGTACTATAATAAAAGAAGCAAGACTAGTAAATTTTATATATAATATAAGGATGGAGAAAGTTGTTTCAACTTTCAAGAGTGGGTCTAAGTAGAGTTTTTTTTAGGGAGGGTCTAAGTAGAGTTATTATGCTTAATAACTCTAATTTTTATAAAATTTTAAAATTATTTTAATGTTTTATCAAATATTTTAATTGAATGTAACTTTAAAAAAAGAGAGAAAGGAAAATGATTATTATTAAAAAGGAGATATGAACTAGGCCTCTTTGAGGTTGTCAAGTAAAATTCTTATCACTAAGGTGGCAACATGATAGACTTTATCAATTGAATGTAAAATAAATATTTTAAACATATAAAGTCATATTTTTATCACTAAGTTGACACACCATGAGATGAACTAAATATAAATTTTTAAAATTTCAAAAACTCAAGATAAAAATAATGAAAATCTTGATCTATAAATCAAATTTTGAGCTTATTTTGTTATAATCTTTTATAATATTCTATATTTGCCAGAAAAAAAATCATTTCGTATATGTATGTGTATATATAGGTTTAATAGCATGATATGATATCCATGTAGAAATATTTTGCAGGGACAAAAGTGTAATATTTAGATTCTTAATGCTCTCTTTGCTAGTTTTTTTGTGTTGTTGGTTTCCTTTTGTTGTAATTTGACTTGTGTTGTTAACTATTTCTTTGCACAACTTGTGTTAGAATAATTTGTTTATCATTATAAGAAAATATCTTAGCTTTTAAAATAATAAATTTTGTAAGGAGATAAGATTATTTAACTTAATTGACCCAGTTTTTTATTTAAGCTATACCAAATAATTGTGTTGAGACTTAACTTTTAGTTTGTTTTTTTGTCTAATACACACTATAGAAACTTACAAGGATATGATAAATATTTGTATATTCATTGTGTGTCTTAGGTACAAGTAACTGATCCTATTTATATTATAGGACTGAAGACAGAGAAACACAAAAACTAATTACACATAAAGATTAATTACTTCTAGCAAAATTACAATATAATTACTATAAATAGAAAATCATAATAAAACTTAACACACAATGCATGGTTCAATGTCAAATTCAGATGGATATTTTCAACATAACAATTAAATATCGTCTTGCTTCAAAAAAAATTGTCCATTGAGTTAAGTTTTAGGATAAAATAACTTTGATATTTGAAATTATTATAATCAGATAAATATTAAAATATTCATGAAAAGGGGTCACGGAAAGTTTAAAAACATTTTTTTATTTGATGAAACTTTGAAATTAGATTCCTTGAATGTCCTTTTACCTTTAAATGTCTATCCCAGGAGATGCATTTTTTTTAAAGGATATGATAGTATTATTGACCTTTTTCTCCAATGCTCATTACGCCTCTTTTGCTAGGAGGTCAGTTTAGGTTTTTGCAATCTTATTATATATATATGGTGACAATAGTGTCTTAATCATTTTGACTAATAACTCGATATGTATAAAATATATCAAACCTCCTTTAAAAAATAATAATAATTAGCCAAATCTTTCAGATATATAAATAAATGCATGTATATTCATGTATTGATTACATACTCGTAATGTATGGCTGTAAAGCGCCAACGGTACTTAGTCAAAAGATCAACATGAGGAAAAAAAAAATGCAGCAATGACAATGTTTTCCACATATTAGACTCTCTTACGTGCTTAAATTATAACATTAGCCAATATAAAAATTATAGTAATTATTTTGAATTTTTACTATGTGATGGCGCTAGTTTACTGGATCATATCATAAGATATTTATATTATTAGATCACTTGTCTCCAGAGAAATTCCGCAATCATGCAGTTAACATATTGAGAGTCGTACGTCCAAGCTTGATTCAACATCTAGATTCGAGTTTGGAATTTATAAAATAAAAACTAAATATATAGTCCCTCACTAAAAAAAAAAACTAAATACTCCCTCCGTCCCAAATTGTATGTCGCTTTGGAAAAAAAATTTGTCCCAAATTATATGTCGCTTTACAATACCAATGAAACATTAATGTTATTTTTCCTATTATATCCTTAACTATTTATTACTCTATATTTTTTCAATTCTTTAATTTATCTTTTCCATACCATTTATTAAGGACAATTTTGTAAAACAACTTATAATATCTCTTTCCCACACAAAATTAATTATATTTCTTAATACGTGTGAAATGCCCAAAACGTCATACAATTTGGGACGGAGGGAGTATATAGTATTTTAGATTGCTGAATCAAGATCGGACGACTTTAAATACGCTATTCGGATGAATGTGGCTTCTTGTTCAATGCAGGGAATCCGTGTGCTTCTCTCCTCCCTTCTCTTTCATGGCAGCAATAGAAAATTTTGGTGCTTACGTTTTGTTATGCTTCGGTGTCGATAATCTATCAATAGATCAGGTTAATCTACAAAATTCTGATAGTGAAAATTAATTAAAATTGTTGTAACCTGCATCTAGAATGAAGTATATCTATCCAAATAGCAATTGCTTTTAAAGAAAAAAAAGTACATCTATTCCAAAAAAAAGAAATGAAGTATAGTTATATAACTTTGACCACTTATAAAAAAAAAGTACATCTATTCCAAAATATTTTGAAAATATTTTCTTAAGAGATTGTCAAAATAAAATTCTTAAGAGGTCCAGTAGGCCAGTACCGACAAAGAAATATTTAATACTATTGCGATGTACTAATGTAATTGTTGGAAGCATATTTTGGTGTCAAGCACTCAAGAAAGAAGCTATGAATGCACATAATACAATACTCACATAGGCACTTGATTTGCATACTGGAATTTATT
The DNA here is from genome assembly GCA_018208015.1 of Medicago ruthenica. Lineage (NCBI taxonomy): Eukaryota > Viridiplantae > Streptophyta > Magnoliopsida > Fabales > Fabaceae > Medicago > Medicago ruthenica. The sequence continues at coordinate 22,153,229 of CM031375.1, read as the reverse complement.
TTGTGGAGGACCCAGAAAACAAAATATGTGGTAGTAATAGATGTTGAGAATAGGCAATGATAATAATCACACTATAATCAGACAATTACATATATTCACCAAAAAAACTATAATCAGGCAAATGATGATAAAGTGTGAACTTGATGAAAACAAAATGAGCTCAGATGTGTTAATTTTCGCCACCAAAGTAGACGTTAGTGATGAACCCGCCACCACAATAGACACAGGCAGTGATCAGTTTGCCGTCATCATTGCTCGAAGTTGCACCTGCTGGGAATTGAACCCAGGTTTACACAGAGGCAGGGTACCATTCTATCACTAGACCACCGGTGCTTTTATGTCTTTACTACATGTTAGGATACATCTATGAAGCCGATACTTTAAAACGGAGACGTACCCGTATCAGATACTCGTGGATATTTCACGGATACGTACCTACAAAGTATCGGAATTAATTATTTTAATTTTTAAAAAATATTTTATCTGATACTTATATGATACTCCACACAATGATACTTATAAGATATTTCACAGGTACGTCTCCTAGAAAAGATGAAGGGTAAAAAAGTGAGACAATGTTGTAAAAATTCAATAGAGATGTATATGATTCAATTTTAAATATGCTACAGTACAAGTGTTTCTCGATAAACCACTTAAAATTATATATAATATGGTTTATAAGAAAATTTTACACACATATAATAATGAAGGGTAATCAATGCTTATTTTCTTCAAGTGTTTTACACACATATAAATTTTAGTATAAAAATTTTGTTAACGTATCTTAGCCGTATCGTATCCTAAATTTAAAAAATTTCGCGTATCCTTATACCCGTATCGTATCGCACCCGCACCCGTACCCGTATCTGGGCTTCATAGGATACATATATAACCTTTTACATGGACCTGTTTAATTTAAGGTAAAATAAACTAATCCTTTTAAATAAATAAAACAGACTAGTCCTAATATTCACAAGATGAAACAATTTTTTTTTTTACAATCTTTCAAAAAAAATTAAAAATTCACTTCGGTTTCATTAATAATAAGGTTCCGTTTATTTTGCAAAACAAAAAAGAAAGAAAAAAAAAGGTTCCATTTATTTTTCTTATATCAAAACACCAGTGCACTATTTTTATTTTATTTTAGAGAAAATAAATAACTTTATGGAGTTGTTATTTTTTAGAAGATTAATTCAATACTTATTATAAATTGTACCAATTGTTTACATATGGTAGGGATGAATGTTTGATAAAAAGGAAATTTTAAATGAAACAGATAGACTTTCATTCAAAAAATGAAAAGTGTTAAATTCTACTTCTTTTTTTAAACCTTGTTTAATTCTATAACTTGTTTTGTCGCCATGACGAAATTCGAAAATTTACAGATGTACTATAAAAATTGAGAATTACTCGTTGATGTAGTAAATTTGTATTTTTAGTTGCTTGTAGGTCCTCTTCCATAAAATTAATCATATTTGAGCCATTGTCAGGCATAGGCATGTAATCACCTCTCTCAATTGAGATTCGTAGAGTCTTACCATTCTTCCAAACATCTTTTCCACTGAAGTATTTTGAGACATATCAAACCATTTTGTTAAAACTTCATTGGACAATTTAACCATAATTATAAGTCAACTCTTTAACAAAACACCATATTCTACACTCTCAACATTATTTTCATCCATATATTGTTTTGTAGGCGTTATCCAATCCAAACCAACATCATATATTCATCTCACCAATTATAAGTCTCCAAACCATCCATTTCAATGTTTCTATCACCAATCACTTATGTTATCTTAACCTTATCCTCAACATAATTTTCTTTGACTATATTCTTACTACAAATAAAGTCCTCTTTTTGACGAGAAGGAAGCCCCCAAAAACCTCAGTACAGGTCGCAATAGCTTTTTTTAAATTTAATTTTAATTATATGACAAGATAATTTTGTTTGATAAGAAAAAAAACGAATAATGTTATGTTGCATAAAATCAAAAAATGATCATATGAAATTGAGGAAAAGAAGTACAAAAATATTATCAAGGTACTATTTTAGTTATGGGGGTGGGGGTGTCTAAGGATCACTTTATTGGATTGTGAACAATCAAACAAGTAGAATTGGACACTACATCTTAACCAAAAACTTTAAGACATTATGTATGTGTTCATTATCAAGTTTTCCATCAAATAAGAGACTCTTATTCACACCAATACACCAACATTCTTCCTCTCAAGTGTGAGTCAATCTATTCATCTGAGTATACTCTCCCAAAAGAGGAAGTTTTTTCATCCATATACATTGCACCGTTGTTGGTCCTCCAATAACAAAACACATCACATGGCCACCAGAGTGTCGATACTACAAGCTGATATGAACTATTGTCTCTGATACTATCATTGAATTATTAAGGGCTCAAAGGATCATCTCTTTGGGCTTTGAGCAACCCACAATTGAAATTGGGCATCACATCTTAACCCCAAATCTTAAAGCATTATGTAAATGAGTATGTCCACTTATATGGTGTTCAACATCCAATTTTTCATCCAATATGATACTTTACTCACACTTGATACACCAACAAGTATAATATTTGTAAAATATACATTTGTGTTGCAGTTCAATCTTTTTTTTTTGTGATAGAATGGTCATGATTGAATTCATGATTCTAAGCGTACGCAAAATTAAAACGAAGGTGTGTTGTTTTATATTCTCAATTGGACACATAACCAATCCCTAATGGACTCCACTACGAAGGCATACACTTGAATGTTGCAGTGACAATTCGTACCCAAGTGTTACCTCTTAGAAATCACATGCCTTATGATGAAGATTAGTTGGTGGTAAATCACCAATCTCGGCATGAATCTCTCAACAACGTCGACAGATTTTTCACACATTTCTATTGAAACTAACCTATAAAAGAAGTTATGCATAAGAAGAAAGATATACAATCTATTCCATTAAACATTCTACCAACCCTATTGAAAAATTGATTGAGGGTTTGATTGTTTGCGAGTACCCACTTACGCGCGAGGATCACTACCTCCATCTTCCGTCACATGTCACCAACTCGACTATCGTTCTTGGTTCACCTCAGATAATTAGAGTCGTGTGTTATGATCCATTCCAACATTTTTCCATCGGTGAAACTTTTTCTAACATATATGAGTTTGTAGAGTCCAAAGCGCAGGGGCGCAGCCCTTCATGTAGAAAGGGTAGCCTTGGCTACCCCAAATTAAATATTATTCTTGAATTGGTTATATTCAACTATCTCAAATAATAAACATTGAGCTACCCCAAACAAGTTTAGTTAGCATCAATAAGAAAGTAAAAAAATTAGTACATGATTGGTAGATTTATTTGTATTGGTTTGATACTTCCGGTCTCAATAACAATTAGAGAAAACTTTTTCAACAATAAAATTATCAACACAATAGTCGTAGACATATTAAATGGACTATGAGTTTCTTGCAAATAGCCTATTTGTTTACATCAGAAAAGACATTATTAATCTATTTTAAACGGTCAATTATGGATAAAATTGGCTTCTTGAAAAGCATTTTGCCCAACTTTTTTAAATAGCTATTGTCAATTTTTATCATTTGTTGTTGCTCTAAGTTTAATTTTCATGTATTGGCTAATTTTCAGATTATTTTGTTTTTAGTCTCTACAACACTTGTCATTTTTAAGTCAAGTTTCTAAGATTGGGTTTAATTTTAGTCTTTAATTTTTTGTTATAGGGATTAAATCCTAGACTAAAAACACTTTTTTTTTGTAAAATTTTAAAAAATCGAGACAAAAATTGAATATTTTTTTAAGAACTAAACCTAAAAAACTATAATTTATAGGACTAAAGACATATATTAAAACATATTTTATCCTTAAATTTAATATGTTGGTTTTAAAATATTTTATTTTTTCCTTATAGTTGGCCCCTGCGTAAATTTGTTGCTAGCTTCACCGTTGTCACCAACCCTCTCTCTTAGGTGTGTACTATGAGTGGTGATGCGCTTTTGATGAAACGATGACAACACCATCCTCAACACCATCATTGATCAAATGATCATATTCTATCATATATCACATATTTTTTAAACTCATTAATCTCAATGTCTTTTTTAATAGTGTTTTTTATAGTTGTTTCTAGGCGTTCCTCTACGTCTAAAAATTTGATTATTCTTTATTTGATCTATATCCTTAATTAAAATTATATAGGTATTCTCTCTCAACTTTCTCCAAACCATCTAAACCTGATTTCTATCATCTTTTATATGATAGGTGCTATTGTGTCTTTCTTTCTAATATTATCATTCTTAATCATATACCCTTCAGTCTTTCAACCAAAACTTAGTACTGAAATTTTAAATTGTAAAAACAGGTCCACCTGAGCTACTCTAATATATATCTAATCTTTGAGTAAAACTTTATTTTGCTATTGACAAATAACCAAATATTTGAAAATAAGTTTTCTAAAAATACCAGTGGCAAACAAAGAAAAGATATGAAAATACTACGAATGTAAATCGTATTAGGGCCAGGACAACCATGCATGCACATTTAGTGAGAGGGACCCAACAAAAAATAAATGTGGTGGGTTGTGGAAAATTTCTTCAATTATTGAGGGTAACTGTAATATAGCAATGATGATGCAGAATGAGGTATTGTTTTCACTAGACCACTGGTGCTTTGATGATATTGTTTTACGCATTTGAATACACAATGTTTCTTCAAAAATTGAAGTTCGTTGATTTCAATTGTTTTGTTTTTTGTTGTACAAAAACCATTATCATTTTAAAAGTTGTATTTAAAACTTTTTATATTGTGTCCTTTCAAAAAAAGCTTTTATATTGCTTGAACTATATATGGAATAACTGTAAAATATAAATGGACAGTGTGGTTTATAAGAAATGGTAGTTAATTCCTTCAACAAAAATAAAATGGTAGTTAATTAACTGTATATTTTAAAATAAAAAATTGTTTTTATTATAGTTTTTCTGGGCGAAAGTTTATTATAGATACTAGCGAAAAGACGGGCACTCACGTATCCGTCTTTCGGCTCTTTTTATTGCGTTAACGTTTGAAAATTATGAACGGTGATTTTTTTATGAAATTTTGATTTTTATTAAAACTAAAAATATAAATGTTTGTTGCTTTCAAGTTATAACAAACCAAACTAACCATGATTATCTATTCAATGACACCAACAATATAACAAATAAACATAATCTAAATACTTTTTTTAAATGACACCAACAACAATCTTTATTATAGAAAAAGTTGTTTAAGGGTATAATTGGGATAATAAAAAAGTAAGTATAAATATACTCATCTAGTTTGTTACACTTTTTAAATGATAAAGAAAAAAAATCAGACATATATATATATATATATATATATATATATATATATATATATATATATATATATATATATATATATATATATATATATTCATATCGAGTTTGTTACATTTTTTTAATATTTAAATTTATTCTTATCTATTTCTTACATGTGTTATTTGTATTGAAAATTGAAGGTATTTTTAGAAAGAAAAAGTCAGCCCAAAAGAACTGAAAAATGTTATTTTCTTTATATATAGTATAGATAACCAAACAAATAATGGTTTCTGTAATAAAAAAAAAAGTTCCATCTTTTTATTTCATTTTTCATAGGTTTCGTTCTCTAAAGATGATCTTAAACTTTGATTTTCAACATTGTGAAGGCTATAGTAATTTCGCTAGATCTAACACTCATTTGGTATAATTGCTTCTATTGTATTGTGGCAGAGCACTATTCTAGCACTGATTTAAAGTTAAAATATACAAATCCTAATGTCACACACAGAGATAGGGTGGAGCATATTGTGTTTTGAGATTGAGGAAAAATTGCAATGTCAATCTTTGTGCTCTTAAGTCTTAACTCTCTTCTTTTGAAAGCATTTGCACCCATGTCAAATATTGTGTTATCATTGTCATCTAGATGGGAGCATACTGTTTTTTTTTTTTTGACAAAATAGAAATACTGTTGTAACTTGTAATTTATTTTTTAATATATGTCCACAAAGTTATCTTTTGCATTTGAATACCATTTATAATATATTTTTCAAAATTACTTTAGTTTCATTAATTTTTTATAAATGAACCATCTATTTAATTTCAAAAGTATCATTTTATTTGATTTATTTTTTTGCCAATTTTTTTTTCAGAGAAAAATAATGGTGACCATTTGGATATAATTTTTCTATACTATCATAGCTTTTTTATATATAACTAGCGAAAAGACGAGCACTCATGTGTCCTGTCTTTTCGCTCTTTTTATTGCGCTAAAGTTTGAAAATTATGAACAGTGCTTCTCTATGAAATTTTGATAAATTTTGATTTTGATTAAGGCATCATTTGACCTGATTTTTTTACAGTCCAAAAGCTACTTTAATACAAAATTAAAATTAAGGGCTTTAAGAAAGAAGTTAAAGTTGTTTTGTTACTTTATTATTTTTTTAGTTTTAAAGCTATTTTTAAGTTAAAAGTTGTTTGGCAAAATATTGTACAAATATATAATAAATAAATAAATGTTAAAATATTTTTTGAAGGGAAAAAATGTTTAAAATATTTTTTTAGTAAGTACTTAATAGATATTGTATTTGGCCTACCTTCTCCTTAAAATTGTAGAGAAGTAGAAAAAAAGTCGGGGTCAAACGGTACCTAAAAGTATAAATATAAATGATTGTTGCTTTCAAATTATAACTAACCAAACTAACCTTGTTTATTATTTCAACGACACCAACAATATAATTAAAAAATACAATCTAAATTCTTATCTTTTTAATGACACCAACAACAATCATTATTAAATAAAAAATTGTTTTAGAGTATAATTGGAAAAATGAAAAGACAGCCCAAAATCTTATATATATACACACATACTCGATCTAGTTTGTTACACTTTTTAAAGCATAAATGAAAAAAATCTGCACATATATTCATATTGTGTTTGTTACATTTTTTTATTTTTAATTCACTCCCATCAATTATCTTTTTTAAAGAATAAAGGATAAGGGAAAAAAATTATGAATCGTGGACAATAAAGATGGAATATGTTACACTTTTTTTTAATACTTGAATTTACTCTTATCTATTTGTTATATGTGCTATTTGTATTTAAAGTTGAGGGTAATTGGGAAAGAAAAAAAGTGAGCCCAAAAGAGTAAAAAATAGTTATTTTCTTTATATATAGTATAATTTAATAGTTTAAAAAATATTTTTCTTTCTTTCATAAATTACACCTAAAATAAGTTTTGAATATAACAAACATAGGCATAAATTTGTATATGTTTTACTAAAGGTCCGCTTACTTTTTATGTTTTAAGTTTTTACTTTTACTTCAACTAATAAAAGACTTTATTTTCCTCATCATCTTCTTTTACAATTTTTTTTTTGAAAACAAATGTAATGTTTTAAAAAAAATGAAAATGCTAAAAAAAAAAAATTGTTTTTGGAAATAGTTTGTTTTTCACCTTCTCCCTAGTCACAAGTATTCAATACATGAATCTTCTATATGCTTGCGCAATTTAAAATGGGCATAAATTTTAATTGTAAATATTTTGAGAAAGTAAATGGGGGCCCTTCAAATATACCAGTTGGTTTTATATGGTAGAAATCATGAGTAATTGGTAAAAATGATTATTTATTTTTTATAAGTATTAAAAAGGAAAATTTAAATGAGACGAATAAAATTTCATTAAATAAAGAAAAATGTTTAAGAGTTTTTTTGTGGCCATGATAAGATGATAATAAATTCGATAATTTTTATTTAGAAAAAAATAAATAAATGGGACAAATATTGAGATTAGAGAAGAAAGATTTACACTAATATCACATACATGTTTTACCTTGGACCACTTTGTTACGTTGTGCAGCGTAGACCAATTCTACAAATAATTTCAACCTCCAATGATGATTGTTGTGGATCCATGAAAGTAGAAGTTTACGCTCTTTATTATTCTAATATTTGAGATGGTATAATCGATGTCTATCTAACAAAAACAAGAGAAAATATGTAGATATGCCTAAAAACAAGTGAATTTCTACTTTTAAAAGACATTATTGACACAAGAGAAACAAAAACTCATATTTGTAGGGGTTTGGTAATTCAACTAGGTTGAACTATGAGATAAGGAGTTGAAGATCTGATTCAAACCCTAACAAATGAGTAAATCTCTAACAACTAATTGTTAACATTTGTCATTAAAAACAAATAAAAAAACTCATATTTGTCTAAGAATTAGGAAAAATCAACATACCATATTTTACTTCAATCCATCTCTCACATAAACACCCAACACAGGTAACATCAATTCCTAAACCAGTTCTTTTCCCACAAAAGTCTGTTTATGGTCAAGATCACTCTTTTTCAAGAATCATCATAAAGCATCAGCTCAATATAAGCAGACTTATGTTGGGAAAAGAAGTGGGAGGATTGATTCTTGAGTTATTTAATGGAGACATTGGTAATGGAACCTGCTGTGGTAAATACAAGATCACAGATGATGATGATGAATGAGGACACAAACGTTGGTGTTGTTGTTGGCTTTTTATAGCATAAATCTCGCGTGTATATATTATATATAACAAACAGGTTTTCTTTTCTTCTTGCACAAGTTTCGCAAACAGACTTTGATACACTCTTAAACCAAGTTAATCATTTTGATAAAATAAAAACCCAAGTTAATCCTTATTATCTAGCTCAATAATAGGTTTGTTTGTTTTCTTTCAAAAAAAAAAAGGTTTGTTTGTTTTATTTTTCACTAGGGAAACCGTCTCTCTCCTTTTCTTCTGTATTTTTTTTTTTCATACATATTTGAGCATATTTTTTTTATAAGATTTGATATATATTTTGATTTAACTAGTTTGTTTTTGTATAAAATTTATATTATCTAAATTTATTTAATTTTTACTTTTAATATTTATTTTGTATATTTTTAGATTTGATAAAAGAATTGTAACAAAAGTAGTTCAACTAAAATAGATAATTGAATTTCAAATTTCCGTAACAGTGTTGTAGATTTGAATTTAAATTTTTATAAAAATATTGATTCGTTAAGGATAAATTTGTCTAGAAAAAGTTCCGATAAAAAAGTAATTAGCTCTGTTAATCTATTCTGTAACTATGAAACTTGATGACTACCGAAATTTCAATCTTACTATTTCTTAATTTTTTGACACGTCATCAAAATTATATCCTTTTGTGTCTTTTGGTTCAACCGCCCCCTATTTTTTCTCCCCTAAAAACAAATTAAAACAATATTTTGAAAAAAAAAAACTTAATATTTTTTTTTGAAAAAACAAACAAACTTAATCTTTAACCCAATCAAAACAAATTTTCACACTAAGTTAATCTTTTTTGAAAGAATAAACTAACTTAATCTTAATCCCAAACAAAACAAATTTTCCTATAATCTTCTCAAATTATGAAGTTAATGACCAACAATAAAACAATTTTGCTCTATCCTAATCATTTGAGATCTTATCATATTTTAACTCATTTGTGTCTTTTGTAACAAAAAAATCATATTTTGGGGAGAGAGAAAATAAGGCTCAAAAGATTGAATTAGAAATTAGTAACTCTCAAAAGTTTTTGTAACAAAAAAATAATTTTAGATAGTTGTATCTAAACAAACTAAATTATTAAAACAAATGTGATTTTATTAAAACACAAAATAGATTCTTACTTTTTTCAAAAAAATCTCTAAATTATTCATCCTATATGAACATTAATTATCAGCAAAGACACAATTTTTCCTTCTCTAATATGAAATTAATGATCAGCATAAACACAATTTTGCCACATCATAATAATTTGACCCTTAAGCATTGATTTGTCTGGTAAGAAACCGATGAAGGCAACGGTGGCGGAATGTGTTCCGGTACGGTGGCGATGCGTTTGCGCGGTGGAACGAAAGGTGCCTGCAGATATGTTAGCACTCCGACGATCAAGTCAGTAATGGAACTGAGAAAAAGTGCGTGAAAAGTGTGTGTAAAGTGAATCGTACCTTGAGGGTGAAGCTACTTCACCCTTATATAGGCGCTCTGCGATTAACCGCCTCCGGGATATGCGGCGTGTGATTAGGGACATGTGTGCGGTGTCGAATCCGGGGAGGTGTGCTTGTAGTGCGACCTCGTGTACGGTAGTCTAGTGTGCGCCTCCATGTGACACGCCTTGGAGTGGTGGTCGTTTTGGTGTATGTATCGCTGTCTGGTTGGCCTTCTGGACGGTCCAGAACAGTTGATGCCTTTATGGCGCAATGGCTTAACCATGTGTGGCGTCCTTAGGGGATGTCTTCGAATATCGGGCGCCCGTGAAGCCCTCTAGCAGTTATGAGAACGAGGTTCGGGGGCGCCGCTGCCCGGTGATCGCCTCCGAGGGGGATGTTTTGTACCTCAAGATGAGGGAATCCTAGACTTTGTTGTGAAATGTCTGCCCTCTCATGAGGAAATCATTTGTTTGTTAGAAAAATGTTCTAAGTTCCGTACTCATGGTTTCCATTATCTTTTCAGGAGGGACGGTGCTATTCTGATGGCGGAAAATTCAGAAAATTCGGACCACTTAAGCCCTGTGATTGATTATGGTTGGTTAATGAGGAGCTCCTGGAACAGGAGTCATGCTACAACTCGGAGGAAGGGCTCCAGGAGTTTGTATGGGACGAGCGGCTCCCGAGTGAATGGGCCGTTGAGAGTCTGTCGAGTCGGGTAAGTAGCTAGTACGAGGGGTGCTGCTTCACTACGTACGACATTCTGCTGAAGGAACTGGACATGGTCGTCCCTTTCAATGGCTTTGAACTCGGGGTTCTTCACCACCTGAAGGTAGCTCTTTCCCAACTTCATCCCTTGTCCTGGGCGCTCGTAAAGGTGTTCCAATTATGGTGCCCATATGCTATTGTTCTACTCGTTTCAATATATATATATATATAGTTTTTATATAATGATAGACATACTTAATTTAAAGTTAAAATAGACAAATCCTAATGTCACACAGAAACAGGGTGGAGTATATTGTGTTTTGAGATTCAGGAAAAGTGCAATGTGAATCTTTATGCTCTTAAGTCTTAACCCTCTTCTTATTGAAAGCATTTGCACCCATGTCAAATATTGTGTTATCATTGTCATCTAGATGGAGCATACTGTTTTTTTTTTACAATAGAAATACTGTTGTAGCTTGTAATTCATTTTTTAATATATGTCCACAAAGTTATCTTTTGCATTTGAATACCATTTATAATATATTTTTCAAAATTACTTTAGTTTCATTAATTTTTTTAAAATGAACCATCTATTTAATTTCAAAAGTTTCATTTTATTTGATTTATTTTTTGCAAAATATTTGTTTTTTTTATTGATTCAGAGAAAAATAATGGTGACCATTTTTCTATACTATCATAGCTTTTTTTAGCTTTTTTATATATAACTATTTTCTTTATATATAGTATAGATTAATAGTTTAAAAAATATTTTTGTTTCTTTCATAAATAACACCTAAAATAAGTTTTGAATATAACAAACATAGGCATAAATTTGTATATGTTTTACTAAAGGTCCACTTACTTTTTATGTTTTAAGTTTTTATTTTTACTCCAACTAATAAGCATAAGACTTTATTTTCCTCATCATCTTTTTTAACAATTTTTTTTAAAACACATGTAATGTTTTAAAAAAAAATGAAAATGCCAAAAAAAAAATATTGTTTTTGGAAATAGTTTGTTTTTCACCTTCTCCCTATAACAAGTATTCAATACATGAATCTTCTATATGCTTGCGCAATTTAAAATGGGCATAAATTTTAATTGTAAATATTTTGAGAAAGTAAATGGGGGCCCTTCAAATATACCAGTTGGTTTTATATGGTAGAAATCATGAGTAATTGGTAAAAATGATTATTTATTTTTTATAAGTATTAAAAAGGAAAATTTAAATGAGACGAATAAAATTTCATTAAATAAAGAAAAATGTTTAAGAGTTTTTTTGGTGGCCATGATAAGATGATAATAAATTGGATAATTTTTATTTAAAATAAATAAATAAATGGGACAAATATTGAGATTAGAGAAGAAAGATTTACACTAATATCACATACATGTTTTACCTTGGACCACTTTGTTACGTTGTGCAGCGTAGACCAATTTTACAAATAATTTCAACCTCCAATGATGATTGTTGTGGATCCATGAAAGTAGAAGTTTACGCTCTTTATTATTCTAATATTTGAGATGGTATAATCGATGTCTATCTAACAAAAACAAGAGAAAATATGTAGATATGCCTAAAAACAAGTGAATTTCTACTTTTAAAAGACATTATTGATACAAGAGAAAAGAAAACTCATATTTGTTGGGGTTTGGTAATTCAACTAGGTTGAACTATGAGATAAAGAGTTGAAGATCTCATTCAAACCCTAACTTATGAGTAAATATCTAACAACTAATTGTTAACATTTGTCATTAAAAACAAATAAAAAAACTCATATTTGTCTAAGAATTAGGAAGAATCAACATACCATGTTTTACTTCAATCCATCTCTCACATAAACACCCAACACAGGTAACATCAATTCCTAAACCAGTTCTTTTCCCACAAAAGTCTGCTTATGGTCAAGATCACTCTTTTTCAAGAATCATCATAAAGCATCAGCTCAATATAAGCAGACTTATGTTGGGAAAAGAAGTGGGAGGATTGATTCTTGAGTTATTTAATGGAGACATTGGTAATGGAACCTGCTGTGGTAAATACAAGATCACAGATGATGATGATGAATGAGGACACAAACGTTGGTGTTGTTGTTGGCTTTTTATAGCATAAATCTCGCGTGTATATATTATATATAACAAACAGGTTTTCTTTTCTTCTTGCACAAGTTTCGCAAACAGACTTTGATACACTCTTAAACCAAGTTAATCCTTTTGATAAAATAAAAACCCAAGTTAATCCTTATTATCTAGCTCAATAATAGGTTTGTTTGTTTTCTTTCAAAAAAAAAAGGTTTGTTTGTTTTATTTTTCACTAGGGAAACCGTCTCTCTCCTTTTCTTCTGTATTTTTTTTTTTCATACATATTTGAGCATATTTTTTTTATAAGATTTGATATATATTTTGATTTAACTAGTTTGTTTTTGTATAAAATTTATATTATCTAAATTTATTTAATTTTTACTTTTAATATTTATTTTGTATATTTTTAGATTTGATAAAAGAATTGTAACAAAAGTAGTTCAACTAAAATAGATAATTGAATTTCAAATTTCCGTAACAGTGTTGTAGATTTGAATTTAAATTTTTATAAAAATATTGATTCGTTAAGGATAAATTTGTCTAGAAAAAGTTCCGATAAAAAAGTAATTAGCTCTGTTAATCTATTCTGTAACTATGAAACTTGATGACTACCGAAATTTCAATCTTACTATTTCTTAATTTTTTGACACGTCATCAAAATTATATCCTTTTGTGTCTTTTGGTTCAACAGCCCCCTATTTTTTCTCCCCTAAAAAACAAATTAAAACAATATTTTGAAAAAAAAAAACTTAATATTTTTTTTTGAAAGAACAAACAAACTTAATCTTTAACCCAATCAAAACAAATTTTCACACTAAGTTAATCTTTTTTTGAAAGAATAAACTAACTTAATCTTAATCCCAAACAAAACAAATTTTCCTATAATCTTCTCAAATTATGAAAGTTAATGACCAACAATAAAACAATTTTGCTCTATCCTAATCATTTGAGATCTTATCATATTTTAACTCATTTGTGTCTTTTGTAACAAAAAAATCATATTTTGGGGAGAGAGAAAATAAGGCTCAAAAGATTGAATTAGAAATTAGTAACTCTCAAAAGTTTTTGTAACAAAAAAATAATTTTAGATAGTTGTATCTAAACAAACTAAATTATTAAAACAAATGTGATTTTATTAAAACACAAAATAGATTCTTACTTTTTTCAAAAAAATCTCTAAATTATTCATCCTATATGAACATTAATTATCAGCAAAGACACAATTTTTCCTTCTCTAATATGAAATTAATGATCAGCATAAACACAATTTTGCCACATCATAATAATTTGACCCTTAAGCATTGATTTGTCTGGTAAGAAACCGATGAAGGCAACGGTGGCGGAATGTGTTCCGGTACGGTGGCGATGCGTTTGCGCGGTGGAACGAAAGGTGCCTGCAGATATGTTAGCACTCCGACGATCAAGTCAGTAATGGAACTGAGAAAAAGTGCGTGAAAAGTGTGTGTAAAGTGAATCGTACCTTGAGGGTGAAGCTACTTCACCCTTATATAGGCGCTCTGCGATTAACCGCCTCCGGGATATGCGGCGTGTGATTAGGGACATGTGTGCGGTGCCGAATCCGGGGAGGTGTGTTGTAGTGCGACCTCGTGTACGGTAGTCTAGTGTGCGCCTCCATGTGACACGCCTTGGAGTGGTGGTCGTTTTAGTGTATGTATCGCTGTCTGGTTGGCCTTCTGGACGGTCCAGAACAGTTGATGCCTTTATGGCGCAATGGCTTAACCATGTGTGGCGTCCTTAGGGGATGTCTTCGAATATCGGGCGCCCGTGAAGCCCTCTAGCAGTTATGAGAACGAGGTTCGGGGGCGCCGCTGCCCGGTGCTCGCCTCCGAGGGGGATGTTTTGTACCTCAAGATGAGGGAATCCTAGACTTTGTTGTGAAATGTCTGCCCTCTCATGAGGAAATCATTTGTTTGTTAGAAAAATGTTCTAAGTTCCGTACTCATGGTTTCCATTATCTTTTCAGGAGGGACGGTGCTATTCTGATGGCGGAAAATTCAGAAAATTCGGACCACTTAAGCCCTGTGATTGATTATGGTTGGGTTAATGAGGAGCTCCTGGAACAGGAGTCGTGCTACAACTCGGAGGAAGGGCTCCAGGAGTTTGTATGGGACGAGCGGCTCCCGAGTGAATGGGCCGTTGAGAGTCTGTCGAGTCGGGTAAGTAGCTAGTACGAGGGGTGCTGCTTCACTACGTACGACATTCTGCTGAAGGAACTGGACATGGTCGTCCCTTTCAATGGCTTTGAACTCGGGGTTCTTCACCACCTGAAGGTAGCTCTTTCCCAACTTCATCCCTTGTCCTGGGCGCTCGTAAAGGTGTTCCAATTATGGTGCCCATATGCTATTGTTCTACTCGTTTCAATATATATATATAGTTTTTATATAATGATAGACATACTTAATTTAAAGTTAAAATAGTACAAATCCTAATGTCACACAGAAACAGGGTGGAGTATATTGTGTTTTGAGATTCAGGAAAAGTGCAATGTGAATCTTTATGCTCTTAAGTCTTAACCCTCTTCTTTTGAAAGCATTTGCACCCATGTCAAATATTGTGTTATCATTGTCATCTAGATGGAGCATACTGTTTTTTTTTTACAATAGAAATACTGTTGTAGCTTGTAATTCATTTTTTAATATATGTCCACAAAGTTATCTTTTGCATTTGAATACCATTTATAATATATTTTTCAAAATTACTTTAGTTTCATTAATTTTTTTAAAATGAACCATCTATTTAATTTCAAAAGTTTCATTTTATTTGATTTATTTTTTGCAAAATATTTGTTTTTTTTTATTGATTCAGAGAAAAATAATGGTGACCATTTTTCTATACTATCATAGCTTTTTTTAGCTTTTTTATATATAACTATTTTCTTTATATATAGTATAGATTAATAGTTTAAAAAATATTTTTGTTTCTTTCATAAATAACACCTAAAATAAGTTTTGAATATAACAAACATAGGCATAAATTTGTATATGTTTTACTAAAGGTCCACTTACTTTTTATGTTTTAAGTTTTTATTTTTACTCCAACTAATAAGCATAAGACTTTATTTTCCTCATCATCTTTTTTAACAATTTTTTTTAAAACACATGTAATGTTTTAAAAAAAAATGAAAATGCCAAAAAAAAAATATTGTTTTTGGAAATAGTTTGTTTTTCACCTTCTCCCTATAACAAGTATTCAATACATGAATCTTCTATATGCTTGCGCAATTTAAAATGGGCATAAATTTTAATTGTAAATATTTTGAGAAAGTAAATGGGGGCCCTTCAAATATACCAGTTGGTTTTATATGGTAGAAATCATGAGTAATTGGTAAAAATGATTATTTATTTTTTATAAGTATTAAAAAGGAAAATTTAAATGAGACGAATAAAATTTCATTAAATAAAGAAAAATGTTTAAGAGTTTTTTTGGTGGCCATGATAAGATGATAATAAATTGGATAATTTTTATTTAAAATAAATAAATAAATGGGACAAATATTGAGATTAGAGAAGAAAGATTTACACTAATATCACATACATGTTTTACCTTGGACCACTTTGTTACGTTGTGCAGCGTAGACCAATTTTACAAATAATTTCAACCTCCAATGATGATTGTTGTGGATCCATGAAAGTAGAAGTTTACGCTCTTTATTATTCTAATATTTGAGATGGTATAATCGATGTCTATCTAACAAAAACAAGAGAAAATATGTAGATATGCCTAAAAACAAGTGAATTTCTACTTTTAAAAGACATTATTGATACAAGAGAAAAGAAAACTCATATTTGTTGGGGTTTGGTAATTCAACTAGGTTGAACTATGAGATAAAGAGTTGAAGATCTCATTCAAACCCTAACTTATGAGTAAATATCTAACAACTAATTGTTAACATTTGTCATTAAAAACAAATAAAAAAACTCATATTTGTCTAAGAATTAGGAAGAATCAACATACCATGTTTTACTTCAATCCATCTCTCACATAAACACCCAACACAGGTAACATCAATTCCTAAACCAGTTCTTTTCCCACAAAAGTCTGCTTATGGTCAAGATCATTCTTTTTCAAGAATCATCATAAAGCATCAGCTCAATATAAGCAGACTTATGTTGGGAAAAGAAGTGGGAGGATTGATTCTTGAGTTATTTAATGGAGACATTGGTAATGGAACCTGCTGTGGTAAATACAAGATCACAGATGATGATGAATGAGGACACAAACGTTGGTGTTGTTGTTGGCTTTTTATAGCATAAATCTCGCGTGTATATATTATATATAACAAACACGTTTTCTTTTCTTCTTGCACAAGTTTCGCAAACAGACTTTGATACACTCTTAAACCAAGTTAATCCTTTTGATAAAATAAAAACTCAAGTTAATCCTTATTATCTAGCTCAATAATAGGTTTGTTTGTTTTCTTTAAAAAAAAAAGGTTTGTTTGTTTTATTTTTCACTAGGGAAACCGTCTCTCTACTTTTCTTCTGTATTTTTTTTTCATACATATTTGACCATATTTTTTTTATAAGATTTGATATATATTTTGATTTAACTAGTTTGTTTTTGTATAAAATTTATATTATCTAAATTTATTTAATTTTTACTTTTAATATTTATTTTGTATATTTTTAGATTTGATAAAAGAATTGTAACAAAAGTAGTTCAACTAAAATAGATAATTGAATTTCAAATTTCCGTAACAGTGTTGTAGATTTGAATTTAAATTTTTATAAAAATATTGATTCGTTAAGGATAAATTTGTCTAGAAAAAGTTCCGATAAAAAAGTAATTAGCTCTGTTAATCTATTCTGTAACTATGAAACTTGATGACTACCGAAATTTCAATCTTACTATTTCTTAATTTTTTGACACGTCATCAAAATTATATCCTTTTGTGTCTTTTGGTTCAACAGCCCCCTATTTTTTCTCCCCTAAAAAACAAATTAAAACAATATTTTGAAAAAAAAAACTTAATATTTTTTTTTGAAAGAACAAACAAACTTAATCTTTAACCCAATCAAAACAAATTTTCACACTAAGTTAATCTTTTTTTGAAAGAATAAACTAACTTAATCTTAATCCCAAACAAAACAAATTTTCCTATAATCTTCTCAAATTATGAAAGTTAATGACCAACAATAAAACAATTTTGCTCTATCCTAATCATTTGAGATCTTATCATATTTTAACTCATTTGTGTCTTTTGTAACAAAAAAATCATATTTTGGGGAGAGAGAAAATAAGGCTCAAAAGATTGAATTAGAAATTAGTAACTCTCAAAAGTTTTTGTAACAAAAAAATAATTTTAGATAGTTGTATCTAAACAAACTAAATTATTAAAACAAATGTGATTTTATTAAAACACAAAATAGATTCTTACTTTTTTCAAAAAAATCTCTAAATTATTCATCCTATATGAACATTAATTATCAGCAAAGACACAATTTTTCCTTCTCTAATATGAAATTAATGATCAGCATAAACACAATTTTGCCACATCATAATAATTTGACCCTTAAGCATTGATTTGTCTGGTAAGAAACCGATGAAGGCAACGGTGGCGGAATGTGTTCCGGTACGGTGGCGATGCGTTTGCGCGGTGGAACGAAAGGTGCCTGCAGATATGTTAGCGCTCCGACGATCAAGTCAGTAATGGAACTGAGAAAAAGTGCGTGAAAAGTGTGTGTAAAGTGAATCGTACCTTGAGGGTGAAGCTACTTCACCCTTATATAGGCGCTCTGCGATTAACCGCCTCCGGGATATGCGGCGTGTGATTAGGGACATGTGTGCGGTGCCGAATCCGGGGAGGTGTGTTGTAGTGCGACCTCGTGTACGGTAGTCTAGTGTGCGCCTCCATGTGACACGCCTTGGAGTGGTGGTCGTTTTAGTGTATGTATCGCTGTCTGGTTGGCCTTCTGGACGGTCCAGAACAGTTGATGCCTTTATGGCGCAATGGCTTAACCATGTGTGGCGTCCTTAGGGGATGTCTTCGAATATCGGGCGCCCGTGAAGCCCTCTAGCAGTTATGAGAACGAGGTTCGGGGGCGCCGCTGCCCGGTGCTCGCCTCCGAGGGGGATGTTTTGTACCTCAAGATGAGGGAATCCTAGACTTTGTTGTGAAATGTCTGCCCTCTCATGAGGAAATCATTTGTTTGTTAGAAAAATGTTCTAAGTTCCGTACTCATGGTTTCCATTATCTTTTCAGGAGGGACGGTGCTATTCTGATGGCGGAAAATTCAGAAAATTCGGACCACTTAAGCCCTGTGATTGATTATGGTTGGTTAATGAGGAGCTCCTGGAACAGGAGTCGTGCTACAACTCGGAGGAAGGGCTCCAGGAGTTTGTATGGGACGAGCGGCTCCCGAGTGAATGGGCCGTTGAGAGTCTGTTGAGTCGGGTAAGTAGCTAGTACGAGGGGTGCTGCTTCACTACGTACGACATTCTGCTGAAGGAACTGGACATGGTCGTCCCTTTCAATGGCTTTGAACTCGGGGTTCTTCACCACCTGAAGGTAGCTCTTTCCCAACTTCATCCCTTGTCCTGGGCGCTCGTAAAGGTGTTCCAATTATGGTGCCCATATGCTATTGTTCTACTCGTTTCAATATATATATATAGTTTTTATATAATGATAGACATACTTAATTTAAAGTTAAAATAGTCAAATCCTAATGTCACACAGAAACAGGGTGGAGTATATTGTGTTTTGAGATTCAGGAAAAGTGCAATGTGAATCTTTATGCTCTTAAGTCTTAACCCTCTTCTTTTGAAAGCATTTGCACCCATGTCAAATATTGTGTTATCATTGTCATCTAGATGGAGCATACTGTTTTTTTTTTACAATAGAAATACTGTTGTAGCTTGTAATTCATTTTTTAATATATGTCCACAAAGTTATCTTTTGCATTTGAATACCATTTATAATATATTTTTCAAAATTACTTTAGTTTCATTAATTTTTTTAAAATGAACCATCTATTTAATTTCAAAAGTTTCATTTTATTTGATTTATTTTTTGCAAAATATTTGTTTTTTTTATTGATTCAGAGAAAAATAATGGTGACCATTTTTCTATACTATCATAGCTTTTTTTAGCTTTTTTATATATAACTATTTTCTTTATATATAGTATAGATTAATAGTTTAAAAAATATTTTTGTTTCTTTCATAAATAACACCTAAAATAAGTTTTGAATATAACAAACATAGGCATAAATTTGTATATGTTTTACTAAAGGTCCACTTACTTTTTATGTTTTAAGTTTTTATTTTTACTCCAACTAATAAGCATAAGACTTTATTTTCCTCATCATCTTTTTTAACAATTTTTTTTAAAACACATGTAATGTTTTAAAAAAAAATGAAAATGCCAAAAAAAAAATATTGTTTTTGGAAATAGTTTGTTTTTCACCTTCTCCCTATAACAAGTATTCAATACATGAATCTTCTATATGCTTGCGCAATTTAAAATGGGTATAAATTTTAATTGTAAATATTTTGAGAAAGTAAATGGGGGCCCTTCAAATATACCAGTTGGTTTTATATGGTAGAAATCATGAGTAATTGGTAAAAATGATTATTTATTTTTTATAAGTATTAAAAAGGAAAATTTAAATGAGACGAATAAAATTTCATTAAATAAAGAAAAATGTTTAAGAGTTTTTTTGGTGGCCATGATAAGATGATAATAAATTGGATAATTTTTATTTAAAATAAATAAATAAATGGGACAAATATTGAGATTAGAGAAGAAAGATTTACACTAATATCACATACATGTTTTACCTTGGACCACTTTGTTACGTTGTGCAGCGTAGACCAATTTTACAAATAATTTCAACCTCCAATGATGATTGTTGTGGATCCATGAAAGTAGAAGTTTACGCTCTTTATTATTCTAATATTTGAGATGGTATAATCGATGTCTATCTAACAAAAACAAGAGAAAATATGTAGATATGCCTAAAAACAAGTGAATTTCTACTTTTAAAAGACATTATTGATACAAGAGAAAAGAAAACTCATATTTGTTGGGGTTTGGTAATTCAACTAGGTTGAACTATGAGATAAAGAGTTGAAGATCTCATTCAAACCCTAACTTATGAGTAAATATCTAACAACTAATTGTTAACATTTGTCATTAAAAACAAATAAAAAAACTCATATTTGTCTAAGAATTAGGAAGAATCAACATACCATGTTTTACTTCAATCCATCTCTCACATAAACACCCAACACAGGTAACATCAATTCCTAAACCAGTTCTTTTCCCACAAAAGTCTGCTTATGGTCAAGATCATTCTTTTTCAAGAATCATCATAAAGCATCAGCTCAATATAAGCAGACTTATGTTGGGAAAAGAAGTGGGAGGATTGATTCTTGAGTTATTTAATGGAGACATTGGTAATGGAACCTGCTGTGGTAAATACAAGATCACAGATGATGATGAATGAGGACACAAACGTTGGTGTTGTTGTTGGCTTTTTATAGCATAAATCTCGCGTGTATATATTATATATAACAAACACGTTTTCTTTTCTTCTTGCACAAGTTTCGCAAACAGACTTTGATACACTCTTAAACCAAGTTAATCCTTTTGATAAAATAAAAACTCAAGTTAATCCTTATTATCTAGCTCAATAATAGGTTTGTTTGTTTTCTTTAAAAAAAAAAGGTTTGTTTGTTTTATTTTTCACTAGGGAAACCGTCTCTCTACTTTTCTTCTGTATTTTTTTTTCATACATATTTGACCATATTTTTTTTATAAGATTTGATATATATTTTGATTTAACTAGTTTGTTTTTGTATAAAATTTATATTATCTAAATTTATTTAATTTTTACTTTTAATATTTATTTTGTATATTTTTAGATTTGATAAAAGAATTGTAACAAAAGTAGTTCAACTAAAATAGATAATTGAATTTCAAATTTCCGTAACAGTGTTGTAGATTTGAATTTAAATTTTTATAAAAATATTGATTCGTTAAGGATAAATTTGTCTAGAAAAAGTTCCGATAAAAAAGTAATTAGCTCTGTTAATCTATTCTGTAACTATGAAACTTGATGACTACCGAAATTTCAATCTTACTATTTCTTAATTTTTTGACACGTCATCAAAATTATATCCTTTTGTGTCTTTTGGTTCAACCGCCCCCTATTTTTTCTCCCCTAAAAAACAAATTAAAACAATATTTTGAAAAAAAAAAACTTAATATTTTTTTTTGAAAGAACAAACAAACTTAATCTTTAACCCAATCAAAACAAATTTTCACACTAAGTTAATCTTTTTTTGAAAGAATAAACTAACTTAATCTTAATCCCAAACAAAACAAATTTTCCTATAATCTTCTCAAATTATGAAAGTTAATGACCAACAATAAAACAATTTTGCTCTATCCTAATCATTTGAGATCTTATCATATTTTAACTCATTTGTGTCTTTTGTAACAAAAAAATCATATTTTGGGGAGAGAGAAAATAAGGCTCAAAAGATTGAATTAGAAATTAGTAACTCTCAAAAGTTTTTGTAACAAAAAAATAATTTTAGATAGTTGTATCTAAACAAACTAAATTATTAAAACAAATGTGATTTTATTAAAACACAAAATAGATTCTTACTTTTTTCAAAAAAATCTCTAAATTATTCATCCTATATGAACATTAATTATCAGCAAAGACACAATTTTTCCTTCTCTAATATGAAATTAATGATCAGCATAAACACAATTTTGCCACATCATAATAATTTGACCCTTAAGCATTGATTTGTCTGGTAAGAAACCGATGAAGGCAACGGTGGCGGAATGTGTTCCGGTACGGTGGCGATGCGTTTGCGCGGTGGAACGAAAGGTGCCTGCAGATATGTTAGCACTCCGACGATCAAGTCAGTAATGGAACTGAGAAAAAGTGCGTGAAAAGTGTGTGTAAAGTGAATCGTACCTTGAGGGTGAAGCTACTTCACCCTTATATAGGCGCTCTGCGATTAACCGCCTCCGGGATATGCGGCGTGTGATTAGGGACATGTGTGCGGTGTCGAATCCGGGGAGGTGTGCTGTAGTGCGACCTCGTGTACGGTAGTCTAGTGTGCGCCTCCATGTGACACGCCTTGGAGTGGTGGTCGTTTTGGTGTATGTATCGCTGTCTGGTTGGCCTTCTGGACGGTCCAGAACAGTTGATGCCTTTATGGCGCAATGGCTTAACCATGTGTGGCGTCCTTAGGGGATGTCTTCGAATATCGGGCGCCCGTGAAGCCCTCTAGCAGTTATGAGAACGAGGTTCGGGGGCGCCGCTGCCCGGTGATCGCCTCCGAGGGGGATGTTTTGTACCTCAAGATGAGGGAATCCTAGACTTTGTTGTGAAATGTCTGCCCTCTCATGAGGAAATCATTTGTTTGTTAGAAAAATGTTCTAAGTTCCGTACTCATGGTTTCCATTATCTTTTCAGGAGGGACGGTGCTATTCTGATGGCGGAAAATTCAGAAAATTCGGACCACTTAAGCCCTGTGATTGATTATGGTTGGTTAATGAGGAGCTCCTGGAATAGGAGTCATGCTACAACTCGGAGGAAGGGCTCCAGGAGTTTGTATGGGACGAGCGGCTCCCGAGTGAATGGGCCGTTGAGAGTCTGTCGAGTCGGGTAAGTAGCTAGTACGAGGGGTGCTGCTTCACTACGTACGACATTCTGCTGAAGGAACTGGACATGGTCGTCCCTTTCAATGGCTTTGAACTCGGGGTTCTTCACCACCTGAAGGTAGCTCTTTCCCAACTTCATCCCTTGTCCTGGGCGCTCGTAAAGGTGTTCCAATTATGGTGCCCATATGCTATTGTTCTACTCGTTTCAATATATATATATAGTTTTTATATAATGATAGACATACTTAATTTAAAGTTAAAATAGACAAATCCTAATGTCACACAGAAACAGGGTGGAGTATATTGTGTTTTGAGATTCAGGAAAAGTGCAATGTGAATCTTTATGCTCTTAAGTCTTAACCCTCTTCTTTTGAAAGCATTTGCACCCATGTCAAATATTGTGTTATCATTGTCATCTAGATGGAGCATACTGTTTTTTTTTTTACAATAGAAATACTGTTGTAGCTTGTAATTCATTTTTTAATATATGTCCACAAAGTTATCTTTTGCATTTGAATACCATTTATAATATATTTTTCAAAATTACTTTAGTTTCATTAATTTTTTTAAAATGAACCATCTATTTAATTTCAAAAGTTTCATTTTATTTGATTTATTTTTTGCAAAATATTTGTTTTTTTTATTGATTCAGAGAAAAATAATGGTGACCATTTTTCTATACTATCATAGCTTTTTTTAGCTTTTTTATATATAACTATTTTCTTTATATATAGTATAGATTAATAGTTTAAAAAATATTTTTGTTTCTTTCATAAATAACACCTAAAATAAGTTTTGAATATAACAAACATAGGCATAAATTTGTATATGTTTTACTAAAGGTCCACTTACTTTTTATGTTTTAAGTTTTTATTTTTACTCCAACTAATAAGCATAAGACTTTATTTTCCTCATCATCTTTTTTAACAATTTTTTTTAAAACACATGTAATGTTTTAAAAAAAAATGAAAATGCCAAAAAAAAATATTGTTTTTGGAAATAGTTTGTTTTTCACCTTCTCCCTATAACAAGTATTCAATACATGAATCTTCTATATGCTTGCGCAATTTAAAATGGGCATAAATTTTAATTGTAAATATTTTGAGAAAGTAAATGGGGGCCCTTCAAATATACCAGTTGGTTTTATATGGTAGAAATCATGAGTAATTGGTAAAAATGATTATTTATTTTTTATAAGTATTAAAAAGGAAAATTTAAATGAGACGAATAAAATTTCATTAAATAAAGAAAAATGTTTAAGAGTTTTTTTGGTGGCCATGATAAGATGATAATAAATTGGATAATTTTTATTTAAAATAAATAAATAAATGGGACAAATATTGAGATTAGAGAAGAAAGATTTACACTAATATCACATACATGTTTTACCTTGGACCACTTTGTTACGGTGTGCAGCGTAGACCAATTTTACAAATAATTTCAACCTCCAATGATGATTGTTGTGGATCCATGAAAGTAGAAGTTTACGCTCTTTATTATTCTAATATTTGAGATGGTATAATCGATGTCTATCTAACAAAACAAGAGAAAATATGTAGATATGCCTAAAAACAAGTGAATTTCTACTTTTAAAAGACATTATTGATACAAGAGAAAAGAAAACTCATATTTGTTGGGGTTTGGTAATTCAACTAGGTTGAACTATGAGATAAAGAGTTGAAGATCTCATTCAAACCCTAACTTATGAGTAAATATCTAACAACTAATTGTTAACATTTGTCATTAAAAACAAATAAAAAAACTCATATTTGTCTAAGAATTAGGAAGAATCAACATACCATGTTTTACTTCAATCCATCTCTCACATAAACACCCAACACAGGTAACATCAATTCCTAAACCAGTTCTTTTCCCACAAAAGTCTGCTTATGGTCAAGATCATTCTTTTTCAAGAATCATCATAAAGCATCAGCTCAATATAAGCAGACTTATGTTGGGAAAAGAAGTGGGAGGATTGATTCTTGAGTTATTTAATGGAGACATTGGTAATGGAACCTGCTGTGGTAAATACAAGATCACATATGATGATGAATGAGGACACAAACGTTGGTGTTGTTGTTGGCTTTTTATAGCATAAATCTCGCGTGTATATATTATATATAACAAACACGTTTTCTTTTCTTCTTGCACAAGTTTCGCAAACAGACTTTGATACACTCTTAAACCAAGTTAATCCTTTTGATAAAATAAAAACTCAAGTTAATCCTTATTATCTAGCTCAATAATAGGTTTGTTTGTTTTCTTTAAAAAAAAAAAAGGTTTGTTTGTTTTATTTTTCACTAGGGAAACCGTCTCTCTCCTTTTCTTCTGTATTTTTTTTTCATACATATTTGACCATATTTTTTTTATAAGATTTGATATATATTTTGATTTAACTAGTTTGTTTTTGTATAAAATTTATATTATCTAAATTTATTTAATTTTTACTTTTAATATTTATTTTGTATATTTTTAGATTTGATAAAAGAATTGTAACAAAAGTAGTTCAACTAAAATAGATAATTGAATTTCAAATTTCCGTAACAGTGTTGTAGATTTGAATTTAAATTTTTATAAAAATATTGATTCGTTAAGGATAAATTTGTCTAGAAAAAGTTCCGATAAAAAAGTAATTAGCTCTGTTAATCTATTCTGTAACTATGAAACTTGATGACTACCGAAATTTCAATCTTACTATTTCTTAATTTTTTGACACGTCATCAAAATTATATCCTTTTGTGTCTTTTGGTTCAACCGCCCCCTATTTTTTCTCCCCTAAAAAACAAATTAAAACAATATTTTGAAAAAAAAACTTAATATTTTTTTTTGAAAGAACAAACAAACTTAATCTTTAACCCAATCAAAACAAATTTTCACACTAAGTTAATCTTTTTTTGAAAGAATAAACTAACTTAATCTTAATCCCAAACAAAACAAATTTTCCTATAATCTTCTCAAATTATGAAAGTTAATGACCAACAATAAAACAATTTTGCTCTATCCTAATCATTTGAGATCTTATCATATTTTAACTCATTTGTGTCTTTTGTAACAAAAAAAATCATATTTTGGGGAGAGAGAAAATAAGGCTCAAAAGATTGAATTAGAAATTAGTAACTCTCAAAAGTTTTTGTAACAAAAAAATAATTTTAGATAGTTGTATCTAAACAAACTAAATTATTAAAACAAATGTGATTTTATTAAAACACAAAATAGATTCTTACTTTTTTCAAAAAAATCTCTAAATTATTCATCCTATATGAACATTAATTATCAGCAAAGACACAATTTTTCCTTCTCTAATATGAAATTAATGATCAGCATAAACACAATTTTGCCACATCATAATAATTTGACCCTTAAGCATTGATTTGTCTGGTAAGAAACCGATGAAGGCAACGGTGGCGGAATGTGTTCCGGTACGGTGGCGATGCGTTTGCGTGGTGGAACGAAAGGTGCCTGCAGATATGTTAGCACTCCGACGATCAAGTCAGTAATGGAACTGAGAAAAAGTGCGTGAAAAGTGTGTGTAAAGTGAATCGTACCTTGAGGGTGAAGCTACTTCACCCTTATATAGGCGCTCTGCGATTAACCACCTCCGGGATATGCGGCGTGTGATTAGGGACATGTGTGCGGTGCCGAATCCGGGGAGGTGTGCTGTAGTGCGACCTCGTGTACGGTAGTCTAGTGTGCGCCTCCATGTGACACGCCTTGGAGTGGTGGTCGTTTTAGTGTATGTATCGCTGTCTGGTTGGCCTTCTGGACGGTCCAGAACAGTTGATGCCTTTATGGCGCAATGGCTTAACCATGTGTGGCGTCCTTAGGGGATGTCTTCGAATATCGGGCGCCCGTGAAGCCCTCTAGCAGTTATGAGAACGAGGTTCGGGGGCGCCGCTGCCCGGTGCTCGCCTCCGAGGGGGATGTTTTGTACCTTAAGATGAGGGAATCCTAGACTTTGTTGTGAAATGTCTGCCCTTTCATGAGGAAATCATTTGTTTGTTAGAAAAATGTTCTAAGTTTCGTACTCATGGTTTCCATTATCTTTTCAGGAGGGACGGTGCTATTCTGATGGCGGAAAATTCAGAAAATTCGGACCACTTAAGCCCTGTGATTGATTATGGTTGGTGTCATACCCCAATTTTTGACCTAAAATTCTTTTTTTTTACTCGCCTTTTTGGTTCGGAATTTTTCGTCGTCTCAGACGAAATTTCGACAGAGAGGTATTTTAAAATACCTCATTTAGGGTTCCGAAGGCGACTTTTTTCAGTTTTATTATTATTTTATTTTACTTTAGTTTTTTTATCTTTTATCTTTTTTAATTATTTAATTTTCGGATTTTTTCTATTTTTATTTTATTTTTCATTTTTTCTATTTTGTTTTTATTTTTATTCTTAATGGTTATTTTTTTTTTGTCTTTATTGCTAATCAAATCTATCCAAAGTCCAAGGTCAAAGGTCAATGTCAAATGTTTGATTTAATGACTTTGACATATGTGATTTAATGGCTTTGACATATGTGATTTAATGGTTTTAATCTCATTTGATGGGGATTTAATCCTTGTCTCCTCATTGTCAAAAGTCCACCGCAATGTGTATATAAAGGCACACGCTCCGGCAACCAAAAGGGAGAAAAAAACTCATCAGTACACAAGCCACAATTATTTCCAAACCAAAATTAATCACAACCCATCAAATCAAAACCACAAAAAACCATATCTCAAAACCAAAATCAATCATCATCCATAATCAAAACCACAAACTCGGCCACCTCCACCATCACCACAATCAATCCGAATCTCCTCCCTAACCACCTACAAACCACTAACACTAATCTGAACCACCACATACCACAACCACATAAAGCCACACACACGGCCAAACCCACAACCAAACAACCACTACGCAAAACCGCACCGCCTCTTTACAACACTTTCCTGCTCACTGCACCCCTCTTTTCCTATTATTTTTATTTATTAGTTTTATTTCTTTTTCTTGCATTTTCTTTTTATTTGTTGCATTTCTCATCCTTTATTTATTCCTCATGCATTTCATCTTATTGTTCTTTTTATCTTTTGCATTTTCTTCATTCTTTTTACTTTATTTTATTTTCTCAATTTTGTAGTTTTCTTTAGGTTAATTATCATGCATTTTTTTCACTTTATTCATTTTAACGCTTTATAATTCAGCATCTCATGCATTCTTTTACTTTTATGTGTCATGTTTATTTCTTTGTTTTGCATCTCTTGCCTTTTTTCAGCATATTTATTTTATTATATTAGCAATTTTACTTTTATTATTTATTTTGTCATTTTCATTTTTATTAGAATGTATTTAGGAACAATGTAAATATAAATGAGAATATGCACTGACACTCACGTTTTATTTATTCTGCTTTATGTCAAAAAAACAAAAATACAAAAATATTAGGTTAGTTTAATTTCAAAAGGGTTTCGTGGTGATCCAACGTCACCACGGAATTTCCTCGCGTATTAGCTTTTAGTTACTTTTAGTCTTAGTTAAAAAAAACAAAAACATGCAAATAACAAAAAATCAAAAAAATATTTTCTTAAATAAACCTTGATTTTCAATCAAGTGTCCATTTTTCTCTTTTATTTTCTTTAAATAACCATTAATCCATTTTAATAATATTTAAATCATTTTCAAGAATTAAAAAACACAAACCAATCTTATTTTGCCACTTGGCCTTTATTTTATCTTTAAAACCTTTTTTTAAAACTAATAAAAAACACAAAACAAATCAACCGTCATTTTTACCCCGAACTACGAGGTTTTGATCCCTCACGGGTACGTAGGCAAAGGACCTTGTCCTTCCAAATCATAAAAAATACAATAAAAAAACATTTTTATTTTTTCTCACTATTCTAATTCATTCTTTTCTTTCTAAAAAAAAAATAAGCAAGTTATAGCCAAAATAAATAAATAAAATCAAGAGGTTCTCGTAGAGTACTACGAACGTTTAGGGTGCTAACACCTTCCCTAAACGTAACTAACCCCCGAACCCTAATTTTTAAAAATGTGGTAATTTAGAACTTTTTTCCACTTTTCATTTAAAAAATTAAAAGTTCAGTCGTGAAATAAAATTAGTGAGTCAACGCTAACCAATAGCTTGATCTCCGAAAATCACCGCGACAGAAATGGCGACTTCACTGGGGATTCCCTAAGAGGGTTGAGCCTAACTTGAATTTATTTAATTATTTTGTGCTATAACTTGCTTAAAAAATAAAAATGTAAATATGTGCCTATGTGTTTCTTTTCTTTTGCGTGAGTGGTGAGATAAGTCCTACACCCGGACTTGAGGGAAACATAAGATAGGATGGTGGTATAATCAAAGTGTCTTTCCGAGAGTGAGTTTCGGATGTGGCACATGTGATAACCCCACTCAATGGAGGAATCTTGGAAGTATTACTATGTTGACATGAGTAGTCGTGTTCGGCATCGTTATTTTCAGGTGACCGATGAAGTTGAGGACCTTTAGTTACCTTTAACCCATCTTGGCCTTTTAGGACGTAGTGCGGTGGCTAATCAAGAGTAGTCTTGAATTGGTTGATACGCGATACTACACTCAAACGAGACTTTCCTACGAACGTCGTTGGACCGGGAGTCAGTCCCGTAATCCGACAAGATTCGGAAGTGGTCAATGACTTTGGGAACTTGGTAGAACCCGTGATACAGGTACATATGAAACCATAGTCCTTACCAAATGACGTGTTTACCCTTGGCTCCAACATTATGGACTTAACCTCACCATGTTTTCTCCGTTCTTTAGCATAATCATGCATACATGCATCCATGCATAAACTCATTTTTTTCATCCAATTACCGAAGGACTTAAAAAAGTTTTTTTAAACATCATAGAGGAGCACTAGGAAGTACACCTTCAAGAGCCCTGATTTGTTGAATTTAAGGAAGCTAGGAGTCTTTAGATTTCTTTTAAAAATCTAGCTTCCACTAAAGGACTTTTGAATTGGTCCCTTGGCTTGGTTTAAAAAAAAAAGAACTATTTTGTAAGGCCTTGATGCTCAAATGAAATGTTCAAACCATGATGTTTACAATTACTTCAACAAAGTCCTTCGATAACAAATCTTTCTTCTTTTTTGCATAAGCATAATCATGCATCATATCGCATTCATAGTTTCTCAAGCCGAGTCTCACGTCTTGTTTTTCCAAAGGTCAATCTGCCGCAGTCAAAGAAAGTGGCCCGGCGCATTCATTACAAACCCACTCGCACCTACAACACTCGTGCGGACAAAAGAGAGAAAATGGGTGTGGTCATGCAAACACAAGGAAGGATTTACCGCAATTGGGTCGTTGTTGACAGTCTCTCAGTTACTCATGGGTCCAAAGAATGTGTTTTAGTTGTCTTATCTTTTCAAAAATCCTTTCGTTTCGCCCGATACGAAAGTGAAATCATCTAGGGCTCTACTTTTGTCTTCAAGTTACCACTATCAATGAAAATTGTCGTTTCTTTCGCGACTTTTTATTTTTATTTTACTGCTTTTTCTTGGAAAATGGTAACACAAAAAACCCAAAAAATATTTTATTTTATTTTATTTCAAAAGGTCTACATTCTTTCACTCATTTTCTAAAATCAATCATCATATGCATCCTTGAACCCGTTGAACACTGTAACCCTATGCTCTCTCCCGACTTTGAAATCCCTGTTTATGAAGCTGAAGAGGAGGAGGATGAACAGATTCCCGAAAAGATCTCTCTGTTACTAGAATATAAAAGAACATCATTCAGCCTCATGAAGAAGCACTCGAAATGATTAACTTGGGTTTCCGAAGAACTGCCATTACAGTATTCCTGTTCAAATCCCAGATGAATGGTGCCATCGAGGCTGCAAAAAAAAAAACAAACAAAAGCAAAAAAGAACAAAAAAAAAGGAAAATACATCAAAAAGATAGTGCAGAAGATGGTAACCACTTACAAGGACGTGCATGAGATGTTACAAAATGCTTTTACATGGATATCGTACTTCAGTGCGTACCTCAACAGGGGCAACCCCTTTTCTCTTTGGTATATGGTATGAAAATTCTAATGGAGGTCCAGTTGTCAGAGGCTGAATGATGTCAAAACAAATATGATCAGTTCAAACTTGATTGAAGAGAAACGCATGAATGCTCTGTGTCACGGGCAGTCCTCGTGTGCTCCAAGAAGGAGGTTTTGTGCTCAAGAAGATCCAATCTTTTCAACCCGATTCCAGGGGCAAATGGACGCCTAATTATGAAGGCCCATATGTCGTCAAGACGGCTTTCTCCGGTGGCGCTTTGACTCTTACGACTATGGATGGTGACGAGCTTCCCCGTCCTGTGAATGCCGATGCAGTCAAGAAATACTTTGTCTAAAAAATAAAAGAACAGCTCGATAAGTCGAAAACCCGAAAGGGCGGCTTAGGCAAAAATGAGCGTCTCGATGGACTGAAAACCCGAAAGGGCGGTCCAGGCAAAAATTAGAGACATGAAACAGAGAATAATCATCCTGATAGGTCGAAAACCCGAAAGGGCGATCTATGCAAAAATTAAGGATCAAAAGACAAAGTAACTGCAGCGGTTTGTCCATGACTCACTTGGGGCACATTAGCAGTCAAAGAGACTCTGAATCTGAAGCATCCCAAACAGTGGAATTCAAAGTTGTTAGGGAGAATAGCGGTTACTGTGTTCAATGTACCTTCCCCTTTATATTTACCATTTTCCAAACTTTGTGAGATCCGTGGAGTCATGCCGTTGGCGGGCCACCACTCTGTTAAATGAATTTGAGCCGGTGCCTTTTATTTGGAACTCCCATTTATTCTGTTTATAAAATTTCTTCTATTTTTGATGGTAGTACCTGAAGCAAAACTTTTTTTCAAAATAAATCATAAATCTTTTTATATTTTTGGAAAGCATAAACAACAAACACATTCTCTCTGAACTCATGAATAAGTGAAGTGTGCGTCGACATCTGTCCTGAGAATGGATAAACTTTGCAGGTTAAACATGGTCAATTGCTTGAAAAAAAAAGAAAGAAGAAAAAGAAAAAGCTCGGTAAGTCGAAAACCCGAAAGGGCGGCTTAGGCAAAAATGAGCGTCCCGGTGGATCGAAAACCTGAAAAGGCGATCCAGGCAAAAATTAGGGGCATACAAAAAGAATATATTCCCGGTGGACTGAAAACCTGAAAGGGCGGTCCAGGCAAAAGTTAGGGATTCAAAAAAGGAAAAAGAACAAAAAGCATGACCACAGAAACACCAGTTCTTCTGCCAGGTCTTTGGATTAGCACGATTCCCCCAGGAAGTGTTTGCTCCCCACCGGTTGTTTCATACATCGGGCTTTACCCCGTCAATGTCTTGATATGCCCCCAATGGCATCATCCCCAATGAAGATTGCTGAGTGTTTGTACTGCGTCGTCGGTCCACTTTCCATCTTACCTGTCCAGTCTTGTCTCATCAAGTCCATCAGTCAATCCTCCATACAGTCATACAAGTCGTATTGTCTTACATACATTCATACATTCATGCATATACACATTCATGCATACACAACATGCACATAACATCATTCAATACATGGTTGCATTAGCCACCCTGAGTCTTGTTTTTCATACCAATCGGTCATGAACATTTTTTTAACTCTCTTTATCCCCAAATGTCATCCCCAGTGTGTCTGGTCCAGAGATGTCATCCTCTTTATGCCAGGCGGCAGTTCCTTAACGAACAACTTGTGCGTACCTTTATTCCTTGTCGTCAATGGCAGTTCGGCAACAATCCGAACAGTTGGCATCTACCTTTATTCCTTGTCGTCAATGGCAGTTCGGCAACAACCCGGACAGTTGGCATTTATCCTTTATTCCTTGTCGTCAATGGCAGTTCGGCAACAACCCGAACAGTTGGCATCTACCTTTATTCCTTGTCGTCAATGGCAGTTCGGCAACAACCCGGACAGTTGGCATTTATCCTTTATTACTTGTCGTCAGTGGCAGTTCTTTAACGAATAGCTTGTGCATTTTTCCTATCCAGTCTTTTGTCGTCAGTTGACTAGTTCGGTAGCATCCCGAACAGCTGACATTTACATTTTACCTTCTTTAAGCTACCCTCACAACGGTAGTAGGTAATACATGTCATCTGTCTTCTTTAAGCTATCCATACAACGATAGTAGACGGTGTCTCCTTTTATATTACCTCTTTTAAGCTATCAATACACGATAGTAGGTAATACATGTCATCTGTCTGTTTTAAGCTATCCATACAACGATAGTAGACGGTGTCTCCTTTTATATTACCTCTTTTAAGCTATCAATACACGATAGTAGGTAATACATGTCATCTGTCTATTTTAAGCTATCCATACAACGATAGTAGACGGTGTCTCCTTTTATATTACCTCTTTTAAGCTATCAATACACGATAGTAGGTAATACATGTCATCTGTCTGTTTTAAGCTATCCATACAACGATAGTAGACGGTATCTCCTTTTATATTACCTCTTTTAAGCTATCAATACACGATAGTAGGTAATACATGTCATCTGTCTTCCTTAAGCTATCCATACAACGATAGTAGACGGTGTCTCCTTTTATATTACCTCTTTTAAGCTATCAATACACGATAGTAGGTAATACATGTCATCTGTCTTCCTTAAGCTATCCATACAACGATAGTAGACGGTGTCTCCTTTTTATATTACCTCTTTTAAGCTATCAATACACGATAGTAGGTAATACATGTCATCTGTCTTCCTTAAGCTATCCATACAACGATAGTAGACGGTGTCTCCT
This sequence comes from Medicago ruthenica, assembly GCA_018208015.1. Classification (NCBI taxonomy): domain Eukaryota; kingdom Viridiplantae; phylum Streptophyta; class Magnoliopsida; order Fabales; family Fabaceae; genus Medicago; species Medicago ruthenica. The sequence goes on along the minus strand of CM031375.1, from coordinate 22,118,989 downwards.
TTTTATATTATCTCTTTTAAGCTATCAATATACGATAGTAGGTAATACATATCATCTGTCTTCTTTAAGCTGTCATCTTTGTTGATAGTAGACAACTCCTTCCCCAGTGAAATCATGTTATTCCCCAGTGGAGTCGGATCCCTTGCTTTAACAAACTCGGGTATCCTTTTGTTTTGTTTTATCCCCAGTCGGGTCAGCTTCGCCGTCTTGCATTTGCATTTGCATCACGAGCATCTCACAGTTTTTTTTTAGGTCCAAAATTGGCGTACTCTGTATTTAAGTCCCTTCGACCCGTCGAATCCAAGATTTTCTCTTCAGATCTCCGGACGAAGAGACTTAAATAGGGGCATCTGTCATACCCCAATTTTTGACCTAAAATTCTTTTTTTTACTCGCCTTTTTGGTTCGGAATTTTTCGTCGTCTCAGACGAAATTTCGACAGAGAGGTATTTTAAAATACCTCATTTAGGGTTCCGAAGGCGACTTTTTTCAGTTTTATTATTATTTTATTTTACTTTAGTTTTTTTATCTTTTATCTTTTTTAATTATTTAATTTTCGGATTTTTTCTATTTTTATTTTATTTTTCATTTTTTCTATTTTGTTTTTATTTTTATTCTTAATGGTTATTTTTTTTTTGTCTTTATTGCTAATCAAATCTATCCAAAGTCCAAGGTAAAAGGTCAATGTCAAATGTTTGATTTAATGACTTTGACATATGTGATTTAATGGCTTTGACATATGTGATTTAATGGTTTTAATCTCATTTGATGGGGATTTAATCCTTGTCTCCTCATTGTCAAAAGTCCACCGCAATGTGTATATAAAGGCACACGCTCCGGCAACCAAAAGGGAGAAAAAAACTCATCAGTACACAAGCCACAATTATTTCCAAACCAAAATTAATCACAACCCATCAAATCAAAACCACAAAAAACCATATCTCAAAACCAAAATCAATCATCATCCATAATCAAAACCACAAACTCGGCCACCTCCACCACCACCACAATCAATCCGAATCTCCTCCCTAACCACCTACAAACCACTAACACTAATCTGAACCACCACATACCACAACCACATAAAGCCACACACACGGCCAAACCCACAACCAAACAACCACTACGCAAAACCGCACCGCCTCTTTACAACACTTTCCTGCTCACTGCACCCCTCTTTTCCTATTATTTTTATTTATTAGTTTTATTTCTTTTTCTTGCATTTTCTTTTTATTTGTTGCATTTCTCATCCTTTATTTATTCCTCATGCATTTCATCTTATTGTTCTTTTTATCTTTTGCATTTTCTTCATTCTTTTTACTTTATTTTATTTTCTCAATTTTGTAGTTTTCTTTAGGTTAATTATCATGCATTTTTTTCACTTTATTCATTTTAACGCTTTATAATTCAGCATCTCATGCATTCTTTTACTTTTATGTGTCATGTTTATTTCTTTGTTTTGCATCTCTTGCCTTTTTTCAGCATATTTATTTTATTATATTAGCAATTTTACTTTTATTATTTATTTTGTCATTTTCATTTTTATTAGAATGTATTTAGGAACAATGTAAATATAAATGAGAATATGCACTGACACTCACGTTTTATTTATTCTGCTTTATGTCAAAAAAACAAAAATACAAAAATATTAGGTTAGTTTAATTTCAAAAGGGTTTCGTGGTGATCCAACGTCACCACGGAATTTCCTCGCGTATTAGCTTTTAGTTACTTTTAGTCTTAGTTAAAAAAAACAAAAACATGCAAATAACAAAAAATCAAAAAAATCTTTTCTTAAATAAACCTTGATTTTCAATCAAGTGTCCATTTTTCTCTTTTATTTTCTTTAAATAACCATTAATCCATTTTAATAATATTTAAATCATTTTCAAGAATTAAAAAACACAAACCAATCTTATTTTGCCACTTGGCCTTTATTTTATCTTTAAAACCTTTTTTTAAAACTAATAAAAAAACACAAAACAAATCAACCGTCATTTTTACCCCGAACTACGAGGTTTTGATCCCTCACGGGTACGTAGGCAAAGGACCTTGTCCTTCTAAATCATAAAAAATACAATAAAAAAACATTTTTATTTTTTCTCACTATTCTAATTCATTCTTTTCTTTCTAAAAAAAAATAAGCAAGTTATAGCCAAAATAAATAAATAAATCAAGAGGTTCTCGTAGAGTACTACGAACGTTTAGGGTGCTAACACCTTCCCTAAACGTAACTAACCCCCGAACCCTAATTTTTAAAAATGTGGTAATTTAGAACTTTTTTCCACTTTTCATTTAAAAAATTAAAAGTTCAGTCGTGAAATAAAATTAGTGAGTCAACACTAACCAATAGCTTGATCTCCGAAAATCACCGCGACAGTTGGTTAATGAGGAGCTCCTGGAACAGGAGTCGTGCTACAACTCGGAGGAAGGGCTCCAGGAGTTTGTATGGGACGAGCGGCTCCCGAGTGAATGGGCCGTTGAGAGTCTGTCGAGTCGAGTAAGTAGCTAGTACGAGGGGTGCTGCTTCACTACGTACGACATTCTGCTGAAGGAACTGGACATGGTCGTCCCTTTCAATGGCTTTGAACTCGGGGTTCTTCACCACCTGAAGGTAGCTCTTTCCCAACTTCATCCCTTGTCCTGGGCGCTCGTAAAGGTGTTCCAATTATGGTGCCCATATGCTATTGTTCTACTCGTTTCAATATATATATATAGTTTTTATATAATGATAGACATACTTAATTTAAAGTTAAAATAGACAAATCCTAATGTCACACAGAAACAGGGTGGAGTATATTGTGTTTTGAGATTCAGGAAAAGTGCAATGTGAATCTTTATGCTCTTAAGTCTTAACCCTCTTCTTTTGAAAGCATTTGCACCCATGTCAAATATTGTGTTATCATTGTCATCTAGATGGAGCATACTGTTTTTTTTTTTACAATAGAAATACTGTTGTAGCTTGTAATTCATTTTTTAATATATGTCCACAAAGTTATCTTTTGCATTTGAATACCATTTATAATATATTTTTCAAAATTACTTTAGTTTCATTAATTTTTTTAAAATGAACCATCTATTTAATTTCAAAAGTTTCATTTTATTTGATTTATTTTTTGCAAAATATTTGTTTTTTTTATTGATTCAGAGAAAAATAATGGTGACCATTTTTCTATACTATCATAGCTTTTTTTAGCTTTTTTATATATAACTATTTTCTTTATATATAGTATAGATTAATAGTTTAAAAAATATTTTTGTTTCTTTCATAAATAACACCTAAAATAAGTTTTGAATATAACAAACATAGGCATAAATTTGTATATGTTTTACTAAAGGTCCACTTACTTTTTATGTTTTAAGTTTTTATTTTTACTCCAACTAATAAGCATAAGACTTTATTTTCCTCATCATCTTTTTTAACAATTTTTTTTAAAACACATGTAATGTTTTAAAAAAAAATGAAAATGCCAAAAAAAAATATTGTTTTTGGAAATAGTTTGTTTTTCACCTTCTCCCTATAACAAGTATTCAATACATGAATCTTCTATATGCTTGCGCAATTTAAAATGGGCATAAATTTTAATTGTAAATATTTTGAGAAAGTAAATGGGGGCCCTTCAAATATACCAGTTGGTTTTATATGGTAGAAATCATGAGTAATTGGTAAAAATGATTATTTATTTTTTATAAGTATTAAAAAGGAAAATTTAAATGAGACGAATAAAATTTCATTAAATAAAGAAAAATGTTTAAGAGTTTTTTTGGTGGCCATGATAAGATGATAATAAATTGGATAATTTTTATTTAAAATAAATAAATAAATGGGACAAATATTGAGATTAGAGAAGAAAGATTTACACTAATCTCACATACATGTTTTACCTTGGACCACTTTGTTACGTTGTGCAGCGTAGACCAATTTTACAAATAATTTCAACCTCCAATGATGATTGTTGTGGATCCATGAAAGTAGAAGTTTACGCTCTTTATTATTCTAATATTTGAGATGGTATAATCGATGTCTATCTAACAAAAACAAGAGAAAATATGTAGATATGCCTAAAAACAAGTGAATTTCTACTTTTAAAAGACATTATTGATACAAGAGAAAAGAAAACTCATATTTGTTGGGGTTTGGTAATTCAACTAGGTTGAACTATGAGATAAAGAGTTGAAGATCTCATTCAAACCCTAACTTAATGAGTAAATATCTAACAACTAATTGTTAACATTTGTCATTAAAAACAAATAAAAAAACTCATATTTGTCTAAGAATTAGGAAGAATCAACATACCATATTTTACTTCAATCCATCTCTCACATAAACACCCAACACAGGTAACATCAATTCCTAAACCAGTTCTTTTCCCACAAAAGTCTGCTTATGGTCAAGATCATTCTTTTTCAAGAATCATCATAAAGCATCAGCTCAATATAAGCAGACTTATGTTGGGAAAAGAAGTGGGAGGATTGATTCTTGAGTTATTTAATGGAGACATTGGTAATGGAACCTGCTGTGGTAAATACAAGATCACAGATGATGATGATGATGAATGAGGACACAAACGTTGGTGTTGTTGTTGGCTTTTTATAGCATAAATCTCGCGTGTATATATTATATATAACAAACACGTTTTCTTTTCTTCTTGCACAAGTTTCGCAAACAGACTTTGATACACTCTTAAACCAAGTTAATCCTTTTGATAAAAAAACAACTCAAGTTAATCCTTATTATCTAGCTCAATAATAGGTTTGTTTGTTTTCTTTCAAAAAAAAAAGGTTTGTTTGTTTTATTTTTCACTAGGGAAACCGTCTGTCTCCTTTTTTTCTGTATTTTTTTTTTCATATATAGTTGACCATATTTTTTTTATAAGATTCCGATATATTTTGATTTAACTAGTTTGTTTTTGTATAAAATTTATATTATATAAATTTATTTAATATTTACTTTTAATATTTATTTTGTATATTTTTAGATTTGATAAAAGAATTGTAACAAAAGTAGTTCAACTAAAATAGATAATTGAATTTCAAATTTCCGTAACAGTCTTGTAGATTTGAATTTAAATTTTTATAAAAATATTGATTCGTTAAGGATAAATTTGTCTAGAAAAAGTTCCGATAAAAAAGTAATTAGCTTGTTAATCTATTCTGTAACTATGAAACTTGATGCCTACCGAAATTTCAATCTTACTATTTCTTAATTTTTTGACACGTCATCAAAAATATATCCTTTTGTGTCTTTTGGTTCAACCTCCCCCTATTTTTTCTCCCCTAAAAAACAAATTAAAACAATATTTTGAAAAAAAAAAAAACTTAATATTTTTTTTTTGAAAGAACAAACAAACTTAATCTTTAACCCAATCAAAACAAATTTTCACACTAAGTTAATCTTTTTTTGAAAAATAAACTAACTTAATCTTAATCCCAAACAAAACAAATTTTCCTATAATCTTCTCAAATTATGAAAGTTAATGACCAACAATAAAACAATTTTGCTCTATCCTAATCATTTGAGATCTTATCATATTTTAACTCATTTGTGTCTTTTGTAACAAAAAATCATATTTCGGGGAGAGAGAAAATAACGCTCAAAAGATTGAGTTAGAAATTAGTAACTCTCAAAAGTTTTTGTAACAAAAAAATAATTTTAGATAGTTGTATCTAAACAAACTAAATTATTAAAACAAATGTGATTTTATTAAAACACAAAATAGATTCTTACTTTTTTCAAAAAAATCTCTAAATTATTCATCCTATATGAACATTAATTATCAGCAAAGACACAATTTTTCCTTCTCTAATATGAAATTAATGATTAGCATTAACACAATTTTGCCACATCATAATAATTTGACCCTTAAGCATTGATTTGTCTAGTAAGAAACCGATGAAGGCAACGGTGGCGGAATGTGTTCCGGTACGGTGGCGATGCGTTTGCGCGGTGGAACGAAAGGTGCCTGCAGGTATGTTAGCACTCCGACGATCAAGTCAGTAATGGAACTGAGAAAAAGTGCGTGAAAAGTGTGTGTAAAGTGAATCGTACCTTGAGGGTGAAGCTACTTCACCCTTATATAGGCGCTCTGGGATTAACCGCCTCTGGGATATGCGGCGTGTGATTAGGGACATGTGTGCGGTGCCGAATCCGGGGAGGTGTGTTGTAGTGCGACCTCGTGTACGGTAGTCTAGTGTGCGCCTCCATGTGACACGCCTTGGAGTGGTGGACGTTTTGGTGCGCCTCCATACACCAAAAATATTTTTGTTTCTTTCATAAAAAAAATTGCTTTAGTTTCATTAATTTTTTTAAAATGAACCATCTATTTAATTTCAAAAGTTTCATTTTATTTGATGTAACATTCGGCTGGCTCCCTTACGGGCTGGCCTCCCTATCTTTCAAGGACCGCGATGTACTCATGGTCTTCTCCACCCCCCAAGTGGAGTTTCATGCCTTCCGTGGGAATCGAACCGTGTACCCTGGAGGCTATAAGTACATGGCCAATGCATTCCCACTACCAATTGAGCTAGTAGCTCAATTGGTAGTGGGAATGCATTGGCCATGTACTTATAGCCTCCAGGGTACACGGTTCGATTCCCACGGAAGGCATGAAACTCCACTTGGGGGGTGGAGAAGACCATGAGTACATCGCGGTCCTTGAAAGATAGGGAGGCCAGCCCGTAAGGGAGCCAGCCGGATGTTACAAAAAAGGCGCCTTTTTTGTAACATCCGGGATTTGGATCCGGGATTTGGCAACTGACGGCCCCCGCGATCCCCCGCGATGTACTCATGGACTTCTCCACCCCCCAAGTGGAGTTTCATGCCTTCCGTGGGAATCGAACCACGTACCCTGGAGGCTATAAGTACATGGCCAATGCATTCCCACTACCAATTGAGCTATTCAATTGGTAGTGGGAATGCATTGGCCATGTACTTATAGCCTCCAGGGTACACGGTTCGATTCCCACGGAAGGCATGAAACTCCACTTGGGGGGTGGAGAAGACCATGAGTACATCGCGGTCCTTGAAAGATAGGGAGGCCAGCCCGTAAGGGAGCCAGCCGGATGTTACATTTGATTTATTTTTTTGCAAAATATTTGTTTTTTTTTATTGATTCAGAGAAAAATAATGGTGACCATTTTTCTATACTATCATAGCTTTTTTTAGCTTTTTTATATATAACTATTTTCTTTATATATAGTATAGATTAATACTTTAAAAAATATTTTTGTTTCTTCCATAAATAACACCTAAATATTTTTGGTGTATGTATCGCTGTCTGGTTGGCCTTCTGGCCGGTCCAGAACAGTTGATGCCTTTATGGCGCAATGGCTTAACCATGTGTGGCGTCCTTAGGGGATGTCTTCGAATATCGGGCGCCCGTGAAGCCCTCTAGCAGTTATGAGAACGAGGTTCGGGGGCGCCGCTGCCCGGTGATCGCCTCCGAGGGGGTTGTTTTGTACCTCAAGATGAGGGAATCCTAGACTTTGTTGTGAAATGTCCGCCCTCTCATGAGGAAATCATTTGTTGGTTAGAAAAATGTTCTAAGTTCCGTACTCATGGTTTCCATTATCTTTTCAGGAGGGACGGTGCTATTCTGATGGTGGAAAATTCAGAAAATTTGGACCACTTAAACCCTGTGATTGATTATGGTTGGGTTAATGAGGAGCTCCTGGAACAGGAGTCGTGCTACAACTCGGAGGAAGGGCTCTAGGAGTTTGTATGGGACGAGCGGCTCCCGAGTGAATGGGCCGTTGAGAGTCTGTCGAGTCGGGTAAGTAGCTAGTGCGAGGGGTGCTGTTTCACTACGTACGAGATTCTGCTGAAGGAACTGGACATGGTCGTCCCTTTCAATGGCTTTGAACTCGGGGTTCTTCACCACCTGAAGGTAGCTCCTTCCCAACTTCATCCCTTGTCCTGGGCGCTCGTAAAGGTGTTCCAATTTTGGTGCCGCTATGCTGTTGTTCCTACTCGTTTCAATATATATATATAGTTTTTATATAATGATAGACATACTTAATTTAAAGTTAAAATAGACAAATCCTAATGTCACACAGAAACAGGGTGGAGCATATTGTGTTTTGAGATTCAGGAAAAGTGCAATGTGAATCTTTATGCTCTTAAATCTTAACCCTCTTCTTTTGAAAGCATTTGCACCCATGTCAAATATTGTGTTATCATTGTCATCTAGATGGAGCATACTGTTTTTTTTTTACAATAGAAATACTATTGTAGCTTGTAATTCATTTTTTAATATATGTCCACAAAGTTATCTTTTGCATTTGAATACCATTTATAATATATTTTTCAAAATTACTTTAGTTTCATTAATTTTTTTAAAATGAACCATCTATTTAATTTCAAAAGTTTCATTTTATTTGATTTATTTTTTGCAAAATATTTGTTTTTTTTTATTGATTCAGAGAAAAATAATGGTGACCATTTTTCTATACTATCATAGCTTTTTTTAGCTTTTTTATATATAACTATTTTCTTTATATATAGTATAGATTAATACTTTAAAAAATATTTTTGTTTCTTTCATAAATAACACCTAAAATAAGTTTTGAATATAACAAACATAGGCATAAATTTGTATATGTTTTACTAAAGGTCCACTTACTTTTTATGTTTTAAGTTTTTATTTTTACTCCAACTAATAAGCATAAGACTTTATTTTCCTCATCATCTTTTTTAACAATTTTTTTTTAAAACACATGTAATGTTTTAAAAAAAATGAAAATGCCAAAAAAAAAATATTGTTTTTGGAAATAGTTTGTTTTTCACCTTCTCCCTATAACAAGTATTCAATACATGAATCTTCTATATGCTTGCGCAATTTAAAATGGGCATAAATTTTAATTGTAAATATTTTGAGAAAGTAAATGGGGGCCCTTCAAATATACCAGTTGGTTTTATATATATGGTAGAAATCATGAGTAATTGGTAAAAATGATTATTTATTTTTTATAAGTATTAAAAAGGCAAATTTAAATGAGACGAATAAAATTTCATTACATAAAGAAAAATGTTTAAGAGTTTTTTTGGTGGCCATGATAAGATGATAATAAATTGGATAATTTTTATTTAAAATAAATAAATAAATGGGACAAATATTGAGATTAGAGAAGAAAGATTTACACTAATATCACATACATGTTTTACCTTGGACCACTTTGTTACGTTGTGCAGCGTAGACCAATTCTACAAATAATTTCAACCTCCAATGATGATTGTTGTGGATCCATGAAAGTAGAAGTTTACGCTCTTTATTATTCTAATATTTGAGATGGTATAATCGATGTCTATCTAACAAAAACAAGAGAAAATATGTAGATATGCCTAAAAACAAGTGAATTTCTACTTTTAAAAGACATTATTGATACAAGAGAAACGAAAACTCATATTTGTTGGGGTTTGGTAATTCAACTAGGTTGAACTATGAGATAAAGAGTTGAAGATCTGATTCAAACCCTAACGAATGAGTAAATATCTAAAAAACTAATTGTTAACAATTGTCATTAAAAACAAATAAAAAAACTCATATTTGTCTAAGAATTAGGAAGAATCAACATACCATATTTTACTTCAATCCATCTCTCACATAAACACCCAACACAGGTAACATCAATTCCTAAACCAGTTCTTTTCCCACAAAAGTCTGCTTATGGTCAAGATCACTCTTTTTCAAGAATCATCATAAAGCATCAGCTCAATATAAGCAGACTTATGTTGGGAAAAGAAGTGGGAGGATTGATTCTTGAGTTATTTAATGGAGACATTGGTAATGGAACCTGCTGTGGTAAATACAAGATCACAAATGATGATGATGATGATGAATGAGGACACAAACGTTGGTGTTGCTGTTGGCTTTTTATAGCATAAATCTCGCGTGTATATATTATATATAACAAACAGGTTTTCTTTTCTTCTTGCACAAGTTTCGCAAACAGACTTTGATACACTCTTAAACCAAGTTAATCCTTTTGATAAAAAAACAACCAAGTTAATCCTTATTATCTAGCTCAATAATAGGTTTGTTTGTTTTCTTTCAAAAAAAAAAAAGGTTTGTTTGTTTTATTTTTCACTAGGGAAACCGTCTGTCTCCTTTTTTTCTGTTTTTTTTCATATATAGTTGACCATATTTTTTTATAAGATCCGTATATTTTGATTTAACTAGTTTGTTTTTGTATAAAATTTATATTATATAAATTTATTTAATATTTACTTTTAATATTTATTTTGTATATTTTTAGATTTGATAAAAGAATTGTAACAAAAGTAGTTCAACTAAAATAGATAATTGAATTTCAAATTTCCGTAACAGTGTTGTAGATTTGAATTTAAATTTTTATAAAAATATTGATTCGTTAAGGATAAATTTGTCTAGAAAAAGTTCCGATAAAAAAGTAATTAGCTTGTTAATCTATTCTGTAACTATGAAACTTGATGACTACCGAAATTTCAATCTTACTATTTCTTAATTTTTTGACACGTCATCAAAAAAATATCCTTTTGTGTCTTTTGGTTCAACCTCCCCCTATTTTTTCTCCCCTAAAAAACAAATTAAAACAATATTTTGAAAAGAAAAAAAAACTTAATATTTTTTTTTGAAAGAACAAACAAACTTAATCTTTAACCCAATCAAAACAAATTTTCACACTAAGTTAATCTTTTTTTGATAGAATAAACTAACTTAATCTTAATCCCAAACAAAACAAATTTTCCTATAATCTTCTCAAATTATGAAAGTTAATGACCAACAATAAAACAATTTTGCTCTATCCTAATCATTTGAGATCTTATCATATTTTACAAAAAAATCATATTTCGGGGAGAGAGAAAATAACGCTCAAAAGATTGAGTTAGAAATTAGTAACTCTCAAAAGTTTTTGTAACAAAAAAATAATTTTAGATAGTTGTATCTAAACAAACTAAATTATTAAAACAAATGTGATTTTATTAAAACACAAAATAGATTCTTACTTTTTTCAAAAAAATCTCTAAATTATTCATCCTATATGAACATTAATTATCAGCAAAGACACAATTTTTCCTTCTCTAATATGAAATTAATGATTAGCATTAACACAATTTTGCCACATCATAATAATTTGACCCTTAAGCATTGATTTGTCTAGTAAGAAACCGATGAAGGCAACGGTGGCGGAATGTGTTCCGGTACGGTGGCGATGCGTTTGCGCGGTGGAACGAAAGGTGCCTGCAGGTATGTTAGCACTCCGACGATCAAGTCAGTAATGGAACTGAGAAAAAATGCGTGAAAAGTGTGTGTAAAGTGAATCGTACCTTGAGGGTGAAGCTACTTCACCCTTATATAGGCGCTCTGGGATTAACCGCCTCTGGGATATGCGGCGTGTGATTAGGGACATGTGTGCGGTGCCGAATCCGGGGAGGTGTGTTGTAGTGCGACCTCGTGTACGGTAGTCTAGTGTGCGCCTCCATGTGACACGCCTTGGAGTGGTGGACGTTTTGGTGTATGTATCAGTGTCTGGTTGGCCTTCTGGCCGGTCCAGAACAGTTGATGCCTTTATGGCGCAATGGCTTAACCATGTGTGGCGTCCTTAGGGGATGTCTTCGAATATCGGGCGCCCGTGAAGCCCTCTAGCAGTTATGAGAACGAGGTTCGGGGACGCCGCTGCCCGGTGATCGCCTCCGAGGGGGATGTTTTGTATCTCAAGATGAGGGAATCCTAGACTTTGTTGTGAAATGTCCGCCCTCTCATGAGGAAATCATTTGTTGGTTAGAAAAATGTTCTAAGTTCCGTACTCATGGTTTCCATTATCTTTTCAGGAGGGACGGTGCTATTCTGATGGCGGAAAATTCAGAAAATTCGGACCACTTAAGCCCTGTGATTGATTATGGTTGGGTTAATGAGGAGCTCCTGGAACAGGAGTCGTGCTACAACTCGGAGGAAGGGCTCTAGGAGTTTGTATGGGACGAGCGGCTCCCGAGTGAATGGGCCGTTGAGAGTCTGTCGAGTCGGGTAAGTAGCTAGTGCGAGGGGTGCTGTTTCACTACGTACGACATTCTGCTGAAGGAACTGGACATGGTCGTCCCTTTCAATGGATTTGAACTCGGGGTTCTTCACCACCTGAAGGTAGCTCCTTCCCAACTTCATCCCTTGTCCTGGGCGCTCGTAAAGGTGTTCCAATTATGGTGCCCCTATGCTATTGTTCTATTCGTTTCAATATATATATATATATATATATATATATATATATATATATATATATATATAGTTTTTATATAATGATAGACATACTTAATTTAAAGTTAAAATAGACAAATCCTAATGTCACACAGAAACAGGGTGGAGCATATTGTGTTTTGAGATTCAGGAAAAGTGCAATGTGAATCTTTATGCTCTTAAGTCTTAACCCTCTTCTTTTGAAAGCATTTGCACCCATGTCAAATATTGTGTTATAATTGTCATCTAGATGGAGCATACTGTTTTTTTTTTTTACAATAGAAATACTGTTGTAGCTTGTAATTCATTTTTTAATATATGTCCACAAAGTTATCTTTTGCATTTGAATACCATTTATAATATATTTTTAAAAATTGCTTTAGTTTCATTAATTTTTTTAAAATGAACCATCTATTTCATTTCAAAAGTTTCATTTTATTTGATTTATTTTTTTGCAAAATATTTGTTTTTTTTATTGATTCAGAGAAAAATAATGGTGACCATTTTTCTATACTATCATAGCTTTTTTTAGCTTTTTTATATATAACAATTTTCTTTATATATAGTATAGATTAATACTTTAAAAAATATTTTTGTTTCTTTCATAAATAACACCTAAAAAATATTTTTGTTTCTTCCAACTAATAAGCATAAGACTTTATTTTCCTCATCATCTTTTTTAACAATTTTTTTTTAAAACACATGTAATGTTTTAAAAAAAAATAAAAATGCCAAAAAAAAAATTGTTTTTGGAAATAGTTTGTTTTTCACCTTCTCCCTATAACAAGTACTCAATACATGAATCTTCTATATGCTTGCGCAATTTAAAATGGGCATAAATTTTAATTGTAAATATTTTGAGAAAGTAAATGGGGGCCCTTCAAATATACCAGTTGGTTTTATATGGTAGAAATCATGAGTAATTGGTAAAAATGATTATTTATTTTTTATAAGTATTAAAAAGGAAAATTTAAATGAGACGAATAAAATTTCATTACATAAAGAAAAATGTTTAAGAGTTTTTTTGGTGGCCATGATAAGATGATAATAAATTGGATAATTTTTATTTAAAATAAATAAATAAATGGGACAAATATTGAGATTAGAGAAGAAAGATTTACACTAATATCACATACTTGTTTTACCTTGGACCACTTTGTTACGTTGTGCAGTGTAGACCAATTCTACAAATAATTTCAACCTCCAATGATGATTGTTGTGGATCCATGAAAGTAGAAGTTTACGCTCTTTATTATTCTAATATTTGAGATGGTATAATCGATGTCTATCTAACAAAAACAAGAGAAAATATGTAGATATGCCTAAAAACAAGTGAATTTCTACTTTTAAAAGACATTATTGATACAAGAGAAACGAAAACTCATATTTGTTGGGGTTTGGTAATTCAACTAGGTTGAACTATGAGATAAAGAGTTGAAGATCTGATTCCTAACGAATGAGTAAATATCTAACAACTAATTGTTAACATTTGTCATTAAAAACAAATAAAAAAAACTCATATTTGTCTAAGAATTAGGAAGAATCAACATACCATATTTTACTTCAATCCATCTCTCACATAAACACCCAACACAGGTAACATCAATTCCTAAACCAGTTCTTTTCCCACAAAAGTCTGCTTATGGTCAAGATCACTCTTTTTCAAGAATCATCATAAAGCATCAGCTCAATATAAGCAGACTTATGTTGGGAAAAGAAGTGGGAGGATTGATTCTTGAGTTATTTAATGGAGACATTGGTAATGGAACCTGCTGTGGTAAATACAAGATCACAGATGATGATGATGATGAAGAATGAGGACACAAACGTTGGTGTTGCTGTTGGCTTTTTATAGCATAAATCTCGCGTGTATATATTATATATAACAAACAGGTTTTCTTTTCTTCTTGCACAAGTTTCGCAAACAGACTTTGATAAACTCTTAAACCAAGTTAATACTTTTGATAAAAGAAAAAACCGAAGCTAATCCTTATTATCTAGCTCAATAATAGGTTTGTTTGTTTTCTTTCAAAAAAAAAAGGTTTGTTTGTTTTATTTTTCACTAGGGAAACCGTCTGTCTTCTTTTTTTCTGTATTTTTTTCTTACATATTTGACCATATTTTTTTTTATAAGATTTGACCATATATTTTGATTTAACTAGTTTGTTTTTGTATAAAATTTATATTATATAAATTTATTTAATATTTACTTTTAATATTTATTTTGTATATTTTTAGATTTGATAAAAGAATTGTAACAAAAGTAGTTCAACTAAAATAGATAATTGAATTTCAAATTTCCGTAACAGTGTTGTAGATTTGAATTTAAATTTTTATAAAAATATTGATTCGTTAAGGATAAATTTGTCTAGAAAAAGTTCCGATAAAAAAGTAATTAGCTTGTTAATCTATTCTGTAACTATGAAACTTGATGACTACCGAAATTTCAATCTTACTATTTCTTAATTTTTTGACACGTCATCAAAAAAATATCCTTTTGTGTCTTTTGGTTCAACCTCCCCCTATTTTTTCTCCCCTAAAAAACAAATTAAAACAATATTTTGAAAAGAAAAAAAAACTTAATATTTTTTTTTGAAAGAACAAACAAACTTAATCTTTAACCCAATCAAAACAAATTTTCACACTAAGTTAATCTTTTTTTGATAGAATAAACTAACTTAATCTTAATCCCAAACAAAACAAATTTTCCTATAATCTTCTCAAATTATGAAAGTTAATGACCAACAATAAAACAATTTTGCTCTATCCTAATCATTTGAGATCTTATCATATTTTACAAAAAAATCATATTTCGGGGAGAGAGAAAATAACGCTCAAAAGATTGAGTTAGAAATTAGTAACTCTCAAAAGTTTTTGTAACAAAAAAATAATTTTAGATAGTTGTATCTAAACAAACTAAATTATTAAAACAAATGTGATTTTATTAAAACACAAAATAGATTCTTACTTTTTTCAAAAAAATCTCTAAATTATTCATCCTATATGACCATTATTAACAGCAAAGACACAATTTTTCCTTCTCTAATATGAAATTAATGATTAGCATTAACACAATTTTGCCACATCATAATAATTTGAGCATTGATTTGTCTAGTAAGAAACCGATGAAGGCAACGGTGGCGGAATGTGTTCCGGTACGGTGGCGATGCGTTTGCGCGGTGGAACGAAAGGTGCCTGCAGGTATGTTAGCACTCCGACGATCAAGTCAGTAATGGAACTGAGAAAAAATGCGTGAAAAGTGTGTGTAAAGTGAATCGTACCTTGAGGGTGAAGCTACTTCACCCTTATATAGGCGCTCTGGGATTAACCGCCTCTGGGATATGCGGCGTGTGATTAGGGACATGTGTGCGGTGCCGAATCCGGGGAGGTGTGTTGTAGTGCGACCTCGTGTACGGTAGTCTAGTGTGCGCCTCCATGTGACACGCCTTGGAGTGGTGGACGTTTTGGTGTATGTATCAGTGTCTGGTTGGCCTTCTGGCCGGTCCAGAACAGTTGATGCCTTTATGGCGCAATGGCTTAACCATGTGTGGCGTCCTTAGGGGATGTCTTCGAATATCGGGCGCCCGTGAAGCCCTCTAGCAGTTATGAGAACGAGGTTCGGGGACGCCGCTGCCCGGTGATCGCCTCCGAGGGGGATGTTTTGTACCTCAAGATGAGGGAATCCTAGACTTTGTTGTGAAATGTCCGCCCTCTCATGAGGAAATCATTTGTTGGTTAGAAAAATGTTCTAAGTTCCGTACTCATGGTTTCCATTATCTTTTCAGGAGGGACGGTGCTATTCTGATGGCGGAAAATTCAGAAAATTCGGACCACTTAAGCCCTGTGATTGATTATGGTTGGGTTAATGAGGAGCTCCTGGAACAGGAGTCGTGCTACAACTCGGAGGAAGGGCTCTAGGAGTTTGTATGGGACGAGCGGCTCCCGAGTGAATGGGCCGTTGAGAGTCTGTCGAGTCGGGTAAGTAGCTAGTGCGAGGGGTGCTGTTTCACTACGTACGACATTCTGCTGAAGGAACTGGACATGGTCGTCCCTTTCAATGGATTTGAACTCGGGGTTCTTCACCACCTGAAGGTAGCTCCTTCCCAACTTCATCCCTTGTCCTGGGCGCTCGTAAAGGTGTTCCAATTATGGTGCCCCTATGCTATTGTTCTATTCGTTTCAATATATATATATATATATATATATATATATATATATATAGTTTTTATATAATGATAGACATACTTAATTTAAAGTTAAAATAGACAAATCCTAATGTCACACAGAAACAGGGTGGAGCATATTGTGTTTTGAGATTCAGGAAAAGTGCAATGTGAATCTTTATGCTCTTAAGTCTTAACCCTCTTCTTTTGAAAGCATTTGCACCCATGTCAAATATTGTGTTATAATTGTCATCTAGATGGAGCATACTGTTTTTTTTTTTTTTACAATAGAAATACTGTTGTAGCTTGTAATTCATTTTTTAATATATGTCCACAAAGTTATCTTTTGCATTTGAATACCATTTATAATATATTTTTAAAAATTGCTTTAGTTTCATTAATTTTTTTAAAATGAACCATCTATTTCATTTCAAAAGTTTCATTTTATTTGATTTATTTTTTTGCAAAATATTTGTTTTTTTTATTGATTCAGAGAAAAATAATGGTGACCATTTTTCTATACTATCATAGCTTTTTTTAGCTTTTTTATATATAACAATTTTCTTTATATATAGTATAGATTAATACTTTAAAAAATATTTTTGTTTCTTTCATAAATAACACCTAAAAAATATTTTTGTTTCTTCCAACTAATAAGCATAAGACTTTATTTTCCTCATCATCTTTTTAACAATTTTTTTTTAAAACACATGTAATGTTTTAAAAAAAAATAAAAATGCCAAAAAAAAAATTGTTTTTGGAAATAGTTTGTTTTTCACCTTCTCCCTATAACAAGTATTCAATACATGAATCTTCTATATGCTTGCGCAATTTAAAATGGGCATAAATTTTAATTGTAAATATTTTGAGAAAGTAAATGGGGGCCCTTCAAATATACCAGTTGGTTTTATATGGTAGAAATCATGAGTAATTGGTAAAAATGATTATTTATTTTTTATAAGTATTAAAAAGGAAAATTTAAATGAGACGAATAAAATTTCATTACATAAAGAAAAATGTTTAAGAGTTTTTTTGGTGGCCATGATAAGATGATAATAAATTGGATAATTTTTATTTAAAATAAATAAATAAATGGGACAAATATTGAGATTAGAGAAGAAAGATTTACACTAATATCACATACTTGTTTTACCTTGGACCACTTTGTTACGTTGTGCAGTGTAGACCAATTCTACAAATAATTTCAACCTCCAATGATGATTGTTGTGGATCCATGAAAGTAGAAGTTTACGCTCTTTATTATTCTAATATTTGAGATGGTATAATCGATGTCTATCTAACAAAAACAAGAGAAAATATGTAGATATGCCTAAAAACAAGTGAATTTCTACTTTTAAAAGACATTATTGATACAAGAGAAACGAAAACTCATATTTGTTGGGGTTTGGTAATTCAACTAGGTTGAACTATGAGATAAAGAGTTGAAGATCTGATTCCTAACGAATGAGTAAATATCTAACAACTAATTGTTAACATTTGTCATTAAAAACAAATAAAAAAAACTCATATTTGTCTAAGAATTAGGAAGAATCAACATACCATATTTTACTTCAATCCATCTCTCACATAAACACCCAACACAGGTAACATCAATTCCTAAACCAGTTCTTTTCCCACAAAAGTCTGCTTATGGTCAAGATCACTCTTTTTCAAGAATCATCATAAAGCATCAGCTCAATATAAGCAGACTTATGTTGGGAAAAGAAGTGGGAGGATTGATTCTTGAGTTATTTAATGGAGACATTGGTAATGGAACCTGCTGTGGTAAATACAAGATCACAGATGATGATGATGATGAAGAATGAGGACACAAACGTTGGTGTTGCTGTTGGCTTTTTATAGCATAAATCTCGCGTGTATATATTATATATAACAAACAGGTTTTCTTTTCTTCTTGCACAAGTTTCGCAAACAGACTTTGATAAACTCTTAAACCAAGTTAATACTTTTGATAAAAGAAAACCGAAGCTAATCCTTATTATCTAGCTCAATAATAGGTTTGTTTGTTTTCTTTCAAAAAAAAAAGGTTTGTTTGTTTTATTTTTCACTAGGGAAACCGTCTGTCTCCTTTTTTTCTGTATTTTTTTCTTACATATTTGACCATATTTTTTTTTATAAGATTTGACCATATATTTTGATTTAACTAGTTTGTTTTTGTATAAAATTTATATTATATAAATTTATTTAATATTTACTTTTAATATTTATTTTGTATATTTTTAGATTTGATAAAAGAATTGTAACAAAAGTAGTTCAACTAAAATAGATAATTGAATTTCAAATTTCCGTAACAGTGTTGTAGATTTGAATTTAAATTTTTATAAAAATATTGATTCGTTAAGGATAAATTTGTCTAGAAAAAGTTCCGATAAAAAGTAATTAGCTTGTTAATCTATTCTGTAACTATGAAACTTGATGACTACCGAAATTTCAATCTTACTATTTCTTAATTTTTTGACACGTCATCAAAAAAATATCCTTTTGTGTCTTTTGGTTCAACCTCCCCCTATTTTTTCTCCCCTAAAAAACAAATTAAAACAATATTTTGAAAAGAAAAAAAAACTTAATATTTTTTTTTGAAAGAACAAACAAACTTAATCTTTAACCCAATCAAAACAAATTTTCACACTAAGTTAATCTTTTTTTGATAGAATAAACTAACTTAATCTTAATCCCAAACAAAACAAATTTTCCTATAATCTTCTCAAATTATGAAAGTTAATGACCAACAATAAAACAATTTTGCTCTATCCTAATCATTTGAGATCTTATCATATTTTACAAAAAAATCATATTTCGGGGAGAGAGAAAATAACGCTCAAAAGATTGAGTTAGAAATTAGTAACTCTCAAAAGTTTTTGTAACAAAAAAATAATTTTAGATAGTTGTATCTAAACAAACTAAATTATTAAAACAAATGTGATTTTATTAAAACACAAAATAGATTCTTACTTTTTTCAAAAAAATCTCTAAATTATTCATCCTATATGACCATTATTAACAGCAAAGACACAATTTTTCCTTCTCTAATATGAAATTAATGATTAGCATTAACACAATTTTGCCACATCATAATAATTTGAGCATTGATTTGTCTAGTAAGAAACCGATGAAGGCAACGGTGGCGGAATGTGTTCCGGTACGGTGGCGATGCGTTTGCGCGGTGGAACGAAAGGTGCCTGCAGGTATGTTAGCACTCCGACGATCAAGTCAGTAATGGAACTGAGAAAAAATGCGTGAAAAGTGTGTGTAAAGTGAATCGTACCTTGAGGGTGAAGCTACTTCACCCTTATATAGGCGCTCTGGGATTAACCGCCTCTGGGATATGCGGCGTGTGATTAGGGACATGTGTGCGGTGCCGAATCCGGGGAGGTGTGTTGTAGTGCGACCTCGTGTACGGTAGTCTAGTGTGCGCCTCCATGTGACACGCCTTGGAGTGGTGGACGTTTTGGTGTATGTATCAGTGTCTGGTTGGCCTTCTGGCCGGTCCAGAACAGTTGATGCCTTTATGGCGCAATGGCTTAACCATGTGTGGCGTCCTTAGGGGATGTCTTCGAATATCGGGCGCCCGTGAAGCCCTCTAGCAGTTATGAGAACGAGGTTCGGGGACGCCGCTGCCCGGTGATCGCCTCCGAGGGGGATGTTTTGTACCTCAAGATGAGGGAATCCTAGACTTTGTTGTGAAATGTCCGCCCTCTCATGAGGAAATCATTTGTTGGTTAGAAAAATGTTCTAAGTTCCGTACTCATGGTTTCCATTATCTTTTCAGGAGGGACGGTGCTATTCTGATGGCGGAAAATTCAGAAAATTCGGACCACTTAAGCCCTGTGATTGATTATGGTTGGGTTAATGAGGAGCTCCTGGAACAGGAGTCGTGCTACAACTCGGAGGAAGGGCTCTAGGAGTTTGTATGGGACGAGCGGCTCCCGAGTGAATGGGCCGTTGAGAGTCTGTCGAGTCGGGTAAGTAGCTAGTGCGAGGGGTGCTGTTTCACTACGTACGACATTCTGCTGAAGGAACTGGACATGGTCGTCCCTTTCAATGGATTTGAACTCGGGGTTCTTCACCACCTGAAGGTAGCTCCTTCCCAACTTCATCCCTTGTCCTGGGCGCTCGTAAAGGTGTTCCAATTATGGTGCCCCTATGCTATTGTTCTATTCGTTTCAATATATATATATATATATATATATATATATATAGTTTTTATATAATGATAGACATACTTAATTTAAAGTTAAAATAGACAAATCCTAATGTCACACAGAAACAGGGTGGAGCATATTGTGTTTTGAGATTCAGGAAAAGTGCAATGTGAATCTTTATGCTCTTAAGTCTTAACCCTCTTCTTTTGAAAGCATTTGCACCCATGTCAAATATTGTGTTATAATTGTCATCTAGATGGAGCATACTGTTTTTTTTTTTTTTTACAATAGAAATACTGTTGTAGCTTGTAATTCATTTTTTAATATATGTCCACAAAGTTATCTTTTGCATTTGAATACCATTTATAATATATTTTTAAAAATTGCTTTAGTTTCATTAATTTTTTTAAAATGAACCATCTATTTCATTTCAAAAGTTTCATTTTATTTGATTTATTTTTTTGCAAAATATTTGTTTTTTTTATTGATTCAGAGAAAAATAATGGTGACCATTTTTCTATACTATCATAGCTTTTTTTAGCTTTTTTATATATAACAATTTTCTTTATATATAGTATAGATTAATACTTTAAAAAATATTTTTGTTTCTTTCATAAATAACACCTAAAAAATATTTTTGTTTCTTCCAACTAATAAGCATAAGACTTTATTTTCCTCATCATCTTTTTTAACAATTTTTTTTTAAAACACATGTAATGTTTTAAAAAAAATAAAAATGCCAAAAAAAAAATTGTTTTTGGAAATAGTTTGTTTTTCACCTTCTCCCTATAACAAGTATTCAATACATGAATCTTCTATATGCTTGCGCAATTTAAAATGGGCATAAATTTTAATTGTAAATATTTTGAGAAAGTAAATGGGGGCCCTTCAAATATACCAGTTGGTTTTATATGGTAGAAATCATGAGTAATTGGTAAAAATGATTATTTATTTTTTATAAGTATTAAAAAGGAAAATTTAAATGAGACGAATAAAATTTCATTACATAAAGAAAAATGTTTAAGAGTTTTTTTGGTGGCCATGATAAGATGATAATAAATTGGATAATTTTTATTTAAAATAAATAAATAAATGGGACAAATATTGAGATTAGAGAAGAAAGATTTACACTAATATCACATACTTGTTTTACCTTGGACCACTTTGTTACGTTGTGCAGTGTAGACCAATTCTACAAATAATTTCAACCTCCAATGATGATTGTTGTGGATCCATGAAAGTAGAAGTTTACGCTCTTTATTATTCTAATATTTGAGATGGTATAATCGATGTCTATCTAACAAAAACAAGAGAAAATATGTAGATATGCCTAAAAACAAGTGAATTTCTACTTTTAAAAGACATTATTGATACAAGAGAAACGAAAACTCATATTTGTTGGGGTTTGGTAATTCAACTAGGTTGAACTATGAGATAAAGAGTTGAAGATCTGATTCCTAACGAATGAGTAAATATCTAACAACTAATTGTTAACATTTGTCATTAAAAACAAATAAAAAAAACTCATATTTGTCTAAGAATTAGGAAGAATCAACATACCATATTTTACTTCAATCCATCTCTCACATAAACACCCAACACAGGTAACATCAATTCCTAAACCAGTTCTTTTCCCACAAAAGTCTGCTTATGGTCAAGATCACTCTTTTTCAAGAATCATCATAAAGCATCAGCTCAATATAAGCAGACTTATGTTGGGAAAAGAAGTGGGAGGATTGATTCTTGAGTTATTTAATGGAGACATTGGTAATGGAACCTGCTGTGGTAAATACAAGATCACAGATGATGATGATGATGAAGAATGAGGACACAAACGTTGGTGTTGCTGTTGGCTTTTTATAGCATAAATCTCGCGTGTATATATTATATATAACAAACAGGTTTTCTTTTCTTCTTGCACAAGTTTCGCAAACAGACTTTGATAAACTCTTAAACCAAGTTAATACTTTTGATAAAAGAAAAAACCGAAGCTAATCCTTATTATCTAGCTCAATAATAGGTTTGTTTGTTTTCTTTCAAAAAAAAAAGGTTTGTTTGTTTTATTTTTCACTAGGGAAACCGTCTGTCTCCTTTTTTTCTGTATTTTTTTCTTACATATTTGACCATATTTTTTTTTATAAGATTTGACCATATATTTTGATTTAACTAGTTTGTTTTTGTATAAAATTTATATTATATAAATTTATTTAATATTTACTTTTAATATTTATTTTGTATATTTTTAGATTTGATAAAAGAATTGTAACAAAAGTAGTTCAACTAAAATAGATAATTGAATTTCAAATTTCCGTAACAGTGTTGTAGATTTGAATTTAAATTTTTATAAAAATATTGATTCGTTAAGGATAAATTTGTCTAGAAAAAGTTCCGATAAAAAAGTAATTAGCTTGTTAATCTATTCTGTAACTATAAAACTTGATGACTACCGAAATTTCAATCTTACTATTTCTTAATTTTTTGACACGTCATCAAAAAAATATCCTTTTGTGTCTTTTGGTTCAACCTCCCCCTATTTTTTCTCCCCTAAAAAACAAATTAAAACAATATTTTGAAAAGAAAAAAAAACTTAATATTTTTTTTGAAAGAACAAACAAACTTAATCTTTAACCCAATCAAAACAAATTTTCACACTAAGTTAATCTTTTTTTGATAGAATAAACTAACTTAATCTTAATCCCAAACAAAACAAATTTTCCTATAATCTTCTCAAATTATGAAAGTTAATGACCAACAATAAAACAATTTTGCTCTATCCTAATCATTTGAGATCTTATCATATTTTACAAAAAAATCATATTTCGGGGAGAGAGAAAATAACGCTCAAAAGATTGAGTTAGAAATTAGTAACTCTCAAAAGTTTTTGTAACAAAAAAATAATTTTAGATAGTTGTATCTAAACAAACTAAATTATTAAAACAAATGTGATTTTATTAAAACACAAAATAGATTCTTACTTTTTTCAAAAAAATCTCTAAATTATTCATCCTATATGACCATTATTAACAGCAAAGACACAATTTTTCCTTCTCTAATATGAAATTAATGATTAGCATTAACACAATTTTGCCACATCATAATAATTTGAGCATTGATTTGTCTAGTAAGAAACCGATGAAGGCAACGGTGGCGGAATGTGTTCCGGTACGGTGGCGATGCGTTTGCGCGGTGGAACGAAAGGTGCCTGCAGGTATGTTAGCACTCCGACGATCAAGTCAGTAATGGAACTGAGAAAAAATGCGTGAAAAGTGTGTGTAAAGTGAATCGTACCTTGAGGGTGAAGCTACTTCACCCTTATATAGGCGCTCTGGGATTAACCGCCTCTGGGATATGCGGCGTGTGATTAGGGACATGTGTGCGGTGCCGAATCCGGGGAGGTGTGTTGTAGTGCGACCTCGTGTACGGTAGTCTAGTGTGCGCCTCCATGTGACACGCCTTGGAGTGGTGGACGTTTTGGTGTATGTATCAGTGTCTGGTTGGCCTTCTGGCCGGTCCAGAACAGTTGATGCCTTTATGGCGCAATGGCTTAACCATGTGTGGCGTCCTTAGGGGATGTCTTCGAATATCGGGCGCCCGTGAAGCCCTCTAGCAGTTATGAGAACGAGGTTCGGGGACGCCGCTGCCCGGTGATCGCCTCCGAGGGGGATGTTTTGTACCTCAAGATGAGGGAATCCTAGACTTTGTTGTGAAATGTCCGCCCTCTCATGAGGAAATCATTTGTTGGTTAGAAAAATGTTCTAAGTTCCGTACTCATGGTTTCCATTATCTTTTCAGGAGGGACGGTGCTATTCTGATGGCGGAAAATTCAGAAAATTCGGACCACTTAAGCCCTGTGATTGATTATGGTTGGGTTAATGAGGAGCTCCTGGAACAGGAGTCGTGCTACAACTCGGAGGAAGGGCTCTAGGAGTTTGTATGGGACGAGCGGCTCCCGAGTGAATGGGCCGTTGAGAGTCTGTCGAGTCGGGTAAGTAGCTAGTGCGAGGGGTGCTGTTTCACTACGTACGACATTCTGCTGAAGGAACTGGACATGGTCGTCCCTTTCAATGGATTTGAACTCGGGGTTCTTCACCACCTGAAGGTAGCTCCTTCCCAACTTCATCCCTTGTCCTGGGCGCTCGTAAAGGTGTTCCAATTATGGTGCCCCTATGCTATTGTTCTATTCGTTTCAATATATATATATATATATATATATATATATATATATATATAGTTTTTATATAATGATAGACATACTTAATTTAAAGTTAAAATAGACAAATCCTAATGTCACACAGAAACAGGGTGGAGCATATTGTGTTTTGAGATTCAGGAAAAGTGCAATGTGAATCTTTATGCTCTTAAGTCTTAACCCTCTTCTTTTGAAAGCATTTGCACCCATGTCAAATATTGTGTTATAATTGTCATCTAGATGGAGCATACTGTTTTTTTTTTTTTTACAATAGAAATACTGTTGTAGCTTGTAATTCATTTTTTAATATATGTCCACAAAGTTATCTTTTGCATTTGAATACCATTTATAATATATTTTTAAAAATTGCTTTAGTTTCATTAATTTTTTTAAAATGAACCATCTATTTCATTTCAAAAGTTTCATTTTATTTGATTTATTTTTTTGCAAAATATTTGTTTTTTTTATTGATTCAGAGAAAAATAATGGTGACCATTTTTCTATACTATCATAGCTTTTTTTAGCTTTTTTATATATAACAATTTTCTTTATATATAGTATAGATTAATACTTTAAAAAATATTTTTGTTTCTTTCATAAATAACACCTAAAAAATATTTTTGTTTCTTCCAACTAATAAGCATAAGACTTTATTTTCCTCATCATCTTTTTTAACAATTTTTTTTTAAAACACATGTAATGTTTTAAAAAAAAATAAAAATGCCAAAAAAAAAATTGTTTTTGGAAATAGTTTGTTTTTCACCTTCTCCCTATAACAAGTATTCAATACATGAATCTTCTATATGCTTGCGCAATTTAAAATGGGCATAAATTTTAATTGTAAATATTTTGAGAAAGTAAATGGGGGCCCTTCAAATATACCAGTTGGTTTTATATGGTAGAAATCATGAGTAATTGGTAAAAATGATTATTTATTTTTTATAAGTATTAAAAAGGAAAATTTAAATGAGACGAATAAAATTTCATTACATAAAGAAAAATGTTTAAGAGTTTTTTTGGTGGCCATGATAAGATGATAATAAATTGGATAATTTTTATTTAAAATAAATAAATAAATGGGACAAATATTGAGATTAGAGAAGAAAGATTTACACTAATATCACATACTTGTTTTACCTTGGACCACTTTGTTACGTTGTGCAGTGTAGACCAATTCTACAAATAATTTCAACCTCCAATGATGATTGTTGTGGATCCATGAAAGTAGAAGTTTACGCTCTTTATTATTCTAATATTTGAGATGGTATAATCGATGTCTATCTAACAAAAACAAGAGAAAATATGTAGATATGCCTAAAAACAAGTGAATTTCTACTTTTAAAAGACATTATTGATACAAGAGAAACGAAAACTCATATTTGTTGGGGTTTGGTAATTCAACTAGGTTGAACTATGAGATAAAGAGTTGAAGATCTGATTCCTAACGAATGAGTAAATATCTAACAACTAATTGTTAACATTTGTCATTAAAAACAAATAAAAAAAACTCATATTTGTCTAAGAATTAGGAAGAATCAACATACCATATTTTACTTCAATCCATCTCTCACATAAACACCCAACACAGGTAACATCAATTCCTAAACCAGTTCTTTTCCCACAAAAGTCTGCTTATGGTCAAGATCACTCTTTTTCAAGAATCATCATAAAGCATCAGCTCAATATAAGCAGACTTATGTTGGGAAAAGAAGTGGGAGGATTGATTCTTGAGTTATTTAATGGAGACATTGGTAATGGAACCTGCTGTGGTAAATACAAGATCACAGATGATGATGATGATGAAGAATGAGGACACAAACGTTGGTGTTGCTGTTGGCTTTTTATAGCATAAATCTCGCGTGTATATATTATATATAACAAACAGGTTTTCTTTTCTTCTTGCACAAGTTTCGCAAACAGACTTTGATAAACTCTTAAACCAAGTTAATACTTTTGATAAAAGAAAAAACCGAAGCTAATCCTTATTATCTAGCTCAATAATAGGTTTGTTTGTTTTCTTTCAAAAAAAAAAGGTTTGTTTGTTTTATTTTTCACTAGGGAAACCGTCTGTCTTCTTTTTTTCTGTATTTTTTTCTTACATATTTGACCATATTTTTTTTTATAAGATTTGACCATATATTTTGATTTAACTAGTTTGTTTTTGTATAAAATTTATATTATCTAAATTTATTTATTTTTTACTTTTAGTATTTATTTTGTATATTTTTAGTTTTGATAAAAGAATTGTAACAAAAAATAGTTCAATTACAATAGATAATTGAATTTCAAATTTCCATAACAGTGTTGTAGATTTGAATTTAAATTTTTATAAAAATATTGATTCGTTAAGGATAAATTTGTCTAGAAAAAGTTCCGACAAAAAAGTAATTAGCTTGTTAATCTATTCTTTAACTACGAAACTTAATGACTACCAAAATTTCAATCTTATCATTTCTTAATTTTTTGACACGTCATCAAAATTATATCATTTTGTGTCTTTTGGTTCAACTGCTCCCTATTTTTTCTCTCATAAAAAACAACTTAAAACAATATTTTTTAAAAAACAAAACTTGATATTTTTTTTTAAAGAACGAACAAACAAACTTAATCTTTAACGCAATCAAAACAAATTTTCACACTAACTTAATCTTTTTTTCAAAGAATAAACTAACTTAGTCTTAATCCCAAACATGTGGGTGATGGCTATACTGTTCGTGGTGTGTATCAATTGCTCATGAGGCAGGAGGATCACAGTTACGACGCAGTCTCGGAGGCAGTTTGGCATAAGGGTGTCCCTTTGAAGGTCTCAATTTGTGTGTGGCGTCTCTTTCGCAACAGGTGGCCAACAAAGGATAACTTAATGTGGCGCGGTATTATTCCTCCCGATTCCCAACATATTAAGACTTGGATTGGTGTCTACTCAGTGGATCCACAACATATTTTGGATCATTTTACACAGTTTGTCTTCTCTTCAGGTCGGTACAAACCTCGACGTTCCTTTTTACATTTTATTTGGCTATGCACAGCTTGGACTTTATGGAATGAACGGAACCATAGGCTCTTCGATAATAATGCTAAATCTCTTTCGCAGCTTCTGGAAAAAGTTAAAATTACTTCCTTAGGGTGGCTAAAAGCCAAAAATGTTTGCTTTCCTTTAGGTTACCATTTGTGGTGGCAGCAACCCCTTCATTGTTTGGGAATTGGCTGAGTATGTTTCTTTTTTCAGTAACTTATCGAATTTTTGGTAGTAATTTTGTTCTGCTTCTTCGGCATACCTTGTGTTAGGGAGCAGAATATATGGTAATATATCTCATTTTGGCTTGTTCAAAAAAAAACAAATCTGAATCCCAAACAAAACAAATTTTCCTATAATCTTCTCAAATTATGAAACTCAATGACCAACAATAAAACAATTTTGCTCTATCCTAATCATTTGAGGGATTTTTCGGGGGAAAACCTTCGACTTGAGGAAACATCTTTTTTGCTCTGGCGATATAACACTATTCACTTTTGATGACATCCCCTATCACCACCACCGCCATGCCACCACTTCCATCTTCATCCTTGAATCCAGTACTAATCCCTTGGACAAGCCCCCAATTCTATAACGATCGCCCCCAAAATCAACCCACAAAACATACCCAAAATCCATATGACCTTTGCACAAGCCCTCACCAACGTTTGTGATATCCCTTCCAGTCAAATTCCAAAACCAACGCTTAAGGGTGACAAGTTTTCGATTTCGATCCCTGATGATGATTATGAGATTGGTTTAGAAACATGCAAGAATAATCTGCACGCACGTATTATCTGGCCAAAGGGTTCTTCCCCATTAACTGTTGCTGCCTTGAAGGAGAAGTTTAAACCTATTTGGAAAAACCTAAGTCCTTTGGGGGTTACCTCTCTCGGGAAGGGGTTTTATGAGTTTGTGTTTTCATCAGTTGAAGATGCTAGAAGGGTTAGGTCTGTTGGTTCATGGATTCTGAACCCAGGCTTGCTTAAGCTCTTTTCCTGGACAAAAGACTTTAACCCTAATCTTCAGATAAACACTTTTGTGCAAGTTTGGATGAAAATATATAGATTGTCACAGGAATACTGGAGAAAGAGGATCTTGTTTGCTATAGCTAGTAGTGTGGGAACTCCAATATGTTTAGATGTTGTTACAAGCAAGCCTGCACTAGAAAGGACATTTGGACACTTTGTGAGGGTTTTGGTAGACATTGACCTGACCAAAGAGCTTAAATATGAGGTGATGGTGGAAAGAAAGGGCTTTGCTTTTTTTGTGGAACTTGAATATGAAAATCTCCCTGAATTTTGTGGTTTTTGCAAAACTGTTGGCATAATGTTAATGTCTGTAGAAAAGCAAATAAGGGAGAAGCTGATAGAAATGCTCAGGAAGTTAAAGAAGGAGATGTAGTGGATAAGAATAGTAGAAGAAATGGTAAAGAGCCTATGACCTCTCAGAAACAAAACCAAGAGTGGATTGCTAAGGTAACAAGTGTTGTTGATTTGGAAAATGACTCTGCAAGCAAGCAATCTAGTTAAAGAGAAGCTGGTACAAGCCCTCAGGTAGGGAAGGAAACAATCCTGGAAGTTGAACATCATGAAAACAAAGGAGAACAACCTCTGTATGATCCTCAGACTCTGGATCATCAAAATCTGGATCATCAGACTCTGGATCGTCAGAGTCTGAAGGATCAGACACTAGTTCATCAGCGTCTGAACGATCAGACGCTGGTTCACTAGAGTCTGAACGATCAGACGCCCAGTTCTCAAGCTTCTGAGTTTGTGGATGCTACTCAAATGAATAATGCTGAGGAGGAGGAGCAGGGTTCTTCTCAGGATCATGCAACACCTGTGAGAATTCAACAGGACATGCAATTCTTACACCAGTCATGGGCAAACTTAGCAGATGCAGATGATGTATTGATCCAACGACAGGAAGCTGAACTTGTTGCTAAATTAGCTAATGAAGAAGACATTGATGCTCAAATTCACAAAGAATATCAAGCTCTCATTGAGGCATCAGGTTTCAAACTTGTTACTAGCAAATCTTCAAAGAAGAAGAACCTGAAAAATCAGGCCTCAAAGGCAAGCAGTTCTTACCTTACAAGATCTAAGGTTCCATTCAAGCCTTTCAAATGAAGTGCCTGATGAAAGGTTTTTCCTCACATTATAATTTCCTATCTACACGTGAGTATATTAGGATCGTCTCCACAGGGATTTGCGCGATACCTTAAACCATTCAACATTGATTATCATTTTAAGTTAGGGTTTTATCTTTTGTTTACTAAAAACTAATCGACTTTAAAATATAAATAAACACGACGAGTAATAGGGCATAAAAGTGTCGGTATCAAAGTTCGTAAATCAAACATCGACATTATTCTAATGATCATGATAAACGGATTCTAGTTTTAATTTTTTTTAACGATATTATCACACATCACTCGACAACATTATTCGTGTCCAAATAAAGTTGTGAGATCGATCGTATCGTTTAATCGATGATTTCTCAATCTATTAAACGATCCGAAAGCATTAAGCCTTGATGCTATAAGTGATTATCAAAACATAATTCTATGTCTAGAACACTTGTTTTAATAGAAAATTATTCTAACCCTAGATTTAAATGTATTTGTCAATAACACTAAACCATACATAAGATTGAATAACAAGAATAACTTTCAATATGATATAAAACACTAGAATCAAATATTTACATGATCAAAAGATTACATCTAGCTTGATTCATTACCTCTAATCCCAACAAAGGAGATTTAGTTGATCATTTTCATGTCAACAATACAAAAGCTGGAGAAAAGATGAAGATCAATGTTAAGTTTTGATTTCTCAAAAAACCCTTTGATGATCTAATCTTGATCCCTTTTGTCCTTTGAAGTGCCCTTCTTTTAGCCCTATTCTCTGGTAATAAACTCTCAAAATTGTTCTTAATAAAAGCTTAATAAAATCTTAACCCCTTAACCTAAAAGCTGAAACATAGCTTAAATACTAAAACTGATAAGTGACATCTCGCTCGGCGAGATAAATTTCGCTCAGCGAGTTCCAATTTCTGACCAGTGGCTTTCTGCCACGTCTTCCATAGCATTAAACCGCCTTGATGATCTCGCTGGGCGACCAATATTTCGCTGAGCGAAATCAAGCTTCCCCTGTTCCTGAAAATCCCTGCCTGAACTCGCCAAGTACTCGCCAACCACTCGCCAGGCGAGTGTATACTTTGAAAACTCCTGAAAATCCCTGCCTCAACTCGCCATTCACTCGCCAAGAGCTCGCTGGGCGAGATTCTTCATTCTTCTCTTATTGATTTCTTGCTATTTTCAAGTCCTGGCTTGTTTTTTCCTACACAAATGGGGAAGAATAAGGTATACAAAGAATAATTGGCATTTATTTATAAATTTCATGCTTTTCCTAAGATAACTTGCAAAACAAGTAACTAAAAAGCCTTGTAAAGGACATGAATTTATTCATTTCTTGCCACTTATCGAATACTCCCCAACTTAGTTCTTTGTTTGTCCTCAAACAAAAGATTCAAAATAATTGGAAAAATCAAGGCTTTGGACAAAGTTGAGCATGAAGCAAAAATCCGGTAATTTGAAGAAAAATTTGTCAGATGAATGATTCAATTGTGACAGCGCGAGCAAAAGTAAAGTTTCTCATTAAACAAGATATATATCATGAATGTGACATAGTTCTAAACACAAAGTTCAAATCACACAATTCTTAGCAAACAACATGTTTAAATTTGAACCACACCTAACACACTTCTTTTTAAGTAGATGAACAAATTGAACTCATGTTGTGAGGGTTTTGAACACTCATCCGGCAGATCCGCTAACATTCCGATAAAGTTATGCGTCCATCCAATTATCATTTCTAAAAGCACAAAAGCATCGATCACAAGGTCTTTGAGGGTTGTAATTTGGCTTGGTTTCAAAAGAAATGTCATATGTGGGAAAAAAATTGAATTCAAAAGGCCAAGCATAGAGGAACATTCTTTCTAATTACACAACTTCCTCCTTTTCAAACACAACTCTTGGTGATTTACAAATATTACTTTGATCTTGACAACTTTTTGATTTATTGAAATTTTTTCTTTTTCTCTTTTCTTTTTCTTGGTTTGCTTTTCTTTCTCTTTTTCTTTTCTTTTTCTCTCTCTTTTTCTTGTTGTCAAGATCAATTTCAAAATTCACCATTACTTGACATAAACTACCTCCCTTTTCTCCCCAACTTATTCAAAATGATACCCTAATTGAATGTTCCTTTATCATTTGGCAAAGGACAAATAAACATGATGGATAAGGGTTCAAAATGAAAGTAAAATATCAGAATCCAATAGTGATTTAACTATGAACTGGATTTTTTACAAACTCCGGCATTTCACTAAGCATTATGCTTATGAAAATTGGCAGTTCATAGTTAACGATTCTGATTCATTAGGCTCAATGGGGTTATCAAATACTCGCTTCTCACAGGGTAGGCTATTTGTGGTCAAGTGTTCATACTCAAATTTAAAAAATGCCTTGATCATTTCAGTGCTTTCATACAATTTAAAACAACTTTCAGATTTAACATAAAAGAATCGAGTTAAACAAAAAATGCCGGTCTCCTGCATATATACAATGACTTTGAGGATTCCTCACATTTTGGCTAGTTCTAATTGGTTCAAACGTAAATATGTTCTTGCGTAAAACTGAATAAAATAAATTTGTGTGCAAAGTACTCATTTCACATTCAAGTATATACCTAGAAAAACAAGAAACGAGTACCTTAGATGTGCACTTTGTCACAAACTTTCTATCATTATCACTCACCTGATTCATTGCTCAATGTTTTGGCTTTAGTTCAAGCACTTAACTTTGAATATTTGAGCAGAGTTTATTCAATTGGTGAATTAAACTATACTAAATATTAAATGGTACGAAATAAATAAAACACACATAATTTTAAAACATAAAACATAAAACTTAAAGTACCACAAGTACAGAATTAGAAGTACAAAAGCAAAATACAAAATCAAAATACAGAATTCAAAGGTACAGAAACAGAAGTACAGAAACAAAAGTACACAAGTCATATTGTTCAGAAACAATCCAAATTTTTTTGACTAAAAGCTTATAAAATATTTCACTATTAGTGGCGGGCTTTCAAGTCAAACTCCTTCTTCACTCCTCCATTTCTTCATCACTTTGTGTCTCCTCATCTGATCCACCACCAGCAGCAGTACCAACATCACCAGCACCATCACCTGCAGCTGCACTGCCCCCTCCATGATAGAATGGCCTGTCCTCAGGGTAAGCCACATAAGAACGGTAATGATCAGGAGTCATTATTTGCTGAGTAGGGTCTGATGGAGCACCCCACTGCTGCTGCAATCTGAAAAGGGACTCCTGAATTCCCAGCTGGCCTCTGTAGTTAGCCTCCATAGCATCCCAAGTATAGTTATAGGAAGCTAGATACCTAGGATCCCAATCAGAAAACTGGAGCTGCTGAGAAGGTTGTTGTTGCTGTTGTTGGGCTTGAGAGGATTCAGGTTGTTGTTGAGGGGCATGTCTTGCTTGCTTGTCTTCATTGTGACGAGCAATGTAGGCATCATCCACCGGATTAACAATTTGTTCATGAATTTGAGGTGGGAGGACGATGCGTGCAGCTTGGCATAGACCCATGATAAGGCCAGGAAATGCAAGTGGGCATTTAGGTGAGGTGATGCCACTCATTGCAATGGTTTTAATCTCATTAGCAATGATGCGGGCTACATCCACTTGTTTTCCGGCTAGGATGTAGTAGATGAGAGGGGTCACTTCAAGGGTGTTGAGGAGGTGTGGCTTTTTGGTCGGATATTATGTAGGATAAGGTTAAAATCATTTTTGTTCAAACCATATCCATAATATTGCATGTCTTTGGAAATTTCACAAGTTCGTGCGATAAATTTTGAGTAACTTGCACAACAAGTTATGTTCTTAAACTTTCAAAAATCAAGCTTGGGCAATAAGCTAAGTTCTTTATTTTCAAAGCTAAACTTGAACAAACAACGTTGTTCATGATTTTCAACCCAAACATGAACTTGAGCCGAGCTTGCTCACTCTTTTTAAACCAAACTCAAATTGAGCCGAACTTGTGCGCTTTCCAAATTTATGCATGTTTTATGATTTTTATTCATCTTTCAAACTTGAACAAACACTTGTTCTTGAGTTTCGATAACTTAAGCAACAAGTGATGTTCATGATTTTCAATAAACTCGAACAACAAATTTGTTCGTGATTTCCCTTTTTTACAACTTTTCTTTAAGTTTCCCAACCAAGTGTTTTGGTTCCCTTTGAGATTTCTCTGAGTTTCGACGAAACAAAACTTGAATGAAAAGGGAATGGCTTGACGTATGTCTCCCCAAACCTCGGTTACACGAATGCGTGACGTATGTCTCGTCGTTCGGGCAATCGTCATTCCACCTTCAACGCGTCTAGCAAGCTTAACCTTTCTTTGGTCCCTCGTGACCATTTTGAACTTTTTCTTGGCCCTCATGGTCAATCCGAACCGTTCGCGCCTTTGCGCGTCTCCTTTTCAACCTTTTACGCCTTGCGCGAGTTTATCGCCTTGATATGCGCTCGTCCTTTTTATCTTTAAAACATTTACGCCTTGTGCGAGTTTATCGCCTTAATGTGCGTTCGTCTCTTTGTCATTTAAACATTTTACGCCTCTGTGCGTCTTCAAATCTTTTATCATTTAAACTTTTTACGCCTCTGTGCGTCGTCAAATCTTTTTTTATTAAAACGAACCAACATACAAACTTTTTCTACCAAAGAACTACGTACGCTTTGAATTCTCCGACTACCGGGAGATACGTAGGAGCAAGATTGACATCTTGTCAAGCCCATTAATAAAAAACTTTCTTTTTTCCCCTTCGTTTGTTTTTATCTCTTTTTTTTCCCTTTATATCATATTTTCTTTTATATGTTCAAACACGCAAGTAAAACTTTGAAACAATTTAAGCCTAAGCCGACTAAGAGGTTCCCGTTGAGTACAACGGATGTGAGGGGTGCTAATACCTTCCCCTCGCATAATCGACTTTCGAACCTAAAATCTTTTTCAAAGGTAATTTCGAACTTTTTTCCTTTTCTCCCCGGAAAATTAAAAGTTCAGTCGTGATTTAAAATTAGTGATTCAATGCTTCCCAATAGCTTGATATCCGAAATTCGACGCGACAGTCAGCATTGATCTTTGTTGGGGGACTCACTAATCTCTCCCATTTTCTAGCTTCAAAAATTCCAAGGATGCCATTATATTTTCCCTCCGGGTTGATTATAAACTCCTTCTCATGCCAGAATTTTCTTTTCAACAGCTCCTGATACCGTGCAGCATGGTGTGCACTCCGAAAGCGGCTAGCATCAAATGGGATGGATGCTTGAGACGATTCGCCTTGTTTCCTTTTGCTACCGGTAGATTTCTTCTTAGGTGCCATTCCTGCAAAACAACCAGGAAATGCACACAATACAAGGTATATAGAGGTTAGCTAAAAATTGGAATAGGAAAACTCAGAGCAAAATTAAAAATTTATTTCCTGATGTAACTCGCTAGGCGAGAATTAGCTTCGCTTGGCGATAAAACGTTCAAAATTCTGGGTTTTCCAGATGAATGATCGCCTAGGCGAGCATGATTTTCGCTCAGCGAGTAAACTCAGAAATTTAAATTTTTGGCATGAAAAACACTCTGTACTTCCTCTAATCTCTATAAAACACACCCAGTAACATAGAAATGAAGTAAAATGACAACCATTGCATACAAACATCACAAACCCATGTTTATTTCAAATTTACAAAAAAATGGGTTAACTCAAAAAGTGATCGAAATCTGATTTTTGGCATGGCAATGTTTGTTGTTATTCCAGTTCATTTCTACCTTACTCTAATTCGAATCTAACCAGCAAACTAATCACTAATATCACAACAACTTACAACCTATTCTATTAAATCCAAAAACTAAACCCATTTTCAAATTTTTAAAATAAAGCAAGAAAAAAACTCAAACCTGTTGATTTGATGCAAAACGAAGTGATGCAATGCAGTGAAAGTGCTTAATCTGGCTTGGATGAGTTTGGGTTTGAATTTTTAGAGAAAAATGAAGAGTTTTGTGTATTTGAGTGATAAGGTGAAAAATGAAAAGAAAAGGTATAGAAACCGGTTTTTTTGGAGTAGATATGAGTGGTTAGGGACAGTTGAGGAGCATTAATGGGAGTTAAGAGAGGTTATGGCTTGGGAAATCGTAACTGTCAGATTAAACAATCTTGGTCAAACCTGCTCAAACTGATCTGTAATTCTCGTTCAGCGAGATTTTACTTCGCTGGGCGAGTTATGACAGGTAAAATTTTGTTGTTCTGGTTTCTGTACTAGTTTCTGTTTATGAGTGCAATGTAGCCTAATCTAAAATGCAAAGCGATAAAATACTTACAAAATTGGGGTGCCTCCCAACAAGCTCTTGTTTAACGTCATTAGATCGACGCCTGTTTCATGTTTGATTATGAATCAATAAGTGAAATTGTTGTCGTGTGCCGAACAACTTCACCGTTAAAGTATGGTTTCAGTCTTTGTCCATTCACCGTCCAAGTTGCTTTGGTGATAGGATCTTCTAGCTCCACCGCTCCATAAGGCCTCACTTCTTTAATCATGAAAGGGCCGGACCACTTTGATTTTAATTTACCCGAAAATAGCTTCAATCTTGCGTTGAACAGCAAAACCATTTGACCGGGTGATAAGTGCTAGAAAGTAGTTAAAATGCATATTTAATTTAAGCACTTAAATAGCTTGTTTTGCAAGTTATCATGGGGAAAAGCTCATAATCACTAACCAAATACCCAATATTGCTTTTACTTCTTTCCCCATCCATATGTGCAGGAAAATGCAAGCCAGGACATCACTTGAGCAAAGAAACATGAAGTTTTGTTAAAGCCTTCGCTACAAGCGCAAGCCTCATCGCTACAAGCGAGGATAGGCAGGGAATTTGAAGGCTTCATCGCTTCAAGCGCCAGTTGCCACGCTTCAAGCGAGCCTAGGCAGGGATTTTTAGAGGTTCATCGCTACAAGCGATGGACTGGTCGCTTCAAGCGACCAAGGGCGGTTTAAGGCTCCATGCTGACGTGGAGGATCCCCATTGGCCAACAGACTTCCTCGCTACAAGCGACCAGCTCATCGCTTGTAGTGAGCGTGCAAAAATTCAGAATATAAAAGCATTTTTGGCTCATTTTCAGATAGAATCAGTGGGAGAACTTTGAGAACTTTTACTTCCAATTGTTAGGATTGCTTTAGTAATAGTTTAGGACTTAGTAATTAGGGCTAGAAGTAGTGATCTTCAAGGAGCAAAAGGATTGAATTGTGGAAATCCACCAAGGGCTTTGGGAAATCAAGACTTTGGGTTATGATCTTCATCTTTTCTCTTATCTTTTGTATAGTTGTCATGAAAATGAGCAACTAACACCCCTTTGTTGGGATTGGAGGTAATCATTCTAGCTTTGATGTAATAAATGATTATGTAAATATATGATTTTGGCAATTCATGTGTTTATGAAGTTATTCTTGCTTTTCAATCTCATGCTTGATTCAAATGATATTGACAAATACTTTTGAATCTATGTTTAAGAATAATCTTCTATCAAAATAAGAAAATCTAGAAATGGATTTGGGTTTTGATAATCGCACAAAGTTTCGGATCGTAATGCTTTCGGATCGTTTGATTGATTGGGAAATCGTCGATTAAATGATACGATCGATCTCACGACGTCATTTGGGAAATCAATGACGTTGTCGAGCGATACGTGATATTTTCGCTAAAACGCTAAATTCATATGCATGATTTATTTATTACATTCTTTGCAAGATTGATGAACTTTAATTCCAACGCTTTGATACCCTATTACTTGTCGTTTTTATTCTCGCATTTACATTCAATTAGTTTATGAAACCAATCGTACAAACCCAAAAACTCAAAACAATACCGATTGTTGAACGGTTCGAAGTAACGCACCAATCCCTGTGGAGACGATAATTGAAAATACTTACTTTTGTTGTTTGAAATACTGCTTCAACACCGGGCCTGAAATGCCTCTTCATGATCTTTTTGTCATGATACCTCTTGACCTTTTCTTTATAGAGCTTAGATGATTGATATGTTTGGTCTCGCATTTCTTCCAATTCATTCATTTGGAGCTTTATCTTCTCCCCCGCTTCCTCTTGGTCAAAGTTTAAAAATTTTAGCACCCAAAACGCTTTATGCTCTAACTCTACCGGCAAGTGGCACACTTTCCCATACACCAACTGAAATGGTGTGAAACCCGTAGGAGCTTTGTATGCGGTCCTATAGGCCCACAATGCTTCGTCAAGTTTTATTGACCAATCCTTCCTTGATGATGATATGGTCTTCTCAAGGATCCTTTTGATTTCACGGTTGGACACCTCGGCTTGACCGTTGGCTTATGGATGATACGGTGAAGCAACTTTGTGTTTGACTCCATAATGCTCAAGTGCTTTGGCTAATTTTGTATTGCAAAAATGAGAACCTCCATCACTTATGAGCACTCTAGGAGTTCCAAAACGGGAAAAGATATTCCTTTGAGAAATTTGACCACTGTTTTGCTATCGGCTTTTGGGGATGCGATTGCTTCTACCCACTTAGACACATAGTCGACAGCTACCAAAATATATTCATTGGTCAAGGAGGATGGAAATGGCCCAACAAAGTCAATACCCCAACAATCAAAAACTTCGACTTCAAGGATACTTTGTTGAGGCATTTCATTTCTTTTTGAAATTCCTCCAGTTTTCTGGCAACTCTCACAACTTTTAACATGCTCATATGCGTCTTTGAATAGAGTGGGCCAATAGAAGCCTGCTTGAAGAACCTTTGTTGCAGTTCTTTCACCATTGAAATGCCCACCATATGGCGAATTATGACAATGCCACATGATGTCTTTGGCTTCTTCTATAGCAACACATCTCCGTAAAAGGTGGTCAGCTCCTATCTTGAAGAGATATGGGTCATCCCATACATAATGAGTTGAGTCTCTAATCAACTTCTTCTTCATTTGCCATGTAAAATGCTCCGGTATGAACCCTGTTGCTTTATAATTGGCCATGTCAGCAAACCATGGTCTTTCTTGCACCATTAGCAACTTCTCATCCGGAAACTCTTCAAGAATTTCTTTCTCGTTCTTAGTCACCTCATTGTTCACCAACCTTGAAAGATGATCAGCCACAAGGTTCTCAGTCCCCTTTTTGTCTTTAATCTCCAAATCAAACTCTTGAAGCAACAACATCCATCAGATGAGTCTCGATTTGGAGTCAGGTTTGGTGATTAAATACTTTATGGCTGCATGGTCAGTAAATATAATAATTTTCGAACCAATGAGATAAGAACGAAATTTTTCTAATGCGAACACAATAGCAAGTAATTCTTTTTCTATGGTAGCATAATTGATTTGAGCATCATTTAAAACTTTACTTGCGTAGTGTATAACATGAAAAAATTTGTTTTTGCGTTGACCCAACACCGCGCCAACCGCATAATCACTCGCATCGCACATGAGTTCAAAATCGAAATTCCAATTTGGTGCGGTGATTATGGGTGCGGAGGTCAAATTCTCTTTCAAGCATTCAAAAGCATTCATATAATCATCATCAAATTCAAAGGACTTATCTTTGTTGAGCAAATTGCTCAATGGCTTTGCGATCTTTGAGAAGTCCTTGATAAACCGCCGATAGAATCCGGCGTGGCCAAGAAAACTTCGGATGCCTTTGACATTGATTGGGGGTGGAAGCTTGCCTATCACATCAACTTTTGCTTTGTCAACTTCAATACCATTGGAAGAAATCTTGTGACCAAGGACAATCCCCTCGGTAACCATAAAATGACATTTCTCCCAGTTGAGTACCAAGTTAGTTTCCTTGCACCGCTTCAGTACCGTGTCAAGATTGTTCAAGCATAAATCAAAGGATGAACCGAAGACAGAAAAATCGTCCATAAACACTTCTATGCTCTTCTCTATCAAATCAGCAAAGATTGCTTGCATGCATCGTTGAAATGTTGCTGGAGCATTACATAACCCAAACGGCATGCGTCGATATGCAAAAACTCCAAATGGACATGTGAAAGTTGTCTTCTCATGATCTTCTGGATTCACCGAAATTTGATTATAACCTGAATAGCCATCAAGGAAACAATAGTAAGCTTGACCGGACAGTCTTTCTAGCATTTGATCCATGAATGGTAGAGGAAAATGGTCTTTTCTTGTAGTTTTATTGAGTCTCCGGTAATCAATGCACATCCTCCAACCTGTGACGGTTCTTGTTGGTATGAGCTCATTTTTCTCATTTTTGATCACCGTCATACCTCCTTTCTTAGGAACAACTTGAACCGGGCTAACCCAAGTACTATCCGAGATCGGATAAATCATGCCGGCTTCAAGTAGTTTGACCACTTCCTTCCGGACTACTTCCTTCATGTTTGGATTTAGCCGGCGTTGAGGTTGTGCTACCGGTTTGTAATCTTCCTCCATCATGATCTTATGCATACAATAAGATGGACTTATCCCTTTCAAGTCGGATAGTGTCCATCCTATCGCTTCTTTGTTAGACTCTAGAATTTCCACCAATTTGGCTTCTTCGTTGCTTGACAAGGAGCTACTTATGATAACCGGTTTGTTACCCTCTTTTTCAAGGAAAACATACTTCAAATGCGAGGGTAGAATTTTCATCTCCGGCTTCATCTCTTGAACATTGGATTCATTCTTGAATTCCTCTATTTTTACTTTGTGAGGAGGAATTTCCTTCAATGAATCCAGCTCCTTCAAACATTCTTCAATTTCTTTCTCCTCTTCCTCGCCTATGATATTTAGTGCATCCGTCAAAACTCTTTCAAGAGGTGTCAATTTATGCAGTTGCTTTCTTGTATCAACAATTATTTCATCAGTTGCATCCATCTTGAAACATGCACCTTTATCACGAGGGTGCTTCATAGCTTCATTGATGTTGAAATTGACTTCTTCATCGTCCACACGAACTTTCATTAAACCTCCGTCAAGATCAATCATCATTCTTGCCGTTTGCATAAATGTTCTTCCAAGAATAAGTGGCACATCATCATCCTCAGGAATATCCATCACCACAAAGTCAATGGGAAACAGGAATTTGTCTACTTTCACCAAGACATCTTCAGCTATTCTCAACGGACGTGTGACAGATTTGTCGGCTAGTTGCAACGTCAAATTTGTCTGTTTCACAATCAAATCACCAATCCTTTTGACAACAGAGAGTGAGATTAGGTTGATACTTGAACCAAAATCAATGAGTGCTTTACCGACATTCACATTGCCTATAGATACCGGTAACGTAACTTTCCCCGGATCTATCTCCTTCCTTGACAATGTTATTTGGATGATGGCACTACAATTCGCATCAAGCTGAATTGTCTCCTCATCATTGTACCTCCTTTTCTTGGACAGAATTTCTTTCATAAATTTGGCATAAGTAGGCATTTGCTCCAAGGCTTCCAAGAATGGTATATTGATTTGCAACCTTTTGAAGATGTCTAGGAACCTTGCATATTGCCTCTCTTTGTCCTTTCTAGCTGGAGTAGTTGGATATGGCAAATGTTGAGCTGGTATAGTCTTTACAATTTCTTGTTTCTTACCCCTCTCCTTCACCACATCTTTCATCTTCTCATAGTTATCATTTTCAACTAACTCCTTATTATTTTCAACTAATTCCTCTTTATTTTCTCCCTCCATGTCCTTCTCACTTCCTTCATCAATCTCTTCCATTTTCTCTTCAACAACCTTCCTCTCCACTTCAAGATTATCTCCTATTCCCCTACCAATCACCTTACCACTTCTTGTTGCAATTGCCTTGCAATGTTCTTTTGATGCAAGGTCTTTTGCATCAAAATGAATTGATTGTCATTTTGATGCATGTTCTTTGGATTGGGTTGTGTGTTGGCGGTAAAGGTTCCTCCTTGTTGAGTGGCTTGAGCTAATTGTTGAGCCATTTGGCCAACTTGAGTTTCAAGATTTTTAATGGAAGCATCTGTGTTCTTCTGATTAGCCATGGACATTTGCATAAATTGGTTCAATGTCTCGTCAGTACTTTGAGAGCGGTTTTGTTGTGGCGGATATTGATTGAAATTATTGTAAGGTTGTCGGTTGGAAGGACCAGCATCTTGTCTCCATGGTTGGCCATAATTTGGGTTGTTTCCTCTTTGGAAATTGTTGTTATGGCCTGAATATTGACCTTGATATTGATTCGGTCTTTGTTGATTACCGACATAGCTTACTTCTTCTGTTGGCGGTGGACAAAAACCAGTGGGATGATCACCTGAACAAAGCTCACAAGATGCAACTTGATGATGTCTTCTTTGTTCATTCTGCATCTCTTTCATTTGTTGTGGAAGGTTAGCCATCTTTCTTGTGAGTTCCTCCACTTGTTGAGTCAACAGCTTGTTTTATGCTAGAATGGCGTCATTTGTTCCCAAGTCCAGAATACCGGATTTTCTTTGTCCTGGATTTCTGTTATGTTGAGCTTGATGATCATTGACTGCCATTCTTTCAATAATTGAAACTGCATCTTCAGCACTATTTGCCATCAATGATCCACCCGCGGCTGCATCAAGTAAAAGCTTCGATTGTTGTTGCATTCCATTGCGGAAAAGATGAATCTGAGTAAGATCATCAAAACCATGGTTTGGACATCTTCGTAACATTGACTTGAATCGCTCCCAAGCTTCACAAAGTGTCTCACTTGCTCCTTGTGAAAAGACGGCAATGGTAGTCTTGGCCTCCATAAATCGGTTTTGTGGAAAGAATCTTTCAAGGAATTTCTCCTCAAGAGTATTCCAATTAGTCATCACTGCTGGTGGTTGGTCCAAGTACCATTCTTTTGCCTTTCCAATCAATGAATGAGGAAACATTCTCATGAATATAGCTTCTTCCTCATTTTCCGTTGCTCCTAAAGTACCAGCAATTTCATAGAACTTTGTTAGATGTTGAAATGGGTCCTCATGATCTAAACCCGAGAAAGGGTTATCATATAGAATCTGGAGAATCCCAGTCTTCATCTCTGTTTGTTTGGTAGTCCTTGGCGACTTTCCCAATTGTGCAAGGCGTCGTGGGCTGTTATGACATGGCATCCCCGTACCAATGCTTCCAGATCCTTCTCCTTCTCCGGCCATAGGTATTTCTTGTATTGGAACTAATGAAGGAATAGAAACAGAGGGTCCTTCTTGCTGCCTCTTCTTTGCTAGCTGCCTTTTCTTTCGACTTTTGCTATTATTTCTCCTAGTAGTTCTTTCAATTTCTGAATCAAGAAGCAGTTGATCTTCTGGTGTCTGACCTCGCATAAACGGAGTTCAACGATCTGACCAAACAAATTAGCAACAAGATGGATAAAAAATGATAGTTATATACATAAAAGAATTTTCTGCAAAATTGCTTAAAACAATAATTTTAGCTGCGATGTTTATGATATCTTAACGCTATAATCCCCGGCAACGGCGCCATTTTGATGAAATTGTTTTTCCTCACATTATAATTCCTATCTACACGTGAGTATATTAGGATCGTCTCCACAGGGATTTGCGCGATACCTTAAACCATTCAACATCGATTATCATTTTAAGTTAGGGTTTTATCTTTTGTTTACTAAAAACTAATCGACTTTAAAATATAAATAAACACGACGAGTAATAGGGCATAAAAGTGTCGGTATCAAAGTTCATAAATCAAACATCGACATTATTCTAATGATCATGATAAACGGATTCTAGTTTTAATCTTTTTTTAACGATATTATCACACATCACTCGACAACATTATTCGTGTCCAAATAAAGTTGTGAGATCGATCGTATCGTTTAATCGCTGATTTCTCAATCTATTAAACGATCCGAAAGCATTAAGTCTTGATGCTATAAGTGATTATCAAAACATAATTCTA
The DNA here is from genome assembly GCA_018208015.1 of Medicago ruthenica. NCBI lineage: Eukaryota > Viridiplantae > Streptophyta > Magnoliopsida > Fabales > Fabaceae > Medicago > Medicago ruthenica. The sequence continues at coordinate 22,075,287 of CM031375.1, read as the reverse complement.
TGTCTAGAACACTTGTTTAATAGAAAATTATTCTAACCCTAGATTTAAATGTATTTGTCAATAACACTAAACCATACATAAGATTGAATAACAAGAATAACTTTCAATATGATATAAAACACTAGAATTAAATATTTACATGATCAAAAGAATACATCTAGCTTGATTCATTACCTCTAATCCCAACAAAGGAGATTTAGTTGATCATTTTCATGTCAACAATACAAAAGCTGGAGAAAAGATGAAGATCAATGTTAAGTTTTGATTTCTCAAAAACCCTTTGATGATCTAATCTTGATCCCTTTTGTCCTTTGAAGTGCCCTTCTTTTAGCCCTATTCTCTGGTAATAAACTCTCAAAATTGTTCTTAATAAAAGCTTAATAAAATCTTAACCCCTTAACCTAAAAGCTGAAACATAGCTTAAATACTAAAACTGATAAGTGACATCTCGCTCGGCGAGATAAATTTCGCTCAGCGAGTTCCAATTTCTGGCCAGTGGCTTTCTTCCACGTCTTCCATAGCATTAAACCTCCTTGATGATCTCGCTAGGCGACCAATATTTCGCTGAGCGAAATCAAGCTTCCCATGTTCGTGAAAATCCCTGCCTGAACTCGCGAAGTACTCGCCAACCACTCGCCAGGCGAGTGTATACTTTGAAAACTCCTGAAAATCCCTACCTCAACTCGCCAAGAGCTCGTTGGGCGAGATTCTTCATTCTTCTCTTATTGATTTCTTGCTATTTTCAAGTCCTGGCTTGCTTTTTCCTACACAAATGGGGAAGAATAAGGTATACAAAGAATAATTGGCATTTATTCATAAATTCCATGCTTTTCCTAAGATAACTTGCAAAACAAGTAACTAAAAAGCCTTGTAAAAGACATGAATTTATTCATTTCTTGCCACTTATCAGTGCCTGTATTGGAACATAAGGGGAATAGCTAACTCCTCTTCTAGGTTAGCCTTAAAAAAATCTTATTTTAGCACACAAACCCCACATTATTTTAATATCTGAACCTTGGATGTTATTTGAACATTTCCCTAGTTATTGGTTTAGCAGATTAAACTTTAAGTATTTTGCCCTTAATGATAGAGCCTCCCTGAACCCAAACCTTTGGTGTTTATGTTTGACTCAGCTGAACCTTGTCATTATTTCTACAACTGATCAGCAAGTTACCTTTTCCCTTCATAATAACAATTTTAACTTTTGCGTCTCAGCTATTTATGCCTCTACAAATTATATTCATAGGAGACAGCTGTGGCAAACCTTAGAAAATCTCCAAAACCAAATCAATATGCCTTGGTGCTCTATAGGTGATTTTAACACCATTTTAGGATCTCATGAACACACAGGTGCCTCCCCCTGCTAGAGGACCTATGAATGACTTTTCTGATTGGACTGATTCTAACTGCCTGCTCCATCTACCAACTAGAGGGGCCCAGTTCACCTGGTCCAATGGTAGAAGAGGCCTTAGACACACTGAAAGAAGGTTAGATAGAGTGATATGTAACCAACAGTGGTTGGACATGTGCTCTTCCCTTAATGTTTCAACCTTAACCAAACTTAAGTCTGATCATTTTCCCATCCTGCTTGACTTTGAAAACTCTCAAACCTCTTTTGTTTCCCAGTTTAAATTTATGAGTATATGGACCCTTCATGATGACTGTAGAAATGTTATTCAAGATAGTTGGAACTCTAATGAGTGGGTTGCCCCATGTTCATTCTGAATCAGAAGTTGAAAAATCTCAAGCAAAATTTGAAGCTTTGGAACAAAACTGTATTTGGTAATGTAAATGTTCTTGTGAAAGATGCTGAGCAGAAGTTAATATCTATCCAAGCTGACATAGACTCCAATGGTGCTTCAGACTCCTTACTTGATCAACAAAAACTTGCACAGATTACCCTGGAAAATGCCTTGCAAAATGAGGAAGAATTCTAGAGGGAGAAATCTCGTGCTTCTTGGCATTCTGATGGTGACAGAAACACAAAATACTTCTACAGACTAGCCAAAATCAAACACACATCTAAGCTTATAAACTCTATCCAAGATGGAGAGAATGTGCTTACTGACCCAGAGTAAATATCATCACACATTACAAATCACTTTAAAAATATTTTTGCTACTAACTTTACTGTGCAGGATTTGCAGGTTGATGAACTGACTGATGGAGTGATACCTCATTTGATCACTGATGATCTAAACCATATGCTTACCTCTCTTCCTTCTCCTGATGAGATTTTTCATGCAGTAAGTTCAATGAAGAGAGATAGTGCTCCTGGCCCTGATGGTTTTGGGGCATTCATCTATCAAAAATACTGGGACATTGTGAAGCAGGATGTGATCAATGCAGTCTTGGAATTCTTTTCTAAAGACTGGTTATTTCCCAACTATAATTCCAATACCATAGTTCTTATTCCAAAAGTGCCAGATGCGATGTCAGTGAGCCAGTACAGACCCATAGCTTTGGCTAACTTCAAATTGAAGATAGTCTCCAAGATCCTAGCAGACAGATTAGCTCCAATCATGAAGAACATAATTTCTCTCAACAGAGAGGCTTTATTCAGGGTAGAAACATTAGAGACTGTATTTTTGTGGCTTCAGAGGCAATCAACCATCTTCACATCAAGTATTTTGCTGGAAATCTAGCTTTTAAAGTGGACATTTCTAAAGCTTTTGATACTCTAGAATGGAAATTCCTTCTTAAGGTCTTAAGCAGGTTTGGTTTTAATGACAGATTCTGCTCTTGGATCAACACAATTCTCAACTCAGCCTCTCTTTCCATTAATGTCAATGGTAAATTGAATGGATTTTTCAATTGCAAAAGAGGAGTGAGGCAAGGAGATCCCCTGTCTCCCCTCCTCTTCTGCATAGCTGAAGATGTCCTAAGCTGAAATATAACTAAGCTTGTGCAGCAAGGCAAGCTTGATCTGATTAAAGGTACAAGATCCATACAAGTTCCCTCTCACTCCCTATATGCTGATGACATCATGATTTTTTGCAAAGGGAAGATTTCCTCAATCAAGGCTCTCACAAAACTTTTCAACTCTTATGCTCTAGCTTCTGGCCAATTCAATAATCCTTCCAAATCAACTGTTTTTATGGTTCCATCTCAGCTGCTAGAATTGATCATATCACTAACCTTATAGGTTTCAATAAAGGTTCTCTTCCCTTCACATACCTTGGAGTTCCAATTTTCAAGGGGAAGCCTAAGAAATCTCATTTGCAGCCTATTGCAGATAAGATTAAGTCTAAATTGAGTGCTTGGAAAGCTTCTCTCCTTTCTTTGGCTGGAAGAGTTATCCTAGTCAAATCTGTTATTCAGGGTATGATGATCCACTCCATATCAATCTACTCTTGGCCTCTTGCTCTCCTTAAAGAAGTGGAATCCTAGATGAGAAACTTTATTTGGAGTGGGGATATCTCTAAAAGAAATATGGTGACTGTATCTTGGAATAAACTTTGTAAACCCTTCTCAGAGGGAGGGTTAGGTATGAGGTCGTTAATTACCCTCAATGAAGCTTCAAACTTAAAACTTTGTTGGGATCTCAAAAATTCAAAGGAAGACTGGGCCATTCTTATCAGAAGCAAGGTTTTCAGAAAAAACAATGTTATTTCACACTACATCTCTTCTATTTGGAGCAGTGTCAAATCAGAGATTGATACTCTGAATCAAAATTGCAGCTGGATTATTGGAAATGGGGAGAATATTAACTTTTGGCTTGATACTTGGTGTAGAGATTCAATAGTTAATATTCTTAATCTGCCAGAACATGTGCATTGCAATCTCACAGCAAAGGTTAATGACTTCATTCATAATCTTCATTGGAGCTTTCCTTCCTATGTCTTGGAAACTTGCTCTGGTCTCAGACAACTTGCTATGCAAGTCACCCTTCCTATAGAGCATAAAGAAGATAAACTGGTCTGGAAAGGTTGTACTACAGGTGATCTGTCATTCAAGGATGCCTATCTCTTCAAATATGGCGCTGGTCAAAACCTTCAATGGGCTAAGGCCATCTGGAGTTCTGATATACCTCCATCTAAATCTTTGTTGGTTTGGAGACTCATGCATAATAAGATACCTACTGACGAAAACCTCATGCTTAGAGGTAGCCACATGCCCTCTATGTGCTCCTCTTGCCATTCTTGCTCAGAATCTTCTTTTCACTTATTCTTTGAGTGCTCCTTTGCTCTAAGGATGTGGAACTGGTTAGCCTCCCTTCTTAATAAACCTCTTCAGTTCAACTCTTTGGAAGATATTTGGGCTCTCCTAGATTCTAATTGGTCTCCTCAATGTAAGGTGACAATTAGAGCTTGCATCATTAACCTTTTGAATGTGATTTGGTTTAGGAGAAACCAGATCAGGTTCCAAGAGAAAACCATTAGCTGGAGGATTGCTATCAATCTAATCATCTCCAAAGTATCTTTGTCAGGTAATCTCACTTTAAAGACTGCTACAGCTAACATTTTTGAATTTTCAATCATGAAGTCTTGTAAAGTTAACATCAAACCTCCAAAGGCTCCCTCCATCAAAGAAGTTATCTGGACTCCTCCTCCCCATTATTGGATCAAGATTAACATTGATGGTGCCTCAATCCAAAACAATCTTAGAGCAGCTGCTGGTGGAATTATCAGGAACTCTGATGGAATATGCATAGGAGGTTTTTCTCAATTTTTAGGCCATGGTAACGCTCTTTATGCTGAGTTATCTGCTGCAATGACTGCAATTGAATTAGCTGCTTCAAATGGTTTCAACCGTATTTGGTTAGAATCTGACTCTCAATTAGTCATCCAAGCTTTCAGGTCTAACTCTATTGTCCCTTGGGGCTTAAGAAACAGATGGGAAAATTGCTTAAGCATTATTCAGAGTAGGAGATTTTGTGCCTCCCATATCTATAGGGAAGGAAATGTTTGTGCAGATAGTTTGGGTAATTTTGGTTTAAATCTGCCTACCTTGGATCTTTTTTGGTTTGATACTATCCCCAACTTTGTTAGGGGGGAGTACTGATAAGTGCTCAAAAGTAGTTATCTTTTGATATATTTTAAGGCATTTATGTTACTTGTTTTACAAGTTATCTTAGGATAAGCTCATATTTTTGGTTAAATGTCAAATTTGTGATCCTATGCCTTACCCCATCTAATATTGCAGGAATTTCATGCTTGGACCTGAATTGAGCAAAGAAACATGAAGTTTTGATCAAAGCTCATCGCTACAAGCGCAAGCTTCCTCGCTACAAGCGAGCCTAGGCAGGGAAAAATCAAAGCTCATCGCTACAAGCGCAAGCTTCCTCGCTACAAGCGAGCCTAGGCAGGGAAATTTGAAGGTTCCATCGCTACAAGCGACAGATCTCGTCGCTGTAGCAACCAAGGGCGGTTTAATGCTATATGCTGATGTGGAGCATTCCCACTAGCCAAGACATCTGCCGTCGCTACAAGCGACCAGCTCATCGCTTGTAGCGAGCGTGTTAAAACTCAGTTTTATAAAAGCCTTTTTAGCTCATTTTTTAAGATATAAACTTTTGAGAGTTTTTACTTCCATTTGAGGATTGCTTTTTAATTCAGTTTAGTAATAGTTTAGGACTTAGTTTTTAGGGCTAGAAGCTATGATCTTCAAGGAGCAAAAGTGATTGGATTGTGGAATCAACCAAAGGCTTTGGGAAATCAAGACTTAGGCTATGATCTTCATCTTTTCTCTACTCTTTTGTATAGTTGTCATGAAAATGAACAACTAACTTCCCTTTGTTGGGATTGGAGGTATTCTTTCTAGCTTAGATGTAATCCATGATTATATAAATATATGATTTTAGCAATTCATATGTTTTTGAAGTTATTCTTGATTTTCATTCTCATGCTTGATTCAATTGTTATTGACAAATACTTTTGAATCTATGTTTAGAATAATCTTCTATCAAAATAAGAAAATCTAGAAATGGATTTGGGTTTTGATAATCACATAAAGTATTGAAACCTAATGCTTTCGGATCGTTTGATTGATTGGGAAATCGTCGATTAAACGATACGATCGTTCTCACGATGTCATTTGGGAAATCAATGACGTTGTCGAGCGATACGTGATATTTTCGCTAAAACGCTAAAATTCATATGCATGATTTTTAGATTATATTCAATGCAAGATTGATGAACTCCTATTCCAACGCTTTTATTCCCTATTATTTGTCGTGTTATTTCCGCTTTTACATTACTTTAGTTTATATGCAACCAAGTAAAGAGACCCTAACTCAAAACAATATCGATTGTTGAATGGTTCGAGATAGCGCACCTAATCCCTGAGGAGACTATAATTGAAAAATACTTACTTTTGTTACACAATTAACAAGTACATTAGGAATAGGTTGGGAATGCCCAACTTTAGATTTACCACCTTCTGAAAAGGTTTTGGTTTGATCCCCCTTTTCTGCTTTGTACTCCTTTTCTTTTTTAATGATATGATCTGATGCATTTGCATCTTCTCAAAAAAAAAATCATTTGAGATCTTATCATATTTTAACCCTTTTGTGTCTTTTGTAACAAAAAATCATATTTCAAGGAGAGAGAAAATAACTGTAACACCCATACTAAATTATCTAGAATATTTAGCATGCGTATTAATCTGATATCGGATACATTAAAATTTACAATAATTAAAATATACAAACCACTGAATGAGTACAAATTGCTCGTTTATACAATCATCCAAATATCATTTACAATTACATTCTCAAATACAAAGATAAACTGTCAACCTCCTGAGCTTGACCAAGACGAGCGTCTGCACTCCATCCAGCACCTTCCTGAAGATCTTCATGAATAACACCTGCTAACTTATGAACCTGCACCAGAAGGATAGGGATGAGACATAATGTCTCAGTGAGCTCCTACCCTACCTACTGTTGGCAATCTCGGGGAACCTAGGGTCGCCGTGCCTACCTCGGCAATCTTGGGGATACCTATGATCGCCGTCTTTCTCTACATAATTCGCGATCAAAGGGAAACCTAGGATCGCTACATATCTCTATCTTTCTTATACTCTCATGTTCATATTCTTACGTGTTTCACACTCTATTCTTATCTTAGTCTTATACGTAGTGATCTTGGGGACATCCTATGATCACATCGCGTTCACTAGGAACTAATCTTCATGTCTCGTATTACATATAAAATATACGTATTCATTTCATATTCGTATTCATCTTTTTCATATCATAAGTTAGAAGTTAGCGTTGAACAAACAAATATTATCTTGGTTCATTTTACGGAGTGCATCCGGGTGGAGTAACCCCGAAGTACATCTCCCATCATACCGGTGAAATTCCTATCATATCAGGCTAACACCGGACTCCTCTTATCCTTGTGTAGGCAACCCTCTCGGTGAAGCCCCATCCGGCATAATCCGGAGCCTGCTGGACACATCTTGCATGTAGACAACCCTCTCGGAGAAGTCCCATCCGGCGAATCCCGGAGCCTGCTGGACATGCTTAAATCTTTTAACATACGTGTGGACAATCCTCTCGGAAGAGTCCCATCCGGCGAATCCCGGAGTCTGATGAACACGTTTAACATTCGTCTTATAAATTACGTGTGGATAACCCTTTCGGAGAAATCCCATCCGGCGAATCCCGGAGTCTGATGAACACGTGATCGTAATCGTGTTCTTATATCTTAAGTGATCATTCATAAGTGTTTAACCTATAAAGGTTCTAATCTTGATCATCGCATCATTCTTGATGTCGCATAGACTGAACTAGGTTCATATCATTGTTTCATAAGGGATAAACCCTAAACTAGTTCTTGGCTTCACTATGATTGCTTATGGATTAGTATAATCCTCCTCTAACTTAGTACCTTTCCTCATCTTTAAATCATTCATACATTCCCCAAAGGTTGGGTCTTTCTATGCCTAATAGCGACACTTAGTCACCACATATCGTTATGAAGTCCGAGGTAGCGTTGGAAAGCCGGAGTGGTGCGAGGAAAGTTAAGAAAACAACAAGTTCTGCCAGTGCTCACATCGTGTCACGATTTGGAAATCGTGACACGATTTTCTACCCAGAAAATCGTTTGGTCCCTGCCTGTGAAATCGTGACACGATTGGAAAATCGTGACACGATTTTACCTGCAGTTAGACAGCATTTGGCAAGTTTTAAACGTGATTTTGCACCATTTCAGCTTATCCAACATACCCAGACATCTTAACATGCTTAAGGATCAATTTCTAAGGCATATAGCTAGTTTATATCATCAATAATCAAAGATTAACATGGAAAGGCAATTAGGTACTAAAAACCCTAAACTAGGTAATTAAGCTGTAACTTTCAAAACTTACTTAAACGGGTTCTAAAACCCTGTGGAACTCACCTTGATGCTAGCTTTAATCCTTGCCCAGCTTCTAATCATAACCCAAGCTTGCTCCTCTATTCTCTTCTCTTGGTTTTTCTTCAATACTCCTTGTTTCTTTCCTTTGCTCTAGCCTTCCTCACAAGCTTGCTATGCCAAACTTCTCTCATGAATTGAATTGAAATCTTGATGAGTGAGAGAAGGAGAGATGGGGGCGTGTGAGTAGAGAGGAAGAGGAAGAGAATGAGAGTTGATTTGAGTGAGTGAAAGAAGAAATAAATGAACAAGAAAATATCTTGTTCTTCTTCTTAAACAATCTCCTCTTTTCAAATAATTACTAAAACGCCATGCCACTTATTACAAGCTTGCCATTCTTGCTTAACAAGTTTCCAACACTGTTAATCGATACATCCAAGCGGAATATTACCCTTGCCACGTAAATAACCCATTAACTGACAATTTACCAAATTGTCCTTTGCTTAAAACATTCCAATACATCGTCTCAATATTAATAAATATTCGAGTCTTAGGCGGGATGTTACAATAACGCTCAAAAGATTGAGTTAGAAAATAGTAACTCTCAAAAGTTTGAGTTGATTTTGTAACAAAAAAATCATTTTAGATAGTTGTATCTAAACAAACTAAATTATTAAAAAAAAATGTGATTTTATTAAAACACAAAATAGATTCTTATATTTTTTTTCTTGTCAAAAAGATTTTTATTTTTTTTCAAAAAAATCTCTAAATTATTCATTCTCTATGAATATTAATTATCAGCAAAGACACAATTTTTCCTTCTCTAATATGAAATTAATGATCAGCAGAAACACTATTTTGCCACATCATAATAATTTGACCCTTAAGCATTGATCTAACCGGTAAGAGACCAATGAAGGCAACGGTGGCGGAATGTACTCCGGTACGATGGCGATGTGTGTCTCCGCGCTGGAACGAAAGGTGCATGCATGCATGTTAGCACTCCGACGATCAAGTCAGTAATGGAACTGAGAAAAAGTGCGTGAAAAGTGTGTGTAAAGTGAATCGTACCTTGAGGGTGAAGCTACATCACCCTTATATAGGCGCTCTGCGGGATTAACCGCCTCCGGGATATGCGGCGTGTGATTAGGGACACGTGTGCGGAGCCGAATGCGAGGAGGCGTGCTGCAGTTCCGCCTCGCGTATGGTAGTCTAGCCTGCGCCTTCAGGTGACACGCCTTGGAGTGGTGGACGTTTTGGTCCATTTGTCGCTGTCTGGTTGGCCTTCTGGCCAGTCCAGAACAGTTGCCCCCCAAGTCGTTGATGCCTTTATGGCGTAAGGGCTTAACCATGTGTGGCGTCCTCAGGGGATGTCTTCGAATATCGGGCGCCCTTGAAGCCTTCTACCAATTATGAGAACGAGGTTTGGGGGCGCCGCCGCCCGGTGATCGCCTCCGGGGGGATGTTCTGTACCTCAAGATGAGGGAATCCCTTACTTTGTTGCTCAAACGTCCGCCCTCATGAGGAAATCATTTGTTGGTTAGAAAAATGTTCTAAGGCTCGTACTCATGGTTTCCATTATCTTTTCAGGAGGGACGGTGCTATTCTGATGGCGGAAAATTCAGAAAATTCGGACCACTTGAGCCCTGTAATTGATTATGGTTGGGTTCACGAGGAGGTCCTGGAACAGGAGTCGTGCTACAACTCGGAGGAGGGGCTCCAGGAGTTTGTATGGGACGAGCGACTCCCGGGTGAATGGGTCGTTGAGAGTCTGTCGGGTCGGGTATAAGCAGCTAGTACGAGGGGTGCTGCTTCACTACGTACGACATTCTGCTAAAGGAACTGGACGTGGTCGTCCCTTTCAACGGCTTTGAACTCGGGGTTCTTCACCACCTGAAGGTCGCTCCTTCCCAACTTCATCCCTGGTCTTGGGCGCTCGTAAAGGTGTTCCAATTCTGGTGCCCCTATGCTATTGTTCTACGTGTTTCAATATATATAGAGTTTTTATATAATGATAGACATACTTAATTTAAAGTTAAAATAGACAAATCCTAATCACACAGAAACAGGGTGGAGCATATTGTGTTTTGAGATTGAGGAAAAACTGCAATGTGAATCTTTATGCTCTTAAGTCTTAACCCTCTTCTTTTGAAAGCATTTGCACCCATGTCAAATATTGTGTTATCATTGTCATCTAGATGGAGCATACTGTTTTTTTTTTTTTACAAAACAGAAATACTGTTGTAGCTTGTAATTCATTTTTTAATATATGTCCACAAAGTTATCTTTTGCATTTGAATACCATTTATAATATATTTTTCAAAATTACTTTAGTTTCATTAATTTTTTTATAAATGAACCATCTATTTAATATCAAAAGTATCATTTTATTTGATTTATTTTTTGCAAAATATTTGTTTTTTTTATTGTTTCAGAGAAAAATAATGGTGACCATTTTTCTATACTATCATAGCTTTTTTATATATAACTAGTGAAAAAACAGAAAAGAAATCTGGACATATATTCATAGGTTTTCTATACTATCTAGTTTGTTACAGTTTTTAAAGCATAATGGAAAAAAAAAATCTGGACATATATTCATATTGTGTTTATTACATTTTTTTATTTTGAATTCACTCCCATCAATTCATATTTGGTGGAATCATCCCCCAGGCTCTATTAGAAGTGAAGTAGTAAGAAACATGTTGGCAATGCCCAACTTTAGATTTACATCTTTCTGAGTTTGTTTGGGGTTCAGCCTCTCTTTACTTGTTTGTATCTTTTCTTTTTGATTAATGAAGTTGGGTAGTGTGCTTTGCACTACTCTTGGTTTTAAAAAAAATATTATCTTTTTTAAAGAATAAAGGATAAGGAAAAAAAATTGATGAATCGTGGACAATAAAGATTGAATTTGTTACACTTTTTTTTAATACTTGAATTTACTTTTATCTATTTTTTATATGTGTTATTTGTATTTAAAGTTGAGTTGGGAAGGAGAAAAAATCAGCTCAAAAGACTCAAAAATAGCTATTTTCTTTATATATAGTATAGATTAATAGTTTAAAAAATATTTTTGTTTCTTTCTTAAATTACACCTAAAATAAGTTTTGAATATAACAAACATAGGCATAAATTTGTATATGTTTTACCAAAAGTCCGCTTACTTTTATGTTTTAAGTTTTTATTTTTACTTCAACTAATAAGCATAAGACTTTATTTTCCTCATCATCAACTTTTACAATTTTTTTTGAAAACACATGAAATTTTTAAAAAAAATGAAAATACCAAAAAAAAAATATTGTTTTTGGAAATAGTTTGTTTTTCACCTTCTCCCTATAACAAGTATTCAATACATGAATCTTCTATAAGCTTGCGCAATTTAAAATGGACATAAATTTTAATTGTAAATATTTTGAGAAAGTAAATGGGGGCCCTTCAAATATACCAGTTGGTTTTTATATGGCAGAAATCATGAGTAATTGGTAAAAATGAATATTTATTTTTTATAAGTAGTAAAAAGGAAAATTTAAATGAGACGAACAAAATTTCGTTACATAAAGAAAATGTTTTAAGAGTTTTTTTTGAGGCCATGATAAGATGATAATAACTTGGATAATTTTTATTTAAATAAATAAATAAATGGGACAAATATTGAGATTAGAGAAGAAAGATTTACACTAATATCACATACAAGTTTTACCTTGGACCACTTGGTTACGTTGTGTAGAGTAGACCAATTCTACAAATAATTTCAACCTCCAATGATAATTGTTGTGGATCCATGAAAGTAGAAGTTTACACTCTTTATTATTCTAATATTTGAGATGGTATAATCGATGTCTATCTAACAAAAACAAGAGAAAATACGTAGATATGCGTAAAAACAAATGAATTTCTACTTTTAAAAGACATTTTTGATACACGAGAAACAAAAACTCATATTTGTTGGGGGTTTGGTAGTTCAACTGTGTTGAACTATGAGATAAGGAGCTGAAGATCTGATTCAAACCCTAACGAATGAGTAAATACATAACAACTAATTGTTAATATTTGTCATTAAAAACAAATCAAAAAACTCATATTTGTCTAAGAATTAGGAAGAATCAACATACCATATTTTACTTCAATCCATCTCTCACATAAACACCAAACACAGGTAACATCAATTCCTAAACCAGTTCTTTTCCCACAAAAGTCTGCTTATGATCAAGATCACTCTTTTTCAAGAATCATCATAAAGCATCAGCTCAATATAAGCAGACTTATGTTGGGAAAAGAAGTGGGAGGATTGATTCTTGAGTTATTTAATGGAGACATTGGTAATGGAACCTGTTGTGGTAAATACAAGATCACAGATGATGATGATGATGATGAATGAGGACACAAACGTTGGTGTTGCTGTTGGCTTTTTATAGCATAAATCTCGCGTGTATATATTATATATAACAAACAGGTTTTCTTTTCTTCTTGCACAAGTTTCGCAATCAGACTTTGATACACTCTTAAACCAAGTTAATCCTTTTGATAAAATAAAAACCCAAGTTAATCCTTATTATCTAGCTCAATAATAGGTTTGTTTGTTTTCTTTCAAAAAAAAAGGTTTGTTTGTTTTATTTTTCACTAGGGAAACCGTCTCTCTCCTTTTCTTCTGTATTTTTTTTCATACATATTTGACCATATTTTTTTTATAAGATTTGATATATATTTTGATTTAACTAGTTTGTTTTTGTATAAAATTTATATTATCTAAATTTATTTAATTTTTACTTTTAATATTTATTTTGTATATTTTTAGATTTGATAAAAGAATTGTAACGAAAACAGTTCAACTAAAATAGATAATTGAATTTCAAATTTCCATAACAGTGTTGTAGATTTGAATTTAAATTTTCATAAAAATATTGATTAGTTAAGGATAAATTTGTCTAGAAAAAGTTCTAACAAAAAAGTAATTAGCTTGTTAATCTATTCTCTAACTATGAAACTTAATGACTACCAAAATTTCAATCTTTTCATTTCTTTATTTTTTGACACGTCGTCAAAATTATATCCGTTTCTGTCTTTTGGTTCAACTGCTTCCTATTTTTTCTCTTCAAAAAAACAAATTAAAACAATTTTTTTCAAAAAAAGCTTAATTTTTTTTTTTGAAAGAACAAACAAATTTAATTTTAACCCAATCAAAACAAATTTTCACACTAACTTAATCTTTTTTTGAAAGAATAAACTAACTTAATCTTAATCCCAAACAAAATAAATTTTTCTATAATATTCTCAAATTATGAAAGTTAATGACCAACAATAAAACAATTTTGCCCTATCCTAATCACTTTGTTGGTCTATATGGCAACGAGATATTAGCTAGAGGGGGGTGAATAGCGCCTTTTTAAATGGTTTTTAATATTCCGATGAAAGAGTAGCGATAGTGATTTAAAAAGGTTGACTATTCGAAATTGCTTGAAGCATAAGATAACGACAAAAACTATAAAGATTATGCACACGGATTTACAATTTGAATTGAGCGATTCAATTATAATAAATTACAATACAATCTAATATTGATACAAGCTACAAGTTGCAAGACACAAATCAAACCAAACCTAACAACAATAAAGCACACTACACTAATGAAATCACAAGGGTATAAACTTGTTAATTGAGACTTAATTGAAATACATTGTGATCAAATATATTTTGAATAAGGTTGATTCAAAGAATCAAACCAAAGCTTAAGATAAAAACTTAATCACACTCAATTCAATCAATATTCAATAACACAATTTATATACGAATTTAACGAAATTAAAGAGTAAGGGAAAGAGAAAAAACACCGGATTTTTATAGTAGTTCCCCCTTTCGTCCTCGCTTCGGGGTACGTCAACTCTTCTTGGTGGAAAACGTCTCCACCAAGGACCTTCACTATGATAATGAATGTTGAATTACAAATGATTACAAGAGTTCCTTCAAGCTACCCTACCTTTTCAACCCTTATGCAACCACAACCCCAATCTTCAAATACCCTTTGAAATTGGTGCTTCTTGTATCTTTGAATCCTCAAACACTCGTGCAACCCTTCAAGCTCTTCACTCAAACTCTTCGATGCTCCGTCCGGTGAGTGGATCCCCTTGAACACAAGAACAATTAGAAAGAACCCCCAAACCCTTGGAGGTGGAATGAGATCATTCAATTCGCTTCGGATCCTTGATTTCCAACCAATATCCTTGAAAGAAATCAACTTACAATTCCTATAGCACTCTAGCAATCTACGACTCAATGAACAATGATTCTTAGAAAAAGTGTTTAATCTCAAGAACACAATGAGCAATGATGTATGAGGACTCTAGAGAGAATAGATGTAATTGATTCAATGAATTTGGGATTTGGATGATATGAGTATATATGAAAAAGGGTGGCAAGTGCAATATTTCGGCCAAAAACAACATTTTGATTTGATTCACTTACTGAGTGATTTGAATCAGACAGCTAAAAGACAATCAAGAATTGTATGAAAATTGATACGATTCAGACACATTCTGAATCGAATCAAACTGCCCAGAAAGAGGATTGATATGATTCACACATCAAGTGATTCGAATCACTAAGCCTAAAACACAAGACAAAGAGTTAACATGATACGATTCACCAAACTATGATTCGAATCAAATTGATACGATTCAAGGAATTGTGAATTGAACCAAGGACAAAAACTTTTCATGATACGATTCAAACATATGTGATAAGATTCAAGCACTCATGATTCGAATCACAAGGCCTGAAAACCAATTTTGATCAAAACTAAAGAGGTTAGCTTCAGACTTAAGACATGCTAGACTACCAGGGATCATAGGAGACATTAGACATGATTGCTTAGATGTGTTTTAACACTATATCTAATCAATATTAAATAAAAGACAATCAAATAGAAATACATCATCAAATAAAAAATGACAATTGTTTAAATATTTAGTATAAAAATATTAATAAATACATTTCACTTATCAATAATATAAAAATTATATGAAAGAAACAATTATCATTGATACTTAACAAAACAGAGGAACAATATTTTAAGTGAGAAAATTAAAAAGAAAAAACACATGACTATTTCTCATTGATACATATTTTTGCATCTAAATTTATTCGATTATATCTGATTGATAATCACAAAATAACATAATTTTGAGAAAGTTACAAAATATTTCTCCTTTGTAAATTATAGACCGGAATTAATATTTATTCCAAGACATACAACTACTTTTCATTTGTAAAAAAAAACTACCTTTCAGAAAATTACACATTGTTAAGATTGCTTCTTTCGTAAAAATAATTGGCTTTTTTTTTGTTTATCTTAATGTCATATTATGAAATGATTTTTTACATTGTTGTGGATTATTGATTATCATATCATTTAGAAGTATGGCTTTAAAAAACACTGGATAAATGATCAATAAGTCACTAAATAATATAGTTGTATAATTCATACACAAACCTCATAACGACATCTTTCTCATTAATGAGTCTAACACTTTATAATATTATAATAATTATTTCAATGATTTTATTATTGGTAAATTACACTAACCTCCCTTAAGGTCTTCTTAAATAAGCACCCCCTATATTTTTAACTAAACACAAATCTTCCTTATTTTGTTATCAAATTAACAAGCAGCTCCCTTATAATTTAACACCGTTTACCCTATGTTAATTTCATTTTTTTTAGCAATTCACTTCCTGATACAAGCATGAACTCCCATAATTTTTTACCATTTTTTCTTACCATTTTGCAATTTGGTGATTTTTCAAACTTAAGAGATCATTCACTGCTCCTCTATCAAGGTGGTTTAATTTTGAAAAACGTAATAAAATAGATATATCAAATATCATTTCCTTTTCATTAGTCAACCACAATGTCATCCACCAAAATCCTTCTCATTTTTATATTCTCTCATACTATCTTATGTAATTGTCGGTGTTTGATTCTATTTGGTGGTAAAAGCAATTGTTGATGTTTTTTCTCCATTGCGGGGAAAAAAACATCATTCAACTTAATTGTCAAAAGAGAAAACATATACAAGATATATGAAACCAAAATGACTGAAATTAAATTTTGTATTTACAATTGAAATAAAATTGGATAAAATGAAGGGAGATTAGTGTGTTTAAATAAATAAAGGGGGTGTTTGTGTTTAAGAAAATCTCAATGGAGGTCAATGTAATTTCCCCTTTTATCATTAACGTTAGTTTTATAATTAATTTTTTTGTTTTTTTCTCAATGCATATAACATTGCAATGCGCTTTGACGGTAGCCTCCCGCTTCGACGCCTAACTTGTGTGGAGCGCAGGTTTGTTGCTAGTTAACTTTAAAAGTGTATATTTTGCCGAGAAAAAAACTTTGAATTTTTTTTTTTGTATAATGGTATATTTTTAGAAATTCAGATATATTCCTTAAAAAAGATGAAATATTTTGATATTGGTCAACGGTGGACCACATAAATCACCATATATATCAAGTTATATCTTATTTCATATTTTAAATGGACCAAATATAAAAGTCGAACACAAGGTAAAAACGTGAAAAATTTCCTATCCTCCCCTTAAGAAAAATCATATCCTATATGCTTAATTTTAAACAAACTCATCTTTCTAATAAATCACCAGATATATCGTCATATCTTATTCTATATTTTAAATGGACTAGATAAAAAAGTCGAACAGAAAGTAAAAACAAGAAAAATTTCCTATCCTCCCCTTAAAAGAAATGATATCCTACTTGCTAAAACTTTAAACCAACTCATTTTCTAAAATAATGAATGAAAGAGAGCGATCAATAATATAATTATATATTGTATTTTTCGAAAAGGCTAACTATACTATATTGACTCACAGCAAAAACTAAAATATGATTGAATATAATCATTCGTCTTGAACTCGTGTTTTGAATTTCAAAGAGTCCTTGAGACACCAAACTTTCCCATCAAAAAACTATAATATTCTACAAATCATCATATTTATAACATTAACCTATCGAATTGAATCAAGCTCCCATTGTCGTAGTACATCTCGTACCCCATTTGATAAAAAAAAATATCAACAAAAAAAGTCACCATTCAAATTAGTTCGTCCATCAATTGTCCAATTTTAACACCAAGAACCTATGTGAAGATTTCTCTATATGGTAGTTTTAATGGCAGCAATCTCAAAGAACCTCTTCATCGAGCTCTAGGTAACTATTTTTGCCAGAAAAAATTGTTAAGCTAACTGCTCAAACTGATATTGATCACAGAAACTCCAATATTGAAGATTAGACAGTAGATCTAATTGTAACAATTGAGATTGAATTCGCACAAGGGAGATGTAGAAACTGAATCACACAATTGTAATACCAAAGCATAACTAGCCCATTTCTTTAAAAAATAAAAAATAATAATAAAGGTATAACTAACACTAACATGAGAAAAATACTTGTATGGTCACGAAATTATAGAGATTTGAACACTCACATAAAAGTTACACATCATTTAATTAATTTTTAAAAAATACATATTATTTAATTCCTTTCTTTCTACCTTTTTCCCGTTCAATTCTTGTGTCCAAAATCTTATAACCACACGAGTTTCACCATTTATATTCTTATAAAAAACAAATAACCCTAAAAGGAACAAAACTGACTTTTTAAAAATAAAAGTAATGAAAAAGGCAAGTGCTTTTAATCTAATAAGAAAATAGGTGCTCTCAATCAGAGGTAAATAAGTTCAAAAAATAAAAGTTTAGTTATGATAAAAATGTGAAACAAGATCCTTAAAAACGGCAGGGTTAACACCAAAAAAAATGTGAAACAAGAAAAAAAAATCAAACCATCTATTTTGGCTAGTGCTCTAATCACTACCTGTGACTCAAACAAGGAAAATAGTTCTATTGACAAGTCCCTTTATCTCTGTTTACAATGACTGGTTCTTTATTAGTAATATATGATACAAATTCTATGCTATCAAATCATCAAAGAATGAAGCATGTTTTTCCATACATGTTTCTGGGGGCATCATCAAGGCAATTTTGAATAGCCATGGACTCCACCAAAGATACTGCTGTAATTAAGAAAAATAGGTAAAATATCACATAAAAGGAACAATGTTACCTAATTTTCAATTTTCAATTTAAATAAAAAGGGAATTCGCATTGCTTGACAAAAGAACAGTCAAGCATGAAACATTAATCAATTTTTCCCTTCACACTTCAAACATCAGTATTACAGACACAAACTAAAATCAAATCTCACTATCATGAAGATAACATGAATCAAGCTATATTTATGAATCTAAAGCAAGATTAAATCAAACTTTCCTTAATAACTACTGCCTGATCTTATTAAACACTAGGGTCATCATATACCTGCACCCTCCTATGCCCAAAATGTTAAACCAGGCTAATGACAAAGAAAAATAAAAAACAGCCAATATGCCAACTAAACCACATTCAATAAATTCATAATTCAACACCCAATCGATTACGCTATTTAGTGGAAATGATTATCCACATTCATCATACAGCATACAGCACAAAGCCAGTAAACAATTGTGTGTATCACTGACTTCTCCAGTTGCCTCTCCTCACTGAGGAAGCATATCAAACATTGTGGCTTTTCTTCAATTCTGAGCACATCAAGCAAGGCCATAATATAACTATGGGAGAACACCCAATTGCCAAGGAAAACACAATTCAATGTCACAAACTTATGGGTATCCATTCCTGTAAGATGTCTAAATTATTTCTATTTTACACTTCAAAGCTACAAACAGAACTGAAGTATAAACTCAACCTCAGGAAATCACCTGATATATACATCCCTAAATATTGAACAATAAAAACGCATGTAGGAGAGGAAAAAAGTTACCAGAATATACATGCACTTTTGTACAAAATACTAACTTGAGCAAGAAACACCGAAACAATGATAACACAACACTCAACCTAGTTTAGTCTTAGTTCGTTAGCATCTATGGCTACTACCAACATTTTCCTACTTATTTGGTACTCTCATTTCTATTGTTCATCAATCTCAAGAAGAAACCCAGAGTTGATGGAAGGCATCTTCATTTTGAGACGAATGCACATTGATCTTACTTCTTAATTCTTACAAAATCGCCATCCTTTGGTAGCACCAGCTGAAAGGTAGGCAAGTCATAATATTTTCCATGTATTGACCATTATCATTAGTGCTATTACATATTCACCATCCTTCACTGGCACTCAGTTGGAAAGCGGAGGGAAGTCATCTTCATTCTTCAAATGATAACCTTGCACTTCAATCCTGAATCTCAAACCATAGACATCCCCTTAAAGCAAAGGAAAACTAGGAGTACAAACTACAATCGTAGTGGTTTAAGCTCTAAACTGCCAATGATTTAACATCATAAGGAATCTCTGCAGCAATGAATAAGCATCAAAGGAAAAAAGTATTTTACCTTTTGGGATCCGCTACAGATAATGAATTAGACTTTTCCTCTGTCGCTATCTCCGTGTTAGGTACAGATACCCCAGAAGTAGAAATGCCGTGGTCTGGGTGATTGCTCACTTCAGTTCTTGGGGATCCACGAAACTGAGGGCTCCCAGAGCCAGACTCATGTTTATCAGACGAGTGAGGGAAACCATTAGCGTGGCGTGCTCCCCACGTGGAAGGTTGAGAGAAATAGGTTTCTGAAGATCTGGGTCTACCATTACTAAGAGCAGGATATACTTCTAGAGCAGGTTCAAAACTACCTTCCACAGACAAATTGACCTCTTGTGAAGCTAGAGCAAACCCATTGCTATGAGTGTATCTCTGCAAATGCCCATGGGTACCGGGTGCAAGACCCCTTCCCCTACCCGGCATTGGCCTATTATCCCTGAATGGACGAGAAGTCTGCAAAATTATGAGATTAACACTTAAGTGACAAATGAATTATTGGAAAGCGCATTAAATATATGTGTGTGAGTGTGTACGTGTGTGTGCGTTTGTGTGTGTCAAATATTTTAGAAGTGTATATATGTGCGTTCAGTTTTAATAACTATACAGATACCATATTAGGGAAGTATGCGCCTGTTCCTCGTGGCTTTCTCTTTTCTTCTGCACCGAAAGAGGTCATTGGTAGAGTAGGATGGTTTACGAGGTAAAGTGGTCCCACAACACCATTTGAGTTTGTCTGGGGATGAATGCTGTGGTTCATCTGTAGACATTGACGAACAGTTTCCCACGAATTCCTATTATGAAACTTGGGAGACCTAGGAGGACTAGGTACCACAACGGGAGAGACAGGATAACCATTGCACATATGGCCATACTGTAGGTTTGCAATGTGACTGTCATAATCCCCAGCAAGGTCCAACAATGATTTTGAAGCTTCAGTCCCCCCAGAAACACTATTATTGTATCGATCACTATGAAAGAAATCATTTTCAAGATTGTTAGCAGCATCTCTTAAAACTGTTGAACCATTAGATGCCATATTCTTTTCATCAGTGTGTGATCTGGGAGAATTGCTTACCATACCATGCTTCTCTTTCTCATCATCAAATATAGAGTTTACATCTGTTTCGCTACAACTCCTATTTTCAGCTTTCCCGTTTGAACAATGTGAAAAACCATTAGTGCTTGCAATGCCTAAGACTCCGGATGTTGCAACAGGTTTAGAATCTTCAAGTTTGTAAATTGCAATTGTATTTCCATCTCCAGAGGAGTCGAATGATGGCCCTTCCAAAGAAGAGATATCTTTTACTACATATCTTTCTCTTTCACTTCTAATTTCATAATTATGTTGATTTCCAGTTATCATATCCTTGGATCCAGTAGATAAACACAAAAATGAATTGTCTTCATTCCCTTGATTGCTTCCATGCCTATCCAAAGTGTTTGCAAAGAACCTATTAAGCTCATCTGCTATTCTATCTTGCGGTAACATAAGAATCCAGCCAAGTTTACGGGCACCATACTTAAATGCACTGCGTATTCGATAGAAATTACCTGAAATAAATAAATGAATACACCCATTGTAATATGACATTAGACGACATGAATGGATCATTAGACAAAAGCAAGGTACCTATGACTAATTCTTTTATGCCCTCTGGTCCATGGATAGTGTATACAAAATCAAAACAAATTATGCAAATCAGCAGCAGTGCTACAGTGGTAAAGGTAGTAGACAAATGTTACTAGTTGTAGTAAGAGTAGACACGATTGTCTACTGAATTTATGTTGGTGCAATCATGCAGGGAAGGAATGGAGAGAAAGTAACCAATCCACTGTGGCAGTTTTTACATATAAATAAAAGGTGGTTTAGTTATTATGCCCTTGATCTAAGCATAGCTCAGCAAATAGCTAAGGATATTATAAATTTAAAACATAAAAACATAACAATTCACCCATAACTGTTCATAGAAAACAAAAAATGAAAGAGAAATAGAAATACAAGCACATAAAGAAGACGCAATGCAATATAGGATCATCAAGATGAAGAATGACAATCTAAAGTAACATCTTCAATGTACTGAACTTTACCAACCGCCATTTCCTTTTAAGAACTAGAAAGTACATCCATTACAAACCGTGCTGGTGTGAGCTGTGAGGATTATTGTCTATAGTTGTGATTTTCTGAGGGAATATACAAGGGAAAAACATACATTCTAGGAAGCCACTCTTCATAAGTATGATGCCTTTGTCCATATATGGTTTTTTTTGGGGGGGGGGGGGGGGGCATTTAGATATTTCAAAGGATGGGTGGTCCATCACATGGTATCCAAGTCTCTATGATTTGGGGGGAGGCGGTTTCAGCTGCATCTTATCTCATAAATTGTTTACCTTCTAATGTCCTTGCCTCCAAAATTCCTATGGAAATTTTGTCTTCATTCTATCCTGACGTGTCCACCTCCAATAATCGTCACTCTACCTCGGGCACATTTTCTTCTCCTATAGAGTTTAATGTTTAATTTATCTCCATAATTTGCTTCTAGTTCCTTCCATAAATAAGAATCTTGTTACTGTTTATTTCGAAATTCATCCTACTTAATGCAGGGTATTTGTGGGTCTAATGGGCCTGTATTCCTTTCCAAACCTGCCGTCGCTCCTCTGCCAAGCCAACAACTGAATCCTCCAATTCCACTGCTCATTATATTTGTTGTTTATTGTTTTTCCAACTTCTAAGTAGTCTCTTCTAGTACCACAAACATTGTAATTCCGCGCACTTCCACTTTAGGTACCTTCTAGCGTAATAGGCTAGGTCATTCAAGTTCTTCTGTTGTAAGTAGTCTCTTCTAGTACCACAAACATTGTAATTCCGCGCACTTCCACTTTAGGTACCTTCTAGCGTAATAGGCTAGGTCATTCAAGTTCTTCTGTTGTAATGTTTTCTATTATAAATGGCAAGTCCCATCTATTTTCTTCACAACATTTCCTTACAGTTCTTCCATTTTCAATCAATTTAAAAATATGTTTGAACTCCAAGTAATCAAACGAAGTCAATGTCTTACACTATGATTGGTGTGGTGAATTTAGACCTTACAAATAGTGTCTAGTTGACTTGGGAATTTCCCCTCACATTATTAGCCCTCAAACTCATCATCAAAATGGTGTGGTGGATCGCAAACATCATTTGTGGAGATGGCGTTATCCTCACTCTCCAAAGCCTCTATCTATTTCCTTATGGGACCATGCCTTTCATACTAACATATAATTATTAATAGTCTCCCCTCGACTCATTATATAAATGTCGTCCCTCTTCAATCACATTTTAACAAAACTCTAGGTTACAACTTCCTTTAAGTATTTGGTTGTGCATCTTTTCCTCTTATGCACCCTTACAATACCTACAAATTGTAGTTTAAGTCAAATGAGTGTACATTCTTGGGGAATTCTCCCAACCATAGAGGGTAAAAGTGTTCAGCCTCTATATTTCCAAGGATACTCATCCATGGGTCCAAGTTTTCCCTCTATGTGAGTTAAACCATCTTATTTCCTTGGTTCACATCTCTTAGAATTTGGGTTAGGCCTAACCTGAACCTTACAAAACCGGCATGTAAGGCGAGGGCTACATAGGCAATGAGGGACTAAATCCATCCCTTCACACCCAACACAATGAAGGTGTTGAAGATTTCAAAGAAGGAAACCCAAATCCCGCAATTAGGCGGCTGGGGGCGGACTGCAATGAAGGCAGAATTTCCAACACACTCCCTCACGCTCGGGCCAAATAAGCCAGAAGCGTGGACGATGCGGAAACACAACAACATATCTAGTATAGACTCTGATACCATCTTAGAATTTGGGTTGGGTATAAACCTTACAAAACCAGCTTGTAAGGTGAGGGCTTCCCAAACTTTATAAACACTACATAGGCCATATCTCTAGACAATGTGGGACTAAATCTACCCCTTCACACCCAACACAATGAAGGTTTTGGAGGCTGCAATAAAGGCAACTCAAATGCCTCAATTAGGAGGCTAGGGGCGGATCGCGATGAAGGTGGAATTTCCAACAACCTCCCCTGCCACCTTTCCCTCTTGATGTTCTCCCCTCTCTATTCACACAACACATAATCCATGTCCATTCTGTTGAGCATTTTCTGGCCTCGTTTTCCAACGACTCCCACCTTCAACTGCATCCAGCACCATAAATCCTGATGATTCTTCCTATATTTTTTAGTCTTCCTCTCGTCCTCCTCCTCCTCAAAATGATCATCCCATGCAACCAGATCAAAATCTGGTATTGTGCAACCTCGACTACAGCCCATACTCCTACTAACAGTTTTTGAGCCTTCCTCTACAAAACAGGCCTTGTCCTCCCATGGGTGGAAAAAGTACTGGTCTATCAGACTACATGTTTAGTGCCACTTCCGGCAGGCACATCTGCATTTGGATGTAAGTGGGTCTTCCGCATCATATCTAAATCATGATGATACATTTAATAAGTATTGTTAAAGACTACATGTTTTAAACCTTCCGCATCATATCAAATTGCTTCACTGGATTTTTTAAGTTATGGTTCATGTGAACCGGTTTTAATGCACACCCCTGAAAGAGACTCACATTGGTTGAGAGATTGTCTGAACAAGTGTTTATAAGTGGGGGGGCAGTCCTCACCGCACAAGCCAGTTTTTGGGGTTGTATTAGGTCTAACCACGATTTCTAAGATGATAACAGAGTCTCATCCAAGATCTGTTAAGCCACCTGCTAACAGGTTTCCGCCATCGGGCCATCCACCATTTATATCCACACACCAAGCCCAGTAGTGTTGGGTGTGAGGGGTGTGTTAAAGAGTCCCAGATTGGTTGAGAGATGGCCTGAAGAAGTGTTTATAAGTGGGGGCAGTCCTCCCCTCACAAGCCGGTTTTGTGGGGTTATGTTAGGCCCAGCCATGATTTCTAAGGAGTATAAAGCCCACTCGGTAGCTAAAGGCTTTCATTAGCAGCATGGTTGTGTAGTGTTTGTTCAAACTTCACCCCATGTAATTAAGCCTATTACATTCCAGATTGTGTTCACCATTGCCCTCTCCAATATGTGGTCTCTCCAACAAATTGATGTGAACAATGATTTCCTCCACGCGATTTTGGAAAAGGATGTCTACGTGACTCAGCCCCCTGGGTTTGAATCAGTAGATAAGAGGGCGATCTGCAAATTGCATAAAGCCATTTATGGGCTCATGCAGGCCGCAAGAGCCTGGCAGAACAGGCTTACAACTTTTGTCAGTTTTAGGTTTGACCAAAGTAAGCGCCAGTCCTGTCTTCCCATTCTTCATCAGAATGGCTGTTATCTCAACATTGTTAATTATGTAGATAACATCATCATTGTCACAAGTGATTCCTCTCGGGAAATTATTAGTAGCAAGGTAACTAAAACCGGAGCATTCGGTTTGACCAGTTGGACCATGAACAGGACACGTATCCGGTCCGGAACAACTATGAAACCACTCTATGAAAAACCACTTAATTAATGAGTTGGTTAGACCCAATAAGGC
This sequence comes from Medicago ruthenica, assembly GCA_018208015.1. Classification (NCBI taxonomy): domain Eukaryota; kingdom Viridiplantae; phylum Streptophyta; class Magnoliopsida; order Fabales; family Fabaceae; genus Medicago; species Medicago ruthenica. Next base: position 22,050,003 of record CM031375.1, on the reverse strand, counting down.
AGGTTGCCTATAAATAAAAATAGGGGTCAAGTGGAGAATTAGGAAATTAGTGAAATTATGATTGGGAGAGTCTGGCTCTCACGAATAACTAGGAACTTGTATGTTCTTAATGTTCATTCAATAATAATTGTTGGAATTATAATATTCTAACAACACAGCCACAAAACATTACAAGCGCAATTCAAGAGTCACTCCGACTAAAAGGAAAAGCACTTCATACCTTTGTTGACACTACGGCCAAGGTTGTTGTTTTCCTTTAGTGGATCAATGATGTTAAGGTGCTTATGGGGAAATGCACGCAAATTTAGATCAAGCCCCCTTGGAGGTACCGAGAATGATTCCACGCAGCTTCTAATGAATTCATCAGTCAGCAGAGTATTTCCCCCATTTTCCGGTGCCTCAGCTTCACACAACAACAGAGAATAAAAAAACCAACCGAGCTAAAGCTACTTGATGATACCAAAAATACCTTGCATACCTACTACATCAGGCGGAGATGATTTGGCAACTGGTCCCTTCAAACTTACACAATAATTGTCCCAATCAAATTTGCTGAAGTAGTCCAAAAATCTGTAGAGAACCTGGAAAAGGGAAGGGTGCATAAAATGCTTAATGAAAGGATGCATCACCAGTATCATGTGATTCAGATTTCTTTTCTTTCTTTTTCCTTAAAAAGTATGATTCAAGTAGATTCAATGCAGAACTTACTGCTAGAGGACCATCTAAGGACACATGAAATCGATGGAAAATATACAGAACTAGTGTTTCCAAAGCATATGTAGAGATCAGCCCATGGTGGGCACCAAGAATACGACTCTCATAGTAGCACCAAGCTTTAATCAGGATGATACTACGTTTGAAGATATGATCCTTGGCTACAAGACGGTCAACCTACAAAATAAAAATTCAGAATTCAGTTAACAGAAGATACAATGGAAAAAGTATTATACAACACAAAATGAAATTCATAACACTTGTTTCAGAAGTCTTGAGAATAGTATAAAGTGAAGAAAATATTTAAAAGATGAATCATCCTTCGGAAGTGTTGAGTAAAGATCTTGTTCAAAAAAAAGTGTTTGAGTAAAGATGGAGAAAAGCACATTTGAAACAGTTTGTTGCAAAAAATTATCATGGGTCTTAAGAAGCCACTTCAATAATACCTTCTCAAGAAAACATAATGTACTGAGTCCTCCTAACTGATTGAAAGAGATGTCTACAACAATATTCTGTACAAGACATTTTACAAGCTTAACCTGCAGAAAAAGATCCACCAAAATATGAATCAGTGGATAAACTCAAAAAACAGAACTGCTATGGAAATAACCCGCCAAAAACATACATTTAGCATTTTCAGTAAATACATTGTTTCAATATTTTCAAGAATAAGAAATGTAAAAGTCAAGTTAATTCAGCAATAGACTGGCTAACAGAATCAGCCTACCACATCAGTTTAGCAATGTCTGCACAGATGAAGAAATTTTCAGTCCACATAGAATAAAGGGAAAACAAAGTTAGATTTAAAATCAACAAGAATTCCCGGGAACTACTACAGATTCTAGGTGAATCTGTCTACCAAAATAAAGTGGTCATATCAAAATTTAATAAGCATAAATCATGAGGAAATGTGTGCTCGAGTGAAAATTTTGGGTCTATCTCAATTTTGATACATATTAATCAAAGTTTGTAAAACTTAATGACATAAGCCAAAAAAGTTCACATAATAAAGTTCTGTGGAATTTTATAAAAGGATTCATTCCCAAACCACAATTGAAACACCCTTAACACTGCCTGCTTAGGAAAATAGGAACAGATGGTAATAGAAGAGACAGTCATCTATACATTTGAAAACACATCAATGTTTCAAAAGACTGAAAAAAAAAAATGCTTCGATACAACCATTCCTTCCCAAATAAAGGTAAAAATTAAAGGACAGATTTAGCATTTTCAGACTCAGCTGGCGATCTCTAGTTTATGGGCGACAAATGTTTCACAAACTAAGTTGTATTCCATACATAAGGTATCAAGAAAAAGGATAGAAAGAACCTCTGCATCAATGAAACGAACATCCTTTACTTCATATTCAGCAGCTTCATTGTTTTCCTCTCCCCGAAGAACAGCATGAACATCAGATACCAAGCCATCCTCAATGTTTTGAGGACTAAGTGCAGTCAGATCAATATCTCCATCAGGAAGATATGTTTTTAACGGAACTGACCCATATGGAAAGACCTGAAATAGAGAAAATGTAAAATTGGTTATACAATACCGCCTTAGAAACAATCCTAACATCAGTACCTTCGGAGAAATAAGCACTAAATTGAATAAGCACTTTCAGAGAAATAAATCAATAATATAGACAACAGATTGTTTATGTTTATGTGGCATAAACAATCTGCCCTGCTTATAAGGCCAAACTATAGACACAGTACTCAAAGGGATTGATACAGAAACAAGAAACCACAGCACGCAATAGAAAAGGCAGATGAAGTACAAGCCAATGTTGTGCTAGGAGTGCCTTTCTAGTTCAAGTGAGGCATGCTTTTAGCACTTTATTGATAACTATAAAATAAAATAACCCAAAAAGCCCAGCAATCTTCTAGCTAATTAATATCATGCTAATGAGGGTAGAAAATTCTGAACATTAAACTCAGATCAAATCAAACCTACTCAAATTTATTAAATTTTGAATGACGTTTATTTGGAAACAACTAAAATCATAAGTTTTCAGAATCGAAGTCAATTGCTATCATATAACTTTCTGAAACAAATATTACGCAATAAAAACAACTTCCAAAGATGGATCTTCTTTTATGAATCAAACAAACAAACAACAATCAAGCCTTATTCCACTAAGTAGGGCTGGCTAAAATAGAATTTGGAGAACCTGGGATTCGAATCCCTTATGTAAACTTCATATTAACAGACCGAACCACTAGACCATTTCCAATCTTTTCTGGATCAAAACAATTCATAAAATATTTGATTCTAATCATCCAGTAATAATAGTTGTTACAAACACAAAACACCAACAAAAGTGAGTTAAATGGAATGCAAGGGAACATTGATGGAATGTTAACATTTAGACTATTTTAAAAGAGGGTCATTTAGTCAAATACAGTAATTTTCTTCAACTAAGGCTAGTACTGTCTCTCTATCCTTGTGCAAAATCCTTAAACAACATGCATTTTGAAACAGAAGTAGGAAACAGTTGTATTGTCACCGAGTACACGTTGATACAAGAACAGCAGTTGTTACGGTGCCTCCTAGAATTTGGGGTTACAATATTATTCAGTCTGTGCCATGTGCCATGTGCCATGCGGTACATTTCATACTGAGTATTGGGTACATGGGGGGTCTACATAGTTCTTATGTTTATGTTCATGACATGTTCTGCTATACTAATAAGTGTACTGCCAATAATTTTCTATCTAATCAAAAACTATTAAATTACATACGAACTATGTCGACCCCCATGTACAAGGTTGGTGGCATGTTCTGCTATACTAATAAGTATACTACCAATAATGTTCTGCTATATTAATCTTCATATTATAATGTGAAATAAAAAATAAAAACATGGAAAGGTAATGGAAAATACTACGCATTTAATTCCATCAAACTCCTCTTTAATTTACCTAAAGAAAAAGACTCGTCTGGAGATAATATTTCTTTCACAACATTTGGCAACAGCTTTTTTCAATTTTTGTTGTTTTCCACAAGGAGTAAACACTAACAGAACAACCCTTTAATCACTGTTTTCCCTCAACCACTTAAATAGAAACACTTCATCTTCCGTTACCTTCCCAATTCTCAAAAATTCTCACTTCAAAATCAAGCTTTCTCCATTCAAGCTTTCTCCAAACATTTGGCAACGGCTTTTGCAATTTTGTTGTTATCCACATGGGGTTAAAACTAACAGAGCAACCCTTGAATCACTGCTTCCTCTCTCACAGTTAAAGAGAAGCACTTCATCTTCCGTTACCTTCCCAATTCTCAAAATTTCTTACTTCAAAGTCAATCTTTCTCCGTTCATGTCATCAGGCTCCTACCATCTATCTACCCATCCAACACTCAGATTCACATATCTAGCTCCCACCAAAGTAAAATCATGACCGACATCTCTAGCAAGCTTCGATACTCACCGCCAGTTCATCTCTTCTGTAAATGACATGGAAAATTAATAGGAATTGGTTCGCAATAGTACCTTATATTCCAGTTTAAAGGGATGAGAATCCAATTCTGTTTCACTCCTCACAACTCTTAGAAGTACTAATAATTTAATAAATTTTACTACATTCAATGGTTGAGAGTGACGGTTTAGGGTTATACCACGTCCACCTTATACAGATTCGAAAAACAAGATTGATACCACGAGAAACAACCTTCAAGAACTAATCCCCTCATTGGATCACTGATTCATTCAAACTCACCATATACCTCCGATCATTCCACCATGATTTGCTCAACCATACAAATCGCACAACCAACAATACCATATTTTCTTTCACAATTATTCAGCTAAACCTAATTTCCATCGTCAAGCTATAAGAAAGTAAACACGGTGAATACATCCCAATACATCCCATATCACATTAATCACCAATATCACACACTAAAAAAACACTACCACAACAACACACACAAAAACCTAGCATCATAAAAAAAAACTTAACCGTAAAAAACATTTTTCATACTCAATTAACCATCGCCAAATTCACAAAAGCAACAAGAAAACCTAGCATCAACAAAAACCTTAATCATATATAACACAAAATCTTCATAGTCAATTAATCATCACCAAAAGTATCACCAATGTCACACACTAAAGAAACATAAAAACACTATCACAACAACTCCAAACTCCTATCAAAGTTTTCATAATCAATCAATCATCACCAAATTAACATCAACAAAAAACCTAGCATCATCAAAAAGCTTAACCATGTAAAACACTAAACATCTTCACCAATGTCACACACTAAAATAACATAATCGAACACTATCACAACTCCAAATTCCATCAAAATCTTCATAATCAATTAATCATCATAAAATTCATACAAAAAAACTAGCATCATCGAAAATTTTAATGATATATATAATCAATTCAATAATATCAACCAAAGCAACAAAAAATGAATTAACCTAAAAATGGAAGAAATCGTAAAATCAATCACCTCACAGCGAGCACCATAACGAATAAGTCTCTGAACGTAATCAACTACTTCCCTCCTCCGTCTATCAGCGGCGAGAGTAGGTTGAATTCGGCGGAGAATCTCAGCGGTGGTTTGTTCGGCCGCTGATGAAGCTTCATCGGTGACGGAAGAAGGATCGGGATTGAAAACGGGAAGCGGCGGCGACGGCGGTGAGGAAGAGTAAGGGCGATCCTCGCTGAAAACGACGCCGTTTAGATGAAGATCGCCCATAATGATTATAACGATAACGATGAAGGTGAAGTAAAGGAGGGAAACGATGTCGTTTTGATCCCCGGAATCGGAGCCCGGGGGTAAAATTGGAAGAAAAAATGTTTTAGAGAGAGAGTGGTGGTGGCGCGTGAGGGAGGGATGAGAGAGATGAAAGGGAAAGAGGTGAAGGTTGGTGTTTTTTTGTTTTTGTTTGAAGACGGTGGTGGTGGAAAGGGTAAAATGGGAAATAATAGGGGGGAAAGTGTAAATAAAATAAAGGGGTATGTATAGTAAAATGAGAGAGAGATTATGAAGAGGAAAATGGAAGCAGGGCTGTTTTTTTGTTTGTAAGTGCTCACCGAGTCAAACGCAAAAGGTAGCTCCTGTTTCTGATTTTTTTTTTTTCCAAATACCTGTAGCGGTCATTTAAGTTATATATTTATAACAGATTAATTTTAAAAAAAAATTTATTACTAATTGGTCATTTAAGTTATTTTTTTGTTACAAATTAGTTTTTTAAATCATAAAATATTTACACTGTCATCCATCTTTTCATCCAACTTCGTTAAAAAGTACTTGTAAACCATTTAAGATTAAGATGATAGGTCCAAAAGTGCTTATGACATCAATGATTACTAATACACATTTTCTTCTTGTTGTTTTTGAATTTCAAGTCTAATTTTACTATAAATATTTGATCAACAATATTATAAATCAAGTAATCGGTCAATTTTGTTTTGAATCAAGACCGAATAACACACCTATGAGCTCTAGTTTTGAGAACAATGAATTTAGACAAACCAACTTAACACTAAACATCCACATAAAAAAAATTGATTGAGTTTTATGAAATTAGGATAATGGTGCAAATATTTTATGACTTAAAGGACCAATTTGTAACAAAAAAACTAAAAGGACTAACTTATTATAATCATATAACTTAAAGGACTGCAAATGGTATTTGGCCTTTTTTTTATGACTCAAATTCTCTTTTTTCAGATTTTGATATTATAAAAAGGATCATACAAAAAATAATAATAATGAATTATAAATTAACTTTTTTGACTAAAATATTTTATAAAGTTGAGTCAAAAAAATATACTAATGAATTTGAATGAACTTTATTTGCATTTTGGTCGCTTTATGAATTCATTCACAAGTTTAGTCATTGATGTTTAAATAATGAGAAATACCAACTAATATCCCGGGTATTAGTTAAAGAATTATAAAAAGAAACATTTTCTTAAAAATTGGGTATTTTATTTTTTGAAACTTGAAAAAGTGATCATTTTAATGTTAATTTTATATATATGGGACATATCACATGAGAATGACATTTGTATATGAGAATAGTAGGAATAAATTACAGCCATCAGATTAAAAGCAAAGGTTGAGATTAAAAGATGAGTTAGTGAGTCATGTGTCAAACATGTGTCTATTTTCACTTCCTCTTTCGGTCTTTGTTCCCTTTCTATTTTATCATCTCTGTGAACAATGGTTTTTTCAACTTATCTTCTCGTGTATGCTCACAACAACTTCCCATGATTCTCATTCATGTTCTTTGCCCTCCACACCCCTTTCTATTTGATATTTTTATTAATTTATTTATTCAAATTTAGACCTGCAAAATATTAAAAATCCCTAATTTATAAAATATGATTAAAATCTTGGAGAATTCGCGTAGATAAAAACGATGAAGAAGCCGGAACTGATGGTGGTGCCGGAATCGGTGAAGGCATCGTAACTGATGGTGGCGCCGGAACTGGTGGTGGCTATTTGTTTTGCGACCGCAGAAACAAATTGGAGGGATGCGGATCTCAGCGTTGTGAAGTACTTTCATTCTGGCGAGGCGACCCCGTCGGTGGGAAGAAGAGGTGGTTTGCCAGAAGAAATGGCGGAGGGTGATGGGAAGAAGAAGAAAGGTTAAAGCGGGGTGTGAAAAGAAAGGGAACTAGACTGTACGCGTGAAAGAAGTGAAAATTGGCACATGTTTGCTAACTCATCTTTTAATCTAAACCTTTGCTTTTAATCTGATGGTTGTAATTTATTCCTACCATTCTCACATATAAATGTCATTCTCATGTGATATGTCCCCTATATATATATATATATATATATATATACAACGCACTCACATATTTTTCTCTCCTAGGGCATCCATCGTTTTTCATCTAGGGTTGCCATTTTCCCATTCAATTCTACCCTTGTGAGAGCTTTTTTTCAATCGTTTGCTTGTCAAGCTGGTTGCTGTTTTCTTTCGTGATTTTTATGTGTACACATGATAGGTGGTGATTTGTTCTCAGAGAGGTCAAAGGTTTCTTTACACTATTGTTTTCATGATTTTTTTACTCATCTGTAGGAGTGTTATTACTACACAGGAACATGATAAGCAAAGAGGAATGGTTGTTTGGGGGAGCATGTGGATTTTTGTGTTTTCTTGTGGTAGTAATGCTCTTAGGGTTTGGCCTTGTGTTGGGTATTGCCATGATAAACAGGATGTTTTCCCAGTGGTTGCTTCATTCCATCTACTATATGCTACAGTTATGGTTTTGAAAGGTTTGGTAGGCTCCCCACTGTATTCCAGATGCGCTTTTTGTGCTGATATCCAACAGATGCGTATGGATTCATGTGTTACGGTTGGTATTTATCATCAGCAGCCTATCACTGTTTCACTACAACAGGTCAGGATTTGTTTGTTTTCTTGCATATCAGTTTCTTGTCTAAGAAGCATCCTGGTAGCTTGTTGTAGGCTCTTGAATATTGGGTACAATAATAAGTTCCTTGGCTATATTGGGCGCAAAAATAAGTTTATTTGTTATCAAAATTTAATTATTTGGTTTCTAAATAAATTTATTGAGTCCACATATATTTGTTCTTTATATCTGAAGCTAAATATTTGGTTCCAAAATATGATTCCTTGCTGTCAGTTTGAATTTGAAGATTATTCATTTATATTTTTGCACCATATCTTGGTTATTGGAGATTTTTATGTGGAGATTGGCTGCCAGAATATCTTATTTGGTTTTAGTTTTCTTTTGGTTATTCGTCTCAATTTTATGATTGGAAGTTTTATTCCTATATTTTTATTTCATATCTTGGTTAGTGGCGGTTGGGTTCTGATATTTTTATTCCATATTTGGTCCCAAATTATATTGGAGATTCATACTCAATTTATGTTTCACAAAGGAAGATTGTTTTGGTTTTTATCACTGGATTTGGTCTCTTTTTTTAGCATAAGCTTCTAGTTCTTTGGCGTTATGAGTCTATAAATATACTTAAGAATCCTCTCTCAATTGAAAGTGCTTCTTCCGGTAACGAGTCCAATACTGCTGCCCAGCCTCCTATATCACATCTCACGATATCTTTGGCTCACTTGCTGAAAGCTGGCCGAAGTGGGGTGCCTACTCCGAAAGTTAGTACAAATGGTGTGGTTCAGTTTGTAGCACCTGAAAGGCCAAAGCAACTCAAAAGGATTCGAATGGAAGAGCTAGAAGATATTGTTGATATGGCAAAGGAAGGTGTTGAGATGACAGGTTTTAATGCTTCAGATGGTGGTCATGAGACATCAAGCAAGGATATTGTTATGAGGGATAGGGGACTAGGTGGGACTAATATTGTAATGACGGGACCTGAACCCCAGGCCCGCTAAGGGAAATGAGTCTAATATGGTGGAACTGTCGGGGTTTAGGTAGCCCGAGTACAGTTCCTAATTTAAAGTACCTAGTCCAGACTTATAAACTGGAAGCAATAATCATGTCTGAAACAATGACAACGTCTAATAAAATTGAAGAATTGAAATATATGTTGGCTTTTGATTACTGTTTTTCTATTGACCGTATTGGTAGAAGTGGTGGTTTGGCGTGTTTATGGAAAAAGAATTTTAATTGCACCATTACGAATTTCTCCCAAAATCATATTGATATGGAGATTAATGACTCTTTGAGGGGCAGATGAAGGCTGACTGGATTTTATGGTATGTCAGAAGGTGGTAGAAGGAGAGAGTCTTGGAATTTACTTCGGCATTTATCTAATCTTTCCCAACTTCCTTGGTGCATCATTGGTGATTTCAATGATATTTTATCAGCTGATGAAAAGAAAGGCAGGTCTGATCATCAACCTTGGCTTATTCAAGGATTCTGGCAAGTTGTTTTAGATGCGGGACTAGCCGATATTCATATGGATGGGTACGCTTTCACTTGGTTTAAAAGTTTAGGAACCGATCGAGCTGTGGAGGAAAAATTGGATAGAGCTATGGCAAATGATAGTTGGTTTGATAAATTTCAGAATACAAAGCTTGAATGTCTTATTACCACCTCTTCCTATCATTACCCCCTTTTGCTTGATTGTGCTCCATAACCCGCTCCTAGTTGTGGAAATCATCGCTTTCGTTTTGAGAATGCGTGGCTTGTTGAACCCGAGTTTGGTCCTTTTGTTTCTCAAAGATGGTAGGATTATGGTGATCGTCCTTTTGTGAATAAACTCAAACAATGTGATGTGGATTTATCTAAATGGAGTATGAATATTAATCAAAACACTTGACAAGAGATCCTAAAGACTCAACGCAAGCTTGAAGCAGTCCGTTCGCGTGTGGATGCCTCCAATGTGAGCTATTTCAACATGTTACGGCATAGGGTGGACCAATTGTTAATCAAAGATGATATTTTTTGGAAACAACGTGCTAAGACCTTTTGGTACCGTGATGGGGATCTTAATACGAAGTTCTTTCATGCAGCAGCTACCACTAGACGAAAGCTCAATAGAATTGAACATCTTGAAGATGAGAATGGGTTCGAATGTAGGTCGGAAGACGGTCTGAAGCATATAACACATGATTATTTCATGCATCTTTTTCAAAAATCACCAAGTTCTCGTGCTAGTGTCATTAATTTGGTTCCAACTTCAATCACCGGCGATGATAATGCTATGTTGACTGCGGCTTTTACCTTAGAGGAATTCAAACAAGCAGCTTTCTCTATGTAAGTAGATAAATGTCCAGGGCCGGATGACTTTAACCCAGGTTTCTACCATCATTTTTAGGATACTTGTGGTCATGAAGTTTTTCAGGCTGGTTGTCAATGGTTAGCAAATGGTGCTTTTCCGCCAAATGTAAATTCTACTAATATTACTCTTATTCCAAAAGGTGATTCTCAGACTTCCATTAAGGATTGGCGGCCTATTGCTCTATGTAATGTTGTGTGTGAAATTGTCGCCAAGGTGCTTGCTAATAGGCTTAAACAGGTGCTTGATAAATGTATATCTTTCAATAAGTCAGCATTTGTCCCAGGTAGGTCCATATTAGATAATGCAATGGTGGCCATTGAAATTGTTCACTATATGAAGGCAAAGGCTAAAGGAAAGAGTGGAGATGTTGCTCTTAAACTGGATATCAGTCAAGCGTATGATAGATTAGATTGGGATTACCTTCATGATATTCTGCTCCAAATGGGTTTCTCCTCCAAATGGGTTAGCTGGATTATGCTTTGTGTTGAGACGGTTGATTACTCGGTCTTTGTTAATGGTGCATCGATAGGTCCTATTGTGCCAGGGTGTGGTCCTCGTCAGGGTGATCCACTCTCACCTTATATGTTCATCATTTGTGTTGAAGGTCTTTCTTCCCTTATTCGTGAAGCTGAACGTCATCATGATATTAGAGGTACTATGATCTGCAAAAATGCACCTATTATTTCTCATCTTCTCTTTGCAGACGATTGTTTTCTCTTCTTTAGAGCTTGTGAACGTGAGGCTGTTTGTATGAAAAATATTTTGGCTACTTATGAAGCAGCTTCAAGGCAAGCCATTAGTCTTCAGAAGTCAGAATTATTTTGCAGTCGTAATACTCCGGATGATCTCAAGAATCTCATTGTTTCTACTCTCGGTGTTCGTCAAGTTCTGGGTACAGGTAAATATCTTAGGTTGCCCTCTATGATTGGTCGTAGCAAATATGCAACTTTTAAATTTATTAAAGATCGTATTTGGAATAAAATCAATGCAGGCTGGGAGGGAGGTTCTCATTAAATCTGTTTTGCAATCTATTCCTTCATATGTGATGAGTATTTTTCTTCTTCCGGGATCCCTTATTAATGAAATTGAAAAAATGTTAAATTCCTTTTGTTGGGGTCATAATTCTGTGAATTCTCGAGGATTGCATTGGTTATCTTGGGAACGTCTTTCAGTTCCCAAGTGTTCGGAGGAATGGGTGTAAAGAGCCTTAAGGCATTCAATATGGCTATGATAGGCAAGCAGGCATGGAAGTTGGTTTCTACTCCAGATTCTCTAATCACTCGTTTACTCAAAGCTAAATACTTTCCTCGAAGTGATTATTTTGGAGCTAGCATAGGCCATAATCCCAGCTATGTTTGGCGAAGTATTTGGAGTGTGAAAGATGTGATTCGTCGTGGTTTTCAGTGGAGTATAGGCACGGGAGAACACATACCAGTTTGGGATCACCCTTGGCTCCTTAATGTTGCACGAATTATACCGTCTACTCTACATCATTTGGAGTGGCCACTTATAACTGTTTCTGACTTGATGGTTACATCCCAAAAACACTAGAATATGGAGGTAATAAATGTTTTTTTTTTGACAATATCACTGCTAGAAATATCTTTAATACTCCATTACTCCCTTCGGTGACTCATGATGTGCCTGTCTGGAAGCTTGAGAGAGATGGTGACTATACAATTAAGAGTGCTTACAAGGATATTTTGAACCATGATGTGGCAGTTGTTCAGCACCGTGTGCCGGGTAATTGGAATTGTGTTTGGAGCCTAAAATTGCCCCCGAAGGTTAAGAATTTTTTGTGGAGAGCTTGTCATAATTGTTTGCCCACAAGGATCCGCTTGCAATCCAAAGGAGTTCAGTGTACTGATAGATGTGCAGTGTGTGATGATTTTGGTGAGGATAATACTCATCTGTTCTTTATGTGTAATAAAAGCATGCTCTGTTGGCAGCGTATTGGTTTATGGAGTCATTTGATGGCTGTTTTCGATATGAATGCAAGTTTTCAAACAAATGTTTTTGCTATCTTACAACACTTGGACCAACAACAAAAACAAGTATTCAGTGTGACTCTCTGAAGTATTTGGAAGCATCGTAACAAGGTTTGAAACGATATTGTTGGAACAAAATGTGTAAACAATGCCTCTTTTGAGTTTTGATGATAACAAGGTATTAAAAAGAAAATTGGATATGCTAATACTTGTCTCAAGTGTGCAGGACCATAGACTAAAATTATTCAAGTATAAATCAAGTTTTGGTTTTCAAGGAGCAAGTTTAAGAGCAAGAAAATATTTTATTGGAAGCTTGTGTTGCAAGTATGAAGTTGAAGTCTGAAGCTGATGGATCAGAAGCTGAAGACTCAGACTCTGAAGTATGAAGGATTAGAAGTTGATGGATGAGAAGCTGAAGACTCAGACTCTGAAGTATCAGAAGTCAACTGGTGTCATTGTCATCAAGGACATAGTACAACCATGACCTCTGCAACTTCTCAGAATCAGAAGTGTTCTCTGCAACTTTGTCTCCTTGGACAAAACACCCAATCCATTTTAAGGAAAAGATTCAAACGTTATTCTTCATGGTACGCAATCTAAATCAAGGAACAAATCAATGTTGGATCAAGCTCCAATTCAAACGACTCTATTGATGATCTGCCACCTTCTCAACGTCTCTCTACTCCTCTATATAAAGGACTGAAGACTTGAAGAAAAAAAGGGAATTAACAAGACTCTTAAAAGTGCCAATACTCTGCCAAATTCTCTACGCATCAATAACTTAGAAATTCTTACAAACTTTCTCATCTTAGAATTTCTTAAGTCTAGAGTCTAAAATCTGTATTGTATTTTGTGAACACCACTGATAGTATATCAAGTGTTAAACTCAAACATATTTCTTTGTAACTCTGTTTGTTTAGAAGTCTCTTGCTTTTGTGCTTGAGCAATCAAAAGTCTCTTGCTTGTGTGCTTGAGCAATTAGAAATCTCTTACTGTGTGTTTGAGCATTTGGAAGTCTCTTGCTTGTGTGCTTGAGCATTTTGTAACTATTTGGATTATAGTGAAAAATCTCTTGTAGGTAACAAGAGGACTGGACTACTTCCGGGTTGTGGAAGAAACCATGATAATTGCTTGTGTCTTTCTCTCTCTCATTTACTTTCAATCCGCTGCATCATAACTCTGAATTTAGTTTCAGATTCTGATCTACATCAGAAGCTGAACTAACTCTAAGTTTTTGAGAAAGAAAAAGCCAACACAATTCAACCCCCCTTCTTGTGTTTTTCTCACCTTCAGATATTACTGAAACAGCTCAAGATATTTGTGCTCGTGCAGGTTTTCTTCTTACTAGTTGGAGGAATGCTCAGATTATTCGTCACCTTGTCCCTCAGCATCCCATTTCACCGAATGATTTCAAGTGGATTAAACCAGTTCCCAGCAGGTTCAAATGTAATGTTGATGCATCCTTCTCTCAGGCTTGGAATCGGGTTGGTATTAGTGTGTGTATTCGAGATGATGAAGGTCGTTATATTTTAGCCAAAACTGAATGGCTGACTCCACTCCTTGATGTGGATTTAGGTGAGGCTTTAGGTTTATTATCAGCTTTGTATTGGGTTCGTGATTTACAGCTGGGTATTGTGGACTTTGAGCTTGATTCCAAAACTGTGGTGGATAGTATTTATGGTCGTAAATGTGGCGTCTCTAATTTTAGCGCAGTGATCAATGACTGTAGATGTCTGTTAGCTTCTGATTTAGTAACCTCAGATTATAGGTTTATTCGGAGACAAGCCAACGAAGTCGCTCATAGCTTTGCTAGAGTGGCTTTGCGTCATGCTAGTTTCCATATTCATATTAAGATTCCATCTTGTATCTCTACTATTATTTTAAATGAAATGCAATAAGTTTCTTCTAGTTAATATATATATATATATATATATATATAGACACACACACACGTTTGAGGCTTTTCCTCAAATGTATATATGGAAACAAACTTCTTCAAAGTCTACTCTTGACACGTGACATCATGGACCAAACCAAGCATTCTCATTCATTTGACATTTATTGCTATTATTTTTTTAATAATATATTCTAAATTGATGCATTGCTATCATTTATTGCTATTATTTTATTTCTATTGCTATTATTTTATTTTATTTTTCATAAAACTATAGAATGACAAGAATTGAAAACAGTTATAGTTATTTCAAATTGATCAAGAATATTAATGATATAATTTGATTATAGATTTATGCATTAAAATAATTTTAATATGATACAGTTTCTTTTACAAGACCACTATTTTTTTTTAAGAAGTGAGTTAAAAACTATAATAAAAATAAACATAGACCTCTATTTTTTTAGGAACCAATTTAAAAATTTTAATTAAAAAAAAACATAATACAAACCATTTTTGGAATAGCCAAGTTAGAAATAATTTGATTTCTTTTTGCGGTTACAAATTCCAGAATAGGAAATGAAATAATAAAAAAACTATTTTTGTATTGCATATTAACACACTTTAAAAAATCGGATCATTAAATTTATTAAAAAAAATCGGATCATTAAATGAATCGATATGATGAAAATAATTTTTGGATCAACCAATCAAAATGATGAATGACTCATTTGTCTTAATAGTCAACCAATCAAAATGAAGCATGACACATTTATCTTCGTTATCTACCAATCAAAATGAAGAACAAATTATACACAAATTTCTTAAAGGCTACAACATTATGGAGAAAATTGTAAAATATACGTGATATTTTCCTTATAAGTAGGTAATCCTTCTTTTCATTATTTTCATCTGACTCTTTATACCATACTTTTTCTTAATCATCCAAAGACATATATCTCTAATCCTTTATTTTAACCGAGCTTTCATTTTTTTAGTTTTTAGCACTTTTCCTTTTGCCATTATTGAGATTTGTATATTTTTCTTCATCACGTGTTTCTGTTTCATTTTCTTATATTTTTACAGCAATGATTATTTTATCTATTTTATATTTATTTGTGTTTGGTTGCAGGAGAATATGTAGTACAAGCATAAGCTCAGGTTTTCAAACTTGAGAAAATGGCTAATCTAGAAGAAAAAATGGCAAATTGTCCTCACATTCTTTTGTTTGGTTTATATATCTACATTTTTCACTTCCTAATGGTGCATTGTTAGAACGGAAAAAGTGAACGAATAAGAAAAAGGATAATTTACTCATCTTTAACTTTTGTAGTACTTTTGACCATTTGTTTTGTGACATTCATGGTCTTGGACTCTTCAAAATGAGACATGCATTCCGATTGAAAGCTAAATGTGTAATGGGAATTTACAAATTTGTATTTTTGTTGTCGTCTATTTCATATTTCATTCGGTTCATTTGATTGATTCATATGTTGTTGTTTGGATCTATATTTTGCTCTTTTAAACATGTTTGTTAGATTTTTTTATATATAATATTAGAGTATTATGTGTCCTCCTTATAAACATCAATCAAATGCCTCCTCCTCCTCCTCCTCCTCCTCCTCCTTCTTCTTCTTCTCCTCCAATATTCATCAAACTTCATTTCAATCTCTCAATCTTTAAGCAAGCTCACTTTTGGGAACCTTGTGTCAAGAGGAATCAAGAAAGGAAGAAGGAATCAAAGCTAGGGTTTTGAGTAGAAAGCTTGGCAAGACCAAATCAAGAGATAAGGTGAGTTCCTATAGATTAGATCCCTCATTTGGGGTAGTTGATGATGTTCTTGTGTGGTGAGAGAATTTGAATCAATTGGTTTAATTCTTGCAATTGTTAGTTTCCCCTTGTTAATACATGCTATATTTATGACTTTTCTAGCCAAAAGACCTAATTTTTGAGATATAAGAACTTGCTGGTGCTGAGAATCGGTTATGGGTCGTTTGGAAATTTCTGGAAAAGCTACAGGGCCTGTCACTGCTGGATTTCTCGTGCCACGATCATGATGCTGTTGGAACAAAATATATGAACAACTCTCTCTTGGGTTTTGATGATAACAAAGTGTTAAAAAGAAAATTGGAATTGCTAATGCTTGATTCTAAGTGTGCAGAACCATGTACTTAAAGTTTGGTATCTAACATTGATTATGAAAGAACAAGTTAAGAGCAAGAAGGGAGCATAGAAGCTTGTGTTGCAAGTGTGAAGCAAATCAGTGTCTGAAGCAGCTTTTGAACGCAACGTCTGAAGAAGAGCTTCTGAAGGGAGCGTCTGAAGGGAGCGTCTGAAGGGTGCGTTTGAAGGGAGCGTCTGAAGGCAGCTTCTAAAGAAGTGCGTCTGATGAACAGTGCTTCTGAAGAGTGCGTCTGATGAATAGTGCTTATGAAGAGTGCGTCTGATGAACAGTGCTTCTGAAGACTGCGTCTAATGAACAGTGCGTCTGAAGCCAGCTTCTGAAGTACTGTGTCTGATGGGAGCTTCTGATGAACAGTTCCTGAAGCCAGCTTCTGAAGAGAAGCTTCTGAAATCTGAATCAGCAGTCAACGTTTGCAACTGTCAACAGTGAAGTACTGTACTATCAGAATAGCTCAATGGAACAGTTGTCACCCTGTACGAAACATTCTCCATGTTTTAAGGAAACAATTCAAATTCCTTTGAACTGCTGCTCTGTTTTGCGCACACAATGTCAGGCAGAAATTAAGCTAGACATAGCTTCTAATTGCAACGGCTCTTTGGTGAAAACTGGTTAATCTCAATAGCTCTTTAATTCTCTATAAAGGATTGAAGATTTGAAGAAGAAAAACCAAGACTCAAGAAACTCAAAGACTGAAACTATGTGCTCTGTTTTACTGAACACAAAACTGTCAAATTCGAAAGTCACCAAAAACAACTTAGAAATTCTTACAAACTTCTTATCTTAGAATTTCTTAAGTTTAGAGTCTTAAACTTGTGTTGTATTTTGTGAACACCACTGATTGTATATCAAGTGTTCAAACTCAAACTCATTTCTTTGTAAAATCTGTTTGATTCAAAGTCTTAGACTGTGTGTCTAAGCAAAGAAGTCTCTTACTTAGTGTTTGAGCAAAAGAAGTCTCTTACTTTGTGTTTGAGCAATTAGAAGTCTCTTGCTTTGTGCTTGAGGAATTGTAATCTTTGTGATTATAGTGGAAAATCTCTTGTAAGTAACAAGGGGACTGGACTACTTCCGGGTTGTGGAAGGAACCAGGATAAACTGCTGTGTTTATCTCTCTCTCTCTCTCATTTACTTTACCCGCTGCAAACAACTCTAAAAAGGTTTTAGAATCTGATCAACATCTGATTCTGAACTTAACCAAAGCTTTTGAGATAGAAGAAATAGCCCACACAATTCAACCCCCCCTTCTTGTGTGTTTTTCTCACCTTCAGTTGGTATCAAAGCTCCGGTTCTGATATTCAATCACCTAACAGTGAGTCAGAATAAGATCCTGAGAAAAACATGTCATCCAATAGTTCCCCTCCACCCTCTCCTAGAAATCACTCTGCTGTTTCACATGACTATGGTACAAATGAAAAACAATCTCGTTCACACAATAAACCTCCAATGTTTACTGGTGATCCAGAGAAATTTTCATGGTGGAAAAGCAAAATGTACAGCCACATTTTGGAATTGATGATTCCTTATGGGATATCATAGAAGATGGAATTTCTATTCCAGTTGATGAAGAAGGAGTATCTGTTAACAGAAGAGGCCTGAGTGATGCTGAGAGGAAGATCTACAGAAAACATCACAATGTAAGAGGTATCATTGTGGACTCTTTACCCCACAATGAATATCTTAAGCTAAGTGATAAATCTACAGCTAAAGCCATCTTCAAATCCCTTTGCTCTAACTATGAAGGAAACAAGAAGGTTAGAGAAGCTAAGGCAAATCTTCTTGTTCAGCAGTATGAGCTGTTCAGAATGAAGGAGGATGAAAATATTGAGACTATGTTCTCAAGATTTCTGACTCTGGTTTCCGGACTTCAGATTTGAAGAAAAGCTATACTACTGCTGATCATGTGAACAAAATTCTAAGAAGTCTGCCATCTAAATGGAGACCCAAAGTGACTGCTATTGAGGAAGCTAAAGATCTAAATACTCTAAGTATTGAAGATCTTATAAGCTCCCTCAAAGTGCATGAACTGGGACTTAATGAAGATGATTATGTTAGAAAGTCTAAGTCTATAGCACTGAAATCTAAAGGAAAGTCATCAAAAGTTCTCAAAGCTATTGAATCTTTTGAAGAATCT
Organism: Medicago ruthenica; assembly: GCA_018208015.1. Classification (NCBI taxonomy): domain Eukaryota; kingdom Viridiplantae; phylum Streptophyta; class Magnoliopsida; order Fabales; family Fabaceae; genus Medicago; species Medicago ruthenica. The sequence continues at coordinate 22,031,399 of CM031375.1, read as the reverse complement.
TCTGAGGGAAATTCTGAAGAAGATTCAGATGCTGAGGAACTTGCAATGCTTTCTAAAAGATTTCAGTACTTAATGAAAAGACAAAAGAAATTTTCTAACAGAAGCAGCAACTTCAAAGGATCTGGTTCCAAGAGGGAAGATCAGAAGGGCTGCTACAACTGCAAGAAGCATGGTCACTTCATTGCTGAATGTCCTGAACTTCAGAAGGACAAGTCAAAAGAGAAGTCAAAGAAGACCAGCTCTAAATCAAGCAACTTCAGAAACAAACTCAAGAAGAGTCTTATGGCAACATGGGATGATCTTGACAATGATTCTGAATCTGACAAAGATGATGAAGAGGAAGCAAATCTGGCCGTAATGGCAACAACATTCTCTGATGCAGAATCATGTTCAGACTCTGATAATGAAGATGAGGTATATTCTGAACTACACATTCTGAACTTATTGAAACAGTTAAAGATCTTATGAACCACCTCAAAAGCAAGTTAAGTTAACTAAAATCTTTGAAAAATAAACATAACTTGCTGACTGAGGAGAATCTCAAACTTCAGAATCACATCAATGAGATTGATGAAGAAGTTAGAGAACTTAGAGAAGTGGCTCATAAGAAACCTGAAGAAATTCCAAATGAACAAGAAATTGCTCTTCAGGATTTTATTTTAACTGGAATCAATAGAAGTAAGGTTGCTTCTATGATTTATAACATTAACAGAAACAGAGGTGAAGGTATTGGTTTCAAAAATGATTAATTCAATCATTCAAATGAATCAAAAATACCATCATGTTCTGAAAGTATTATGAAAGGCACTGAGGTGTGCTTTGTGCCTGCTTCTGACAGTTCTGAGAAAATTAATCCTTCAGAAAATGAGACTGCCAGACCTAAGGTTCTGAACAACTCAGAATCTAAAACTTCCGAATCTAAGGGAAAGATGAAGGCAAAATCTGAAACTTTGCCAAAGTCTAAACCAAAAGATTTTAAGTCTAAGACTATGAGGAAAACATACCTTAAATCTGAAAAGGTTCAAAGTCTGAAGAGTTCAGAACCTAAGACAAGCAAGTCTCAGAATCTGAAAAATTCAAACTCAAATTTTAATAAGACCGTGTTTATTAAATCTTCAAAAAATACTAAACCAGTCTATTCAAAACCTTTCAAACCTCAAAATGTCAGACCAAAGGTGCAAAAGAAACCTTATCCTTTCAAGACTAACCAAAGAGGACCCATAAAAATATGGGTACCTAAGTCTGAAATAATTTCTATTGCAGATATGCTTAACATCCAAAGAAAAGGAAAGGTCTTGGTACCTGGACAGTGGCTGCTCGCGTCATATGACAGGAGAAGGTCTATGTTCCAAACCCTGATCATGAAAGAGGGAGGAACTGTGGGGTTTGGAGGAAATCAGAAAGGAAAGATCATTGGTACTGGTAAGATAGGTAATTCTTCCCTGTCCATTGATGATGTCTGGTTGGTAGATGGACTAAGACATAACCTATTTAGCATAAGTCAATTATGTGACAGTGGTTATGATGTCCTGTTTAATAGAACACTTGCACTGTAATCAACAAGAAAGATAAATCTGTTGTGTTCAAAGGAAATAGGAAAAACAATGTTTATAAAATTAATTTTTCAGAACTGGTTGAAGAGAAGGTAGTTTGCCTTCTGTCTGTGAGTGATGAGAAATGGGTATGGCACAAAAGGTTGGGACATGCTAACTGGAGACTCATCTCTAAGCTTAGCAAGTTGCAACTGGTAAGAGGCCTGCCAAACATTGACTATCACTCAGATGCTCTCTGTGGAGCATGCCAGATAGGAAAGATTGCTAAAACTTCTTTTAAATCCAAAAACATTGTTTCTACTTCCAGACCCTTAGAACTACTTCACATTGATATGTTTGGTCCTGTTGGAACAACATCAATCAATGGGAAGAAGTATGGGTTAGTAATTGTTGATGATTACAGTAGGTGGACTTGGGTTAAATTCCTTAGAACCAAAAATGAAACATATGATGTGTTTAACAAATTCTGCAAACAAGTACAAAATGAAAATGATTTGAAAATTTTAAAAGTTAGAAGTGATCATGGTGGTGAATTTGAAAATGAACCATTTGAAACTTTTTGTGAAGAACATGGAATTCTCCATGAGTTCTCTTCTCCTAGAGCTCCACAACAAAATGGAGTTGTAGAGAGAAAGAACAGATTTTTGCAAGAAATGGCCAGAACCATGATTCATGAATCTAAAATTGCAAAGTACTTTTGGGCAGAAGCTGTTAACACAACATGTTATATTCAGAACAGAATCTATATCAGACCAATTCTGAATAAAACAGCATATGAATTATTTAAAGGACGAAAGCCAAGTATTTCTTATTTTCATCAGTTTGGATGTACCTGCTACATTCTAAACAATAAGGTCTACCTAAAGAAATTTGATGCTAAGGCTCACAAGGGTATCTTTTTAGGATACTCAGAGAGGTCTAAAGCATACAGAGTGTACAATTCTGAAACACATGTTGTTGAAGAATCAATACACATTAGGTTTGATGACAAGAAGCCTGATAATGAAATATCACAGCTAGTTGAGAGTTTTGCAGATATACGGCTCTCAGTGAACTCTTCAGAACCTGAATAGAGTTCTGAGTCTGAAGAAAGTCCAGAAGCTAAAAATACTGCAGAAGCTGAAAAACTCTCAGATGCTTACACTCCTCCTGGAGCCAATCAAGATCAAAATGGTTCTGAACAAGCACTTGATGATTCTTCAGAAGCAAATCCACCAAGAACTTCATTCAAGTACAAGTCTTCACATCCTGAGGAGCTGATCATTGGAAATAAGGACCGTCCAAGAAAAACAAGATCAGCATTCTGTCAGAATGATTCTAGGATTGGACTACTGTCAATGATTGAACCTACAACAACTGATGAAGCACTTGCAGATGATGGATGGATTGTAGCTATGCAAGAAGAACTCAACCAGTTTCAAAGAAATGATGTTTGGGATTTAGTTGCAAAACCAACTCACAAGAACATTATTGGAACAAAATGGGTGTTCAGAAACAAGCTTAATGAACAAGGAGAAGTGATCAGAAACAAAGCAAGACTGGTTGCTCAAGGCTACAGTCAGCAGGAAGGAATAGACTACACTGAAACATTTGCTCCAGTTGCAAGACTGGAAGCAATCAGATTACTTCTTTCCTATGCAGTTAATCATAATATCATCTTATATCAAATGGATGTTAAGAATGCTTTTTTAAATGGAGTTATTTCTGAAGAAGTATATGTCAAACAACCTCCTGGTTTTGAAGATTTAAAAAATCCAGATTTTGTTTTTAAACTTAAGAAATCACTATATGGTCTGAAACAAGCTCCCAGAGCTTGGTATGAGAGACTAAGTAATTTCTTACTTAAAAATGATTTTGTAAGAGGACAAGTTGACAATACACTTTTCAGAAAAACACTTAAGAAAGACATTTTAATTGTTCAAATTTATGTTGATGATATTATATTTGGTTCTACTAATGCCACTCTTTGAAAAGAATTTTCTAAGTTAATGCAGGATGAATTTGAAATGAGCATGATGGGAGAATTGAAATTCTTTCTTGGAATTCAAATCAACCAATGCAAAGATGGAGTGTATGTTCATCAATCTAAATATACAAAGGAGCTTCTGAAGAAGTTCCAGCTTGAAGATTGTAAATTGATGACAACACCAATGCATCCAACCTGCACTTTAAGCAAAAATGATACTGGCTCAAAGGTAGATCAGAAGCTCTACAGAGGTATGATTGGTTCTCTGTTATACTTAACAGCTTCTAGGCCAGATATTTTATTTAGTGTATGCTTGTGTGCAAGATTCCAATCAGATCCTAGAGAATCTCATATGACTGCTGTCAAGAGAATCTTCAGGTATCTGAAGGGAACAACTAATCTTGGACTTCTGTATAAGAAATCCTTAGATTACAAGCTAGTTGGATTATGTGATGCTGATTATGCTGGGGACAGGATTGAAAGAAAATCCACCAGTGGAAATTGTCAATTCCTTGGTGAGAATCTCCTGGGCCAGCAAAAGACAAGCAACTATTGCTTTGTCAACATCATAGGCAGAATACATCTCAGCTGCAAGTTGTTGCACACAACTGCTCTGGATGAAACATCAGTTGGAAGACTATCAGATTCATGATAACAACATTCCTATCTTCTGTGATAATACTGCTGCAATCAGTTTGTCTAAAAATCCAATTCTACATTCTAGAGCCAAGCATATAGAAATTAAACATCATTTTATAAGAGATTATGTTCAGAAGGGTGTTTTGGATATTCAATTCATTGATACTGATTATCAATGGGCTGACATATTTACAAAACCCCTCACAGAAGACAAATTTAATTTTATTAAAAAGAATCTGAACATGCATTTCATCTCTTGAAAAATTTGCTTGACTCTGAATAGAAACTGAGATTCTAAAGTTCATACGAAGCTAAGACTTAACAGACACTCACTTTGAGAGTCTGAAGATAGTTCAGCTTCTGAAAACATCAGAGTCTGAGTTTCAGAATCTGAATTTTTGTGACTTCTGATAAAACTCATTGTAAGTGGACACTTTACACGTGGCCCACTAATGAGAGTGAATCTGTACAATTGTCTAACACTTGGTCAGAATCTGATAAGTAATAACAGCTGGGCTGTGATGAGATTAAGCTTTGAAAGTTGTACTTTGCCCCTCCTAAAGTCATCAATGTGCAGTTGTGTTAAATGTTTTTCTGTTTTCAGTTTATGAAATGTTTTAACAAAAACACAGTCACACTTTCAATTTCTCATCCTATATGTTCAGTTTTCAGACCCAGTTTAAAAACTCTCAAACAATTCTGTCTGAAACAGTTCAGTAGTACAAAACAAAATGTTCTGAACAATTGTTTCTGTAACAGTTCAACAGTTCTGAACAAAATGTTCTGAAAAATTGTCTCTGAAAACAACTCAGTGGTACTGAACAAATGATCTGAACATTCTAATCTCACATTTTCACTCTCTTGAATTCTTGAACATTTCTTTTTGTTGATGACAAAAGGGGGAGTAAAAGTAACAAGTATTAAGGCTCTGAGCTCAGAATATAAGTTAATTTATGTTAGCTAAATTAACTTATGAGAACAGTTTTTAATCTCTTAGCCTCTGAATTAAATTCTGTGAGATAAACTGAATTTTCAATTCTGTGAATTAAACTGAATTTAAATAACTTGGATAAAACTCAAGGGGAGCTTACAAACCTCACCTTGTGAATTATCAGACTTAGGGGGAGCTTACAAACCTCAAACCCTGAAGTCAGTTTGTTATTTAAATTCTGAATGTATTTACACTTTGATTTTTCATCTGTTTGATTTAAATGGAATTTAATTAACCTGGATAAGACTCAGGGGGAGCTTACAAACCTCACCTTGTGGATTATCAGACTCAGGGGGAGCTTACAAACCTCATACCCTGAAGTCAACTTGTTAATTAAATTAACAACAATTTTCCTTCTAATACTTATGTTTGTCATCATCAAAAAGGGGGAGATTGTTGGAACAAAATGTATGAACAACTCTCTCTTGGGTTTTGATGATAACAAAGTGTTAAAAAGAAAATTGGAATTGCTAATGCTTGATTCTAAGTGTGCAGAACCATGTACTTAAAGTTTGGTATCTAACATTGGTTATGAAAGAACAAGTTAAGAGCAAGAAGGAAAGCATAGAAGCTTGTGTTGCAAGTGTGAAGCAAATCAGTGTCTGAAGTAGCTTCTGAAGGCAGCGTCTGAAGAAGAGCTTCTGAAGACAGCGTCCGAAGAAGAGCTTCTGAAGGGAGCGTCTGAAGGGAGCGTCTGAAGGGTGCGTCTGAAGGGAGCGTCTGAAGGCAGCTTCTAAAGAAGTGCGTCTGATGAACAGTGCTTCTGAAGAGTGAGTCTGATGAATAGTGCTTCTGAAGAGTGCGTCTGATGAACAGTGCTTCTGAAGAGTGCGTCTGATGAACAGTGCGTCTGAAGCCAGCTTCTGAAGTACTGTGTCTGAAGGGAGCTTCTGATGAACAGTTCCTTAAGCCAGCTTCTGAAGAGAAGCGTCTGAAGTGTAAATCAGCAGTCAACGTTTGCAACTGTCAACAGTGAAGTATTGTACTGTCAGAATAGCTCAATGGAACAGTTGTTACTCTGTACGAAACATTCTCCATGTTTTAAGGAAACAATTCAAATTCCTTTGAACTGCTGCTTTGTTATGCGCACACAATGTCAGACAGAAATTAAGCTGGACATAGCTTCTAATTGCAACGGCTCTTTGGTGAAAACTGGTTAATCTCAACAGCTCTTTAATTCTCTATAAAGGATTGAAGATTTGAAGAAGAAAAACCAAGACTCAAGAAACTCAAAGACTGAAACTATGTGCTCTGTTTTACTGAACACAAAACTGTCAAATTCGAAAGTCACCAAAAACAACTTAGAAATTCTTACAAACTTCTTATCTTAGAATTTCTTAAGTTTAGAGTCTTAAACTTGTGTTGTATTTTGTGAACACCACTGATTGTATATCAAGTGTTCAAACTCAAACTCATTTCTTTGTAAAATCTGTTTGATTCAAAGTCTTAGACTGTGTGTCTAAGCAAAGAAGTCTCTTACTTAGTGTTTGAGCAAAAGAAGTCTCTTACTTTGTGTTTGAGCAATAGGAAGTCTCTTGCTTTGTGCTTGAGCAATTGTAATCTTTGTGATTATAGTGGAAAATCTCTTGTAAGTAACAAGGGGACTGGACTACTTCCGGGTTGTGGAAGGAACCAGGATAAACTACTGTGTCTCTCTCTCTCTCTCATTTACTTTACCCGCTGCAAACAACTCTAAAAAGGTTTTAGAATCTGATCAACATCTGATTCTGAACTTAACCAAAGCTTTTGAGATAGAAGAAATAGCCCACACAATTCAACCCCCCCTTCTTGTGTGTTTTTCTCACCTTCAGATGCATCGTGCCACGATCATATTTTCTGGGCACTATCGTGGCACGATGAAGGTGTCTTGTGCCTCGAGAAAAGCAGTGTGGCACCCTATAAGAAAATGTTGTTTTATGGCCAGAAATTGTTTTCGCAGCGCCATAATGTCTTTGTACATACAGTAATGGAAGGAAGGGTCGTGAATGTACTTTTAGTTCTCAGAACACAGAATAGTAGTAAGCAATGATGACTCAAACATATCATAAGTTCTAACGGGAAATCTTAAAAGTTAAGATGAGGGATGCTTCAAACCTCGAAACTCATGAGAAATGGAAATCGAAGTAATTTAAAAGTATGTGGTAAGAAATAAGAAGGATGTGTTCCTACCACGTTAAGTCTAAAGCGATTGAAGTCACCGCTGGTACGGTAATCTAACTATTCAGCTCAGTAACTTCAAGGGGGCTTGAAGAGTAAGTTTAGCCCAAAAGAGAATTATGCATGAGGTAACAACAGTAAAGGTTGCACTTGCGAAATGATATTTTTGGGCTTGAAGCATCGATCAAGAACGACAATGTAGTGGCATGTGAGTTTATTTCACATTATATCCATGATATGTCAACAATTTTGTTTAGTGTTGTGCACTTATCAGTCAGTGCTTATGCTACTCAGACAGTAGTGTATCATATTTTCAGTTATGTGACATGTATCAGTAACCGTTGTATGCAGACATTAATGCTAAGTGAGAAGGTATTAATCAGAACAATTTTGTTGATGCCGAACATGTTTCAGCTGAAGAGTTCAAAAATTTTGAACTCGATGTTCACAGGTAGGAAAAGAACTTTGTTGCGCAGATTAAAAGATCACTCGTAGTCTACAGTATAGGGCTACTTAAGTTCAGGTTACGAATAAAGGATTAAGAGATTGATGGGATTAAGTGTGCCACTTTAGTAGCAGCCAGAATAGAATTTTCTTTTCGAAAACATGGAGTATCTTTTGAACGACATAAGTTAAGTTCTAGAAAAGGTCCGTGAGGCCAGTTCTACTCACCCCGATACGACCAAGAAGTATCTTGAATGATGCGAGATCGTTAGAATCCTAGTAGGGAAGGAAAACACCTAAGTCGTTAAGATACGCGTTGTCGTTGACTAGTTAGGACAGAGCGTGAGTAGCCTATAATATTTCTCGATCCCTTAAGGATTCCGCAGTGAGAGCGGAAGCAATGTTTATGGTTGTGATAAGTAGTACACCAAGATGTCAGAAAGAAGGGGCAGGTACTAGAGGTAATGCCTACTACTTATATTTGGATAGTGGAGGTAGTTGCAGTAGTTTTTACTTCCATTTGAGAGTACCCAATATCAGATGCTTTTCAATGTAGGGATGATTCTATATGAAGAATGGTACGATTATAGCGGTAAGATGTCGTCATGCGAGGCGAAAGACAAAGATAAGAATTCATTGGAATTAGTTGTAGCTCAATAGACTTCTCGATGAGTGGGAATATTTGAGGAAGATAAGATTGACCCGATGTCATCAGGGTAAGACCATGCAGACAATGAAGGAAACTTACAAATTCAGTAAGAGTACCCAAGACTTGATAGACTTAAGTTGGATTTGCAAGAAGTGTGTGAACAAGGGACATAGTAGTGAGACAGATATATTGGTTCAGACAACCACACGTCATACTATGTAAGAATTATGTAATGTACATCAAGCCTTTTAGTTAAGGAAGAGATTGTCGAATATTTTCGACTTACAAGGATGGAGACCATGGCCATGAACCAGTTTTAAACAACCAGCGTTAATCGAGGTGTATGAGTAATCTACATGTCAGACCCTTGAGTAGCCATGGAATCCCGATAAGCAGATTGAATGGAAGAATCAGCTAGTAGAGAATATCTGGAGTAACTAAGGCAGAGGTAAAAAGGATCTATTCATACATGATCTCAGGTGAATTCCAAATTTCGAGGACAAAATTTCTTTAAGGGGGTAGAGTGTAACATCCCGTTTAAGACTCAGATGTTTATAAGTGTTGTGACGATGTATCAGAGATATTTGTAAGGAAGAGCATTTTAGTAAATTGTGGGCTAAGGCTATATAAAGCCAATTACCCCCAATTTCCTCATAATTTCCATCTTGTTCTCTCTCTAGAATCAAATCCTCTCCCTTCTCTCTACTCCTTCCCTCACGCCATCCTTCCTTCATCCCTCCAATATTCATCAAACTTCATTTCAATCTCTCAATCCTTAAGCAAGCTCACTTTTGGGAACCTTGTGTCAAGAGGAATCAAGAAAGGAAGAAGGAAGGTCAATCTTTCGAATTAGTCAATCTTTGAAGTGGATACCAGATATTTTTTCTTCTTTTATAATTAAAAATTTAAACTAAATAACTAAGTTCATTGAAACAAATTATGTTAAAATAAAATAGAAACTAATAAATAAAATAAGCCTAATATTTCGTGGATAGAATAAAAGTAGATATGTACTACTCCGTCCCAAAATATGAGCAAAAATGAGTCAACATAAGTTGATGTATTTGGTACAAATTTTGAACCAAATACATTAACTTTTGTTGACCAATTTTTGCTTATATTTTGGGACGGAGGGAGTATTGTTTATTGAGGTATTTGTGCTGATAACAAATTTTGCTTTGTAAAAGAAAAAATTATTAATGTGTGAGTGACTCATGTGCAGAAATTATAGCCAAAATATTTTATTAAATCATTAATTTAAATTCTTTTTCTTAAAATAAAATTAAATTTATTAAAATGATGTTAAAATAAAATTAGAAACTCAACCAAAAATAAAATAAAATTAGAAGTCAATAAAATTAATAAAAAAATATTTAGTTGTAGAATCAAAGTAAATATACACAATTTGTTGAGATATTTATGTTAGATAAAAAACAACTTTAAGAAAATAAATACAAAAATAAGTTGAGAATAAACGTGAAAGCAACGCGTGGAATTAAAAACTTTATTTTTGGTGTGTGTTAGTGTGTATTGATTGGAATTTTTTTCGAATGTTTTTCTCCACCTGCTATTGCAAATGCCCTATAAATTTTGTCCCGGATTTGGATATACCTCTTTAGCTTGGATTTGTGTTAATGAAATTTTACTAGATGTCCAAAAAAATATCTAAACCAATTCATTTTAGATACATGATTCATTCAATCACTAAGTCAATCATTAAGACATTTTCTTTTTTAAAAGAGAAAGGAATTTTATTTTTACTAGCACAAGTAGTACAAGAGTGAAAAAGAGTACATATGATAACTTGAACATATTACATATGAAACGTCTTAGTACCACCACAACAAAGACACTAGAGCAAGTTAATAAACTCCACACCAATAAATGAACCTAAGACACTCCTATAACTTATGCATAATTTCAAACAAGAACCAAGGAGCCTTCATACCTCCTGAACCCACATTCTATCTATAAGATCAACACATTCCACTTGGATGGGATTTAAGTTTTGATAATGACCATCAACATAAATTCATAATATTTTTTCTTGGATGTCCATTAAAAATATACCTCATAAAAATCTTCATATGAAAAACACGGTGGGACTAAACTTGCTTGCAAAACTAAATGGATTCAATGCATATACACTAATCATATGTAATGATTTTTTTACATTTTTGAACTTACTAAGGTCTACTGTGTTGGATATGTTTCCATGGCAACACTTTTACCACTTTTGTTTTTTTTGGTAAAAAGAGTCTCCATCTCCTCCAAGGTCTTACCTTTAGTTTCAGGAACAAGATAATAGAAAAAAACCCAAGCTATTACAGATATACCAGCAAACATGAAAAATGCCCCACCTATTGTGAGTGCTTTATAGATTGAAATAAAACTCATGGAAACAGCAGCATTCATGGACCTATTCACTGCAACTCCAATACTAACACCTTGTGCCCTCAACTTCAAAGGAAATATCTCTGAACTATAGAGCCAAGTAACAGGTGCAAGACCAATATTAAAGAAAGCAACATAGAAATATGTTGCTATAATACTAAGTGTTAAGGCCCACAAAACCTCTTCATTGGCATGCTCCACCATTTTGTTGATGCCGAACATGTTTCAGCTGAAGAGTTCAAAAATTTTGAACTCGATGTTCACAGGTAGGAAAAGAACTTTGTTGCGCAGATTAAAAGATCACTCGTAGTCTACAGTATAGGGCTACTTAAGTTCAGGTTACGAATAAAGGATTAAGAGATTGATGGGATTAAGTGTGCCACTTTAGTAGCAGCCAGAATAGAATTTTCTTTTCGAAAACATGGAGTATCTTTTGAACGACATAAGTTAAGTTCTAGAAAAGGTCCGTGAGGCCAGTTCTACTCACCCCGATACGACCAAGAAGTATCTTGAATGATGCGAGATCGTTAGAATCCTAGTAGGGAAGGAAAACACCTAAGTCGTTAAGATACGCGTTGTCGTTGACTAGTTAGGACAGAGCGTGAGTAGCCTATAATATTTCTCGATCCCTTAAGGATTCCGCAGTGAGAGCGGAAGCAATGTTTATGGTTGTGATAAGTAGTACACCAAGATGTCAGAAAGAAGGGGCAGGTACTAGAGGTAATGCCTCCTACTTATATTTGGATAGTGGAGGTAGTTGCAGTAGTTTTTACTTCCATTTGAGAGTACCCAATATCAGATGATTTTCAATGTAGGGATGATTCTATATGAAGAATGGTACGATTATAGCGGTAAGATGTCGTCATGCGAGGCGAAAGACAAAGATAAGAATTCATTGGAATTAGTTGTAGCTCAATAGACTTCTCGATGAGTGGGAATATTTGAGGAAGATAAGATTGACCCGATGTCATCAGGGTAAGACCATGCAGACAATGAAGGAAACTTACAAATTCAGTAAGAGTACCCAAGACTTGATAGACTTAAGTTGGATTTGCAAGAAGTGTGTGAACAAGGGACATAGTAGTGAGACAGATATATTGGTTCAGACAACCACACGTCATACTATGTAAGAATTATGTAATGTACATCAAGCCTTTTAGTTAAGGAAGAGATTGTCGAATATTTTCGACTTACAAGGATGGAGACCATGGCCATGAACCAGTTTTAAACAACCAGCGTTAATCGAGGTGTATGAGTAATCTACATGTCAGACCCTTGAGTAGCCATGGAATCCCGATAAGCAGATTGAATGGAAGAATCAGCTAGTAGAGAATATCTGGAGTAACTAAGGCAGAGGTAAAAAGGATCTATTCATACATGATCTCAGGTGAATTCCAAATTTCGAGGACAAAATTTCTTTAAGGGGGTAGAGTGTAACATCCCGTTTAAGACTCAGATGTTTATAAGTGTTGTGACGATGTATCAGAGATATTTGTAAGGAAGAGCATTTTAGTAAATTGTGGGCTAAGGCTATATAAAGCCAATTACCCCCAATTTCCTCATAATTTCCATCTTGTTCTCTCTCTAGAATCAAATCCTCTCCCTTCTCTCTACTCCTTCCCTCACGCCATCCTTCCTTCATCCCTCCAATATTCATCAAACTTCATTTCAATCTCTCAATCCTTAAGCAAGCTCACTTTTGGGAACCTTGTGTCAAGAGGAATCAAGAAAGGAAGAAGGAAGGTCAATCTTTCGAATTAGTCAATCTTTGAAGTGGATACCAGATATTTTTTCTTCTTTTATAATTAAAAATTTAAACTAAATAACTAAGTTCATTGAAACAAATTATGTTAAAATAAAATAGAAACTAATAAATAAAATAAGCCTAATATTTCGTGGATAGAATAAAAGTAGATATGTACTACTCCGTCCCAAAATATGAGCAAAAATGAGTCAACATAAGTTGATGTATTTGGTACAAATTTTGAACCAAATACATTAACTTTTGTTGACCAATTTTTGCTTATATTTTGGGACGGAGGGAGTATTGTTTATTGAGGTATTTGTGCTGATAACAAATTTTGCTTTGTAAAAGAAAAAATTATTAATGTGTGAGTGACTCATGTGCAGAAATTATAGCCAAAATATTTTATTAAATCATTAATTTAAATTCTTTTTCTTAAAATAAAATTAAATTTATTAAAATGATGTTAAAATAAAATTAGAAACTCAACCAAAAATAAAATAAAATTAGAAGTCAATAAAATTAATAAAAAAATATTTAGTTGTAGAATCAAAGTAAATATACACAATTTGTTGAGATATTTATGTTAGATAAAAAACAACTTTAAGAAAATAAATACAAAAATAAGTTGAGAATAAACGTGAAAGCAACGCGTGGAATTAAAAACTTTATTTTTGGTGTGTGTTAGTTAGGGGTGTTCAAAACCGAACCAATCCAATAGAAAAACCGCAAACCGAACCAACCCAAACCGAAACCGCAAAAAACCGCATTTGGTTCGGATGTAATCGGATCATTTTTCTACCCAACCGCATGGTTTGGTTTGGTTTGCGGTTTTTATTTTACCAACCGAACCAAACCGCAACATAAGAAAAACAATAATTAAACATATGTCATCTAAACCAATACTTATAGAAAATCAATGGAAAATTTTATAAAATGACATATTTTTTCTCTTGATAAGTTTCTTCTTTGCATTTTATTTCAAAAGTGTATTCATATGCTACTTGAACTTTTAGTGAATGTTAAAATCTTAGTCTTTTCTATTTCTTACAAAATATGATTACTTTTTTTTACGTTTTAAATTTGGTTTATGTAGTTGAGAAATTTTTTAAATGAAAATAAAATTGTAATGTTGGATGAAATTTAAAACATTGTTGAAAATATATTTTTAACTTGATTTTAATGTTGAAAAAAAAATTGTATTGTCTCGAAAAAAACCGCATCAACCGATCCAAACCAAACCGCATTAGTTTGGTTTGGTTTAGTTCGGATTTTATTTTAAAAGTCAACCGAACCAAACCAAACCGCATGTTTTTTTATCTTGCGGTTCGGATGACTTTTAACCTCAAAACCGAACCAAACCGCACCGCGAACACCCCTAGTGTTAGTGTGTATTGATTGGAATTTTTTTCGAATGTTTTTCTCCACCTGCTATTGCAAATGCCCTATAAATTTTGTCCCGGATTTGGATATACCTCTTTAGCTTGGATTTGTGTTAATGAAATTTTACTAGATGTCCAAAAAAATATCTAAACCAATTCATTTTAGATACATGATTCATTCAATCACTAAGTCAATCATTAAGACATTTTCTTTTTTAAAAGAGAAAGGAATTTTATTTTTACTAGCACAAGTAGTACAAGAGTGAAAAAGAGTACATATGATAACTTGAACATATTACATATGAAACGTCTTAGTACCACCACAACAAAGACACTAGAGCAAGTTAATAAACTCCACACCAATAAATGAACCTAAGACACTCCTATAACTTATGCATAATTTCAAACAAGAACCAAGGAGCCTTCATACCTCCTGAACTCACATTCTATCTTTTTTTTTTTTTTTGAATAGCAAATATATTAAAGCTCCCAGCCTCATAAGAAAGAAGCTGGTGCAGGCAGAGATACAACACAATACACCAAACAGCCACTGCAAACCGCAAACAGGGCTAAAAACAAAACACCCAAAAACCTCCCTACTCAAAAACACTCCCCTAAAAGAGGAACCCTGCTACAACAGCCGAAGCTAAACCAGAAACAAAGCAAAAAACCCAATATATTACAACTGTCATAACAGAAACCATACACACAGCTGGGCCGAAACCACACCACCAACAACCCTTATCTATCAAGACATTCCCTCGGATTCCAGCACCATTCATAGAAAAGACACGATGAAATTTTCAATCGATTCAAGCTCCAAACCCAAGAAAGCCGCTTAATGTTATCCACCAATTCCAGAACATCCAGGACACCATTTTGGAAAACTATACCATTTCTCATCTTCCAAATTGACCATACCGTAGCATTCCAAACCATCCATAAGCCATGTCTCACCTTCTTCGATCTCACCTCATGCGTCCAGCAATTATAGAAAACAAGTAAATCATGAGGTATTAACAACTCCACACCTACCCAATTCATGACCTCTCTCCACACCCTAAAAACCACCTCACAATGAAGGAAAAGGTGCAGCACCGATTCTTCCATTCTACCACAAAACACGCAACTCTTCGAAGCTTCGGTCCCCAGAACCCCT
This sequence comes from Medicago ruthenica, assembly GCA_018208015.1. Taxonomy (NCBI): domain Eukaryota; kingdom Viridiplantae; phylum Streptophyta; class Magnoliopsida; order Fabales; family Fabaceae; genus Medicago; species Medicago ruthenica. The sequence goes on along the minus strand of CM031375.1, from coordinate 22,016,321 downwards.
CTTCGCGCTAAATTAACTCTAGTAGGGATTCTATTCAAAAACAACAACCAAGTGAAAGCTAACACCTTGGAGGGGGCCCTCCCTTTCCAAAGAGAACTAAACACATCCAACTCCCCCAAAGCCAAGACAACCACCGGCAAGGAACGCCTTTGAAGCATCTTAAAGCAAGAATTAACACAAAACTTCCCGTCTTCCCCGGGCCTCCACCTCCAAACATCCGGACCACCTACAAGTTGCACTCCTTGAAGACAACCGAAAAACTCACTAAGGAGGTCCATTTCCCAAACGAAAAGAGCTCTACGCCACGAAAACTCCCAACTACCGCCATTGGGCGACGGCCTCCACACCTCCCCCACCGAACACTCCTTTTGATTAGAGATCTCAAAAAGACGAGGGAACAACTCACGCAAGGAAGCTACACCCATCCATCTATCCGACCAAAACCTCGTCCCCATCCCATCCCCCACCTTCCTCACAACCTCCTCTTCAAACCACCTAGGACCAACCCTCCCTTCCAACATCATCAAATCCTTCCACCAAATTGAAGCACCCCTCGGCCATCTTCCCTCCCCCCTACTCACCGCACCACAAACACTCCTCCCATATTTATCCACAAGCACCTTCTTCCAAAGCGAGTCACCCTCTTGAAGAAGTTTCCATCTCCACTTAGCTAGGAGACTATGGTTCATCAATTGGATATCTCTCACCCCCAACCCTCCATTTAGCCTAGGTTGACAAACCTTCTTCCAACTAACCCAACATAACTTCCTCCGCCCGACTCCACCTCCCCAAAGGAAATTCCGTTGAAGAGATACCACCTTCTTGACCACTTTAACCGGCATTTTCAAAAAAGAAAGATAGAAAATAGGCACCGAATTAAGGATCGAATTAAGAAGCACAATTCTTCCACCCAAACTAATATACTTATGACCCCAAGAAAGCAACCGATTCCGCAAGAGATCCAACAAAGGTTCCCAAGTTTCCGCCTTCCTCGGATTAGCACCCACCGGAAGACCCAAATACTTAAAAGGAAGCGAACCTTGATTACAATTCAAAAAACTACAACCCCTCTCCATAAACTCCGCATCTACATTCACTCCAATCAAGCAACTCTTATGAAAATTAACTTTCAATCCGGATACCATTTCAAAACCCCGTAACAACGCCTTCAACGACCAAAGATTTTCCACCGTTGCCTCCCCTATGCAAAGAGTATCATCGGCATATTGGAGATGCGAAATCATCTCTCCCTCCCTAGTGATCTCAAAGCCTCTAAACAAATGATGATTCACCGCATTCCTCATTAAACCACTAAAACCCTCGGCCACAAGAAGGAAAAGGAATGGTGCCAAGGGATCACCTTGCTTCAATCCTCTTTGAATGTTTATTTCCTCCGTCGGACTACCATTCACAAGAATAGACATATTCCCCCCAAAAACACAAGCTTTCATCCAAGCAATCCATTTTCTCTCAAAACCACACCTTCGCAACATATACTCCAAAAAACCCCAATCTACCGAATCGTACGCCTTTTCAAAATCCACCTTTAAAATTAAACAACTTCGATTCCTTTTCCTCGCCCAATCCACCACCTCATTGACAACCAAAACCCCATCAACAAGATGTCTCCCCTTGAGGAAAGCCGACTGAGACTTTGAAATAATTGGGTCCATCACCTTTGCTAACCTTTTAGCCAACACCTTAGCTAGCAACTTGTACAAACTACCCAAAAGAGAAATAGGCCTAAACTCTTTCAAAGTTATCGGATTACTAACTTTTGGGATTAAAGTAACAAAATACGACAAAAGGCACTTTGTCAACACTTCATTACCATGGAATTGATCAAAAAAGATACGCACCTCATCCTTCACTAGATACCAATAATGCTTGAAGAAGGCAAAATTATATCCATCGGGACCCGGGCTCTTATTACCATCACTCTCCCTAACAACCTTCTCTATTTCCAACAAGGAGAAAGGAGCTACCAACTCTTCATTCCCCTCCAAGGCAATAGTCTCAAACCCAATACCTTCTAACAACGGACGTTCTCGCCCACTACTCGAAACATGCCTCCGAAAATAATCCGTAACCACCCTTTTAATATCATAGGGAGAATCCACCCAACTTCCTTCGACTTTTAACGCCTTAATATTATTCCGAGAACTCCTAGCCTTAATACACCGATGAAAGTATTTAGTATTCCCATCCCCCTCCATAAACCATTTAGAACGCGACCTTTGAATAAGCAAAGATTCTTTACTTTTAAGAAGCTTCCGCAATTCATCAAACTTGCTCTTCCTCAACTCCACCTCCTCACACAACAAGATACCCCTTTCACTACGCAAATCAAGATCCTCAATATCCTCCTTCAATTTCGCCAACCTCCCATCAACATCCCCATACTCCCTCCTATGCCACTCCTTAATCTCCCTTTTCAACCCCTTTAATTTAGTCTTTAGAACAAACCCCATCCACCCACTTACCTCATTCTTCCCCCACACCTCCTCTACTAACTTCTTAAAATTTGGATTTTCTAACCAAAAATTATTAAAGCGAAACGGTTTAGGCCCCCACTCCCTACTATCCGCCTTAAACACAATCGGGCAATGATCCGACACGTCTCTTGGTAAGGCTAAGAGAACCACATTCCCCCACCAATCCCTCCACTCTTCCGAAATAAACACCCTATCTATCCGACTCATACATTCTATCTATAAGATCAACACATTCCACTTGGATGGGATTTAAGTTTTGATAATATTTGACCATCAACATAAATTCATAATATTTTTTCTTGGATGTCCATTAAAGATATACCTCATAAAAATCTTGATATGAAAAACACGGTGGGACTAAACTTGCTTGCAAAACTAAATGGATTCAATGCATATACACTAATCATGTAATGATTTTTTTACATTTTTGAACTTACTAAGGTCTACTGTGTTGGATATGTTTCCATGGCAACACTTTTACCACTTTTGTTTTTTTTGGTAAAAAGAGTCTCCATCTCCTCCAAGGTCTTACCTTTAGTTTCAGGAACAAGATAATAGAAAAAAACCCAAGCTATTACAGATATACCAGCAAACATGAAAAATGCCCCACCTATTGTGAGTGCTTTATAGATTGAAATAAAACTCATGGAAACAGCAGCATTCATGGACCTATTCACTGCAACTCCAATACTAACACCTTGTGCCCTCAACTTCAAAGGAAATATCTCTGAACTATAGAGCCAAGTAACAGGTGCAAGACCAATATTAAAGAAAGCAACATAGAAATATGTTGCTATAATACTAAGTGTTAAGGCCCACAAAACCTCTTCATTGGCATGCTCCACCATTGTCAAACTGAAGCCTAAGACTGTAAGTCCAATAATCATTCCTCCAGTGCTAACTTGCAATAACCTTCTTCTACCAACTTTATCAAGCAAAAATAAAGCAAGTATAAGAAAAATAATCTTAGTTAATCCAACACCAATTGTTGCAAGCAAAAGCTTCTCTTTACTTGTAACACCTGCTTTTTTAAATATTTTATGACTATATAACATAACAGCTTCAATTCCAGTTGCATGCTCAAAAAAATGTATTCCAACTGAAGCAATTAACATCCAACGTACAGCAGGTGTTGGTCTTAAAATCAACTCTTTCCAAACCCCTTCACCTTGATGAGACTTTTGAGGTAATTTCACAATTTCGTCGTTGCAATTCTCATCTAAACCAGCTGCAAGTTTTATATCCTTAAAACGAAGTTCTGCTTCTTGTGTTGTATTTGAAACTTGAAATAAAACTTTTTTGGCTTTTCCTAATTGACCTTGCATAACCAACCACCTTGGTGACTCTGGCATTGTTAAAATGCCATAAGCTAATGCAAATGAAGGAATAGCTGCAATACCAAGCATTAATCTCCAACCAAGCTTCAAACTCAAATATTTTCCTAAAAAATAGTTTGATAGATAACCTAAAAAAATTCCAATACCAATACAAAGCTCAGGCAAAGAGGCTAAAAAACCTCTTGAATGTGCAGATGAAATTTCTGCTGAATAAACTGGTGCTACCATAAGAGCAAAACCAACACCTATACCACAAATACATCGTCCGATCATTAAAATTGCGTAATTTGGACCATACCCCATTAGAATTGCACCAATGATGAAGAGTACAGAGGCTAAGAAGATTGTGTAGCGACGACCGATGTAATCGGAGCATCTTCCTGCTGTTAAGGATCCTACTAATGCACATAGGTTTAAGATTCCTGCTAGAACCTCTTGTTGTGTGTCACTTATTCCCAAGTCCTCTTGTATGAATATCATTGCTCCACTCATAACGCCAGTATCTGAAATTAATCATGTATATATGTAGAATAGTTAGGGTTAAAAATATTTACCAAGTGTGTATTTATTTATACAATGCTACTAACTAGTGTGTTGACCTTCATATGTATTTTTTTACAAATTTACAAAAAAATTTAATTTTATGAGATAAATTATACAAACCATGCCTGTTGTTAAAAACTGACAATTTTGAAAGTACTAAAAATATATTTAGTGTCATTTATTCTGGGGTGACAACTTGGGTACCCATTAATATAGGTGGGTAACACAACCCATGCTGAGTTGGCACCAATCAAAGTTATTTGTTTGTTTTCTATTATTTTTAATGTTATATAAATACATTGTTTTGATTGGGCCAACTCAACATGGGTAGTATTACCTACCTTTTATTGATGGGTAAACAAGAATTTCCCTTATTCTGGTATTTCTTGTTTTCACAATTATTAATATTTTCCTTTTGTAGATGTTCACAAAATAATACTTTTTTGGAAGCTCTAAAATGATACCACACAAGCAATTTTTTGGTGAGAATGCTTGAGAGGCCTGGAAATAAACCTTCACATGTATTTTTAATAGATAGATTAGAATCCAATTAAGGGAAAACAAAATAAACAAAAAAAAACCTTGATTTTTAAACTCATTAATGATAGGAAAATTAAATAAGGATCATGATAACTTGTGCCCTAAAGGAAATAAGAAATAAATTTTGTATCAAAAGTATATTATTTAAATTTTTGTAAAATTGAATACACATTTTTCAAGAAAATAATTCTATCTTTAGCTTCTTAACTTGTGCCTCAAGGCACAAGTTAGCATTTCTCATTAAATAAGAGTAAAAGTGAGAGAGAAGAGATATATATAATAGTAATATTTACCATAACCAGACACGATGGATACCATCGAAGCAACAATGGCACAAGCAAAAGCATATTTGTTGACCGTGGTCACTTGGTTTTCTATGTCACCTTGATTATCTATCATGATGAGAATGAGATATTAATTGTTGAATGCTTTTTCTTTCTCTCAAGCTACAAATTTTCAAACCCCTCAACGTGATTTCTTCTATATCTATCACCAGTATTTCAACCCTATATCCCAATGGAATATCTTATAAGACTATTGCCAAACTGGCCAGAAATGCCAGTAACGTGATTTCTTCTATTTGTTTCTTATGATTATTGTAATCTACATGCATATATAGGAACCAAAATTAGTTTGTTATGATATACATTGAGCACAAAACATTGGTTTGTAATTTCTAACCGGACAGATTTTCCGCTGACTAGGAGGCACGTAGCTTACTTATCTGAAAATGTAAAAATAGGCGTTGAATTAATTATCACATTGAAAATTTGAAAGGAAACTAATTAAGTTTTGATGTTGTCAAACTTGTATACCACTCCTCCGGGATGATTGTAGGGTTGTTGTTGTTTAGTGGCACTTAGTCCTCATCTCGTCGATAAATAGGGAACTAAGTTGAACCAAAAAAAACTAAAATTGGATTGAAAGATTGAAGTAGTTTTATTGTAGTTGGAGACAAAAAAGAAAATAAAACTTTAGCAATTGTAAAGTATGATAATATAGTGAAAAAATCTAGAGCTAACTATAGTTGAACGGTCGATAAAAACACGGTGTCTCATTTAACAAATGTTAATAATGTTTGGTTGGAAGTTTAGATTATTGTCTTTTGGATGTGTATAATGTTTTTTTTAGTGTGTGACCACTTTATAGTGAGATGAGTCATGTCCTTTGTAGGTGTAAATAATAAATGTTGATCATTTTCCATTAAGTTATCGCATGAGTTAAGACATTCGATCTTAGATTCAATAGGGAGTTAATTTTGTTTCTCTAAGTTTTTGGATGCGTGACAACTACATTATCTATAAAAAAGGTGGGTAAATAAGAATTTTGTCTTTTTTTTGGGTTTTTGATCCTAATCAAGAACATCCTAATTTAAGTGGCAGATTCATGATTGATATCATTTATTATGAGTGAGACATTTTTTCCACTTCACATTTCAATTTATTGTATGAGAAATGCTAACAACACTTTCTTTTTAACACTTACACTTTCATTAAATGAAATCAATTGTGTGAATCCTACCACTTTATGTAGGATCAATTTTCAAAGTGTGAGATCAACACTAATTTCATCAAATAAAAGAGAAAACATTAGATAGAATATTAGAAAAAGAGTGTTGCTTGCATTCATCACAAGACATTTGCATTAAGATAATCGCAAGACATTTGCATTAAGTGACGTGTGTTATTTCCTTCAATGTGTAATAACCCCACTTTTTCTCAAGTTCATTGAGTGGAGTCCGCCAGCCTGTAATAATCGTTACTTCAGCAAGTAACGTTCCTTGGGCTACAATTATGACGGAACATGCACTTTTTAACTTTTTATATTAAATATAAATAAAATATTAACATGTGAGGTAAAATGGTGGGATCCAATATGAGTTTTTAAGGTTGCACCATTAGAGTAAAAAATAAGTGAGTTACTTCAAAATGACGTGACTTTCATAGGACCTACAAAATAACTTTGGGTGAGTTCACCTTTAAAGGTGCTCTTAAGGACAACACAACTTTAAAGAAATGTTTTTTTTTCTTAACAGGTTATAAAGAATAATGAACAAATATTATAATAGAGATAACACGTAACATTTATTCATAATTCAAAATTTCATCAATATTTTAATCTAACAAATGTAAAATAGTAGTTTTTTTATCTGTAAAAGAAATAGTTAGTTTGTTATAGATTAATATTTTCTCATTCAATCCGGTTCAGACCTTCAACTCTATTTCTTTTAGCTAAAACTAATTTAGCCATCCAACCTCCCTGTCAATAATCAAGTCCCAAGCGAGTGCCACAATATAATCACCTCGGTTACTTTAATGATCAAAAACAAATGCATGAATCAAATTTTCTGCAGTATCCTTTTTGTTTTCTATAAAGGAAAAGAAGTGGGTTATATCACATGTAGTCTACATACCAATAGTCCAATACCTTTGAAGCTTTAACAATGTGTGATGTTGTCCTTTGGAAGTAAACTTGATTGTCTTTCTCGTCTTCATGATAAGCTATTGGTTTAATTAGTGTCGGTTAAAAAAATAAATAAAAGAAAACAAATTTGAGTTGAGTTTTAAAGCACCGACATTATTCCTCTTATTTTGTCGAACCAATCTCGTCATTCTCTCAACCATAAGAATGAGGAAGAGAGTTTTTACTTCCAAAGAATGACCTTATAGTCATCGTTAGAATTTAGACAATTTTTAAATATTGATTTTGTTGAGAATTTGGTTAAAAAAACTCAGACCAATACTTTGACGTGTGGAGCAAGATCAACAACAACAAATAACCAAATAGATCGCAAGTAATATCAAAAGTGTAAAGCAAAACCACAATTGAATCAAAGAACAACCAAATAAAAGAGTAGTAGAGAAGAGGAAGGACACATATTGTTTACCCAGTTCGACCAAATTGACCTACTATGGGAGAGAGAGTAGCTCTCCAATTCACTATCAAATAGTTCTTTACAAAGAGATACAAGGGTTACAAGAAATTAGCCTCAAACTAGCTCTATAAGAGCAAAACCTAATTTCTACCCTTTTTCGAATCTCTTCATGTGGACAAGAGACTCAATGATTTCTATACCTAAGTGTTACAATTGTTTCTCAACCCTAGTTTCTATCCTAAAATAGAACTGATCTTTAGCTTTGATTTCCTAAGATCTCTTTTGGTAAACCCTAGTTTGTCTCAATCTTACCTCTCATGTGTTTCCCATGTGTTTCTACCCCATGAATCCTTCCCCAAAAGGCATCGACCCTTTCCAAAGAGTCCTCTCTTTTGGTTCCCCATAATTCACATATTTTCACACTCAAAACTATGTTGAAATTGTCTTTTTATAAACCTAATATTTGTGCATTTGCGTTTGGGCATAAACATGCTACACATGGGCGCAAAACAATAGCTCCAACAAGCCTCCAGCAGGTCTCCTCTGCACCTAGACGCAAACTGGCAGAATCACAAAAAAAAAATTAAGACACTTTTAAACAATTCTCCACCTTGTCTTCAAATCGAAGATGATGCCACTTTAACAATCAATCATCTTGTTATTTTACCTTGCATCCAACTACACTCTGTAGTCCCACAAGCTTTCATATTTATCTCTTTAACCCTTGGAATGCCTTCCACCTTTTTAAATACAAAATTGAATAATAGTTCAAAAAATATTGAAATTAAAGTTAAATTTATTGAATCAAAATATTTATAGTTAAAATTTGAATCCAATTATGTTGCTAAAAGATTTTGGCAAAAAAAATTATCTTTCTAAAAGATAACTAATTAAAACCTATTTAAAAATTTGGATCCAAAAATAATATCTTGAAATGTGTGTGATTTAAATTTCCCCCTAAAAAATGTTTAATCTATAATATATCTATACTATATATAAAGAAAATAGTCTATTTTGACTCTTATAGACTGACTTTTGTTTTCTTTCAAAATTACTCTTAACTTTCAATACAAATAGCACATATAAAAAATAGATAATAGTAAATTCAAATATTAAAACAAAATGTAACAAACTTTATATGTCCGATTTTTTCCTTATCATTTAAAAAAGATAATGGATGAGAGTGAATTCAAATATTAAAAAAGTGTAACAAACACAATATTTATTATTTGGTTACCACACAAAATATATCGTGTAACAAACACGATATGAGTATATGTCTAGCTTTTTTCCTTTATCCTTAAAAAAAGTGTAACGAACTAAATCAAGTATATGTCACTATAAATATAATCAATAAGAAAAGGAAACTTATCATCGATACACTGAGATAAAATATTTTCGAAGTATCAATTAGAGGGTAAATAGTGATTCTTATCATATGTGAGTCGTACTTAACATATGTGAGATAAAATATTTATTTTTGGATCATTGATTATGGAACCAAGTTGCCAAAACAAATTTTTGTTTCTCTTTTCACTTATTCATGTTCTCCCGATCACTGTAGTAATAAAATCCCAAAAAACAAAAAAATATTTTATTTTGAATTATTATAGAATCATTAATACTAGACTCTAAATATGGTCTGTGTAATGGGGCACTGATTATTATGTTGTGGTTGTTTATGAATATGTTGGATGTTGAAATCCTATCAGGAAACAACGATGGAAAAAGAGCATTCTTACTCATACTTAAATTAAAAACAAATGCGAGTTCATGACATCTTTTTGTGCTTAATATATAACAGTTTTATGTTAAACTAAGTTTTGCTATTATCATAAATAAGTCAAGGGCATACCATTCCCAATGTTGGAATCTATCTTCCACGACATGGTCAATTATATGTAGCTTTATCAAGAGGAGTTTCTCAAAATTCAACAAAAGTTCTCATAAAAAAATACAAGGAGAAGATGAAGACTTTACAAAAAATATGGTTTTTAAAAATATTCTGTTATTGCAATCATAATATTTTTCCTTTACATAACAAGTCATTTATACATTTATGTTATCATTTTATTAATTATTATTATAATAAACAATAAACAATTGTTATTTCATTTTTATTATATATACAGTAAAACAAAAATACGTTGAGTTGATAAATAATTTCGTTATATTTTTTGACTAATTTGTAGATAAAATGATGTACGAATAATTTCCATTAATATTTAAAAATTTAAAAATTGTAATCAAAATTATACAAACAAACATAATAAAATATACACACACGTTAGCGTAGTAAAAAGAGCGGACAGATGGGCACTACCGTTTCTGTCTTTCCGCTAGTTTATATCTATAGTATATATCTACTCTATACTATATATAAAGAAAATATCATATTTTGGCTTTTTTGAACTGACTTTTTCTCTTTCCAAACCGTCATCAACTTTCAATACAAATAACACATATAACAAATAGATAAGAGTAAATTCAAATATTAAAATAAAAGTGTAACAAACACGATACGAGTATATATATGTCCAAATTTTTCGTTCTTTATTATTTAAAAAGTGTAACAAACTAGATGAGTATATCTATACTTACTTTTCATTATCCCAATTATACCCTTAAACAACTTTTTCTATAATAAAGATCATTGTTGGTGTCATTAAAAAAATAATAAGAATTTAGATTTTATTTTTTTGTTATATTGTTGATGTCATTGAAATAGATAATCATGGTTAGTTTGGTTTGTTATAACTTGAAAGCAACAAACATTTATATTTTTAGTTTTAATGAAAATCAAAATTTCATAAAAAAACACCGTTCATAACTTTCAAACGTTAGCGCAATAAAAAGAGCGGAAAGACGGACACATGAGCGCACGTTTTTTTTGCTAGTATGTATAAAGAAAGTAGATCATTTTGGGTTGACTTTTTCTCCTTCCAATTATACATTTAAGAAAATTTGATCACAAAAATGCTATTTTGTTGGTGTCATTCAAAAAGATAAGAATTTATATTATTTTGTTTTTTTAAATCATTTATATTTTGTTATATTTTTTTGAAAGATATTATATTAGTAATATTGTTGGTATTATTGAAAAAATAAGTATAGTTTGTTACAATATGAAAGTGAAAAATATCTATTATATATACTTATAATTTTAAACAAAATTTCATAAACACTATTGCTCGTGATTTATATGCATTAGCGGAATAAAAAAACAGACAGATCCGTGCCTGTCTGAGCGCTAATTTTATAATAAAAAGAAATTATGAAAATTAGCATGGATAGGCCAGGTGCATACAAAAACAAAATAGTTTTTTTAAATTAAGATTAAATAATTAAATTTATTGAAAAATATATTATGTTAAGAAAAAAATTAAATAATTAAAAGTAAATATACACTATTGATTGATTGATTTTATTTTATTTTTTAATAAGTATTGATTGATTGATTTGGTTTCTTAAAAAAAAATGATTAACGCCTTTGTAAAAATTGATTAAATAACAAAACATATTTTGCCAGTTTTTTTCCCATAAAAATATCTTGTCAGTTTTTAATTAGAGAGATTTGGGGAATTAGTTATGAGAGAGTTTAGGGAATTAGTTAGGGTTTTTAAGCCGATATATATATTATATCCCATCCCAACTTTGAGAAAAATATAATCATCGCTTGAATATATCAGTTAAGGTATTCATCGATCAGAAATAAACCCTAGACGTAAACCTTCCTCACCGCATATTGCATCGAGGTTCCCCAACCCTAAAAGAAACTAAACCCTAGTTACTATTAACACAACCCTTGTGGAAGACATGGATTCCAGCAGGAAGAGAAGTAATAGAGGAGTTGAAGTTGAGAGGGAATTCAAAAGAAGATCTAAACCTGAAGAAGATATTCAAACATTGAGAACTTTTTCAAGGCAAGAGTACTTGAAAAGAAGGGAGGAAAAGAAATTACAACAACTCAAAGATGACATTGAAGATGAGCAATATCTATTTGAAGGAGTTAAGCTTTCAAAAGCCGAATACCGTGATCTCATGCACAAGAAAGATATATACGATGTACTTGCGAAGAAGAGAGGCTTAGAGAGCGCTGCAGATTATAAGGAGTACGTAATGCCAGAGGCTTATGATGATCATCAGCGTGGCGTCGTTAATCAGGAAAAGAGGTTTTCTGTGGCTTTGAAGGGTTACAGTACTCCAAATGCTGCTGACAAAGAAGTTCCTTGGGAGGAACATCAAATTAGAAAGGGAACGCTGAAATTTGGTTCGAAAGATAAAACACATGTCTCTGATGATTATCAGTTTGTGTTTGAGGACCAGGTTGATTTTATCAAGGCATCAGTGATGGATGGAGATAAGTTTGATTGTCAACAAGAGATTGCATCTGAAAAATCTCGAGCAAAGAGGTCGGTTTATGAGAGACTTAAGGAGGAGAGGAAAAAGCTACCTATCTATCCTTTTCGGGATGAATTTCTCCAAGCTGTTCATGATCACCAAGTACTTGTTATTGTTGGTGAAACTGGTTCCGGAAAAACTACACAGATTCCCCAATATCTTCACGAAGCTGGTTACACAAAGCATGGAAGAATGATTGCATGTACTCAGCCACGACGTGTTGCTGCTATGAGTGTTGCTGCCCGTGTTTCTCAAGAAATGGGTGTTAAACTAGGTCACGAGGTTGGCTACTCCATACGCTTTGAGGATTGCACGTCTGAGAAGACCATTGTTAAATATATGACAGATGGAATGCTGTTGAGGGAATTCCTTGCTCAGCCTGAGCTGGACAGTTATAGTGTTGTGATGGTGGATGAGGCTCATGAAAGAACACTTTCAACTGATATTTTGTTTGGATTAGTTAAGGATGTTGCTCGTGCCCGGCCTGATCTTAAGTTGCTGATATCAAGCGCCACTCTTGATGCAGAGAAGTTCAGTAACTACTTTGATCTTGCTCCAATATTCAAAATTCCTGGGAGACGGTATCCTGTTGAAATACACTTCTCCAAAACAGCAGTAGCTCACTACATGGATGCTGCTATTGTCACTACGCTTCAAATCCATGCCACTCAACCTCCCGGAGATATATTGGTATTCCTTGCCGGTCAAGAAGAAATTGAAAGCGTAGAAGAAAACCTGAAGCATCTGACGAGAGGTTTGGGGTCTAAATTAGACGAGTTAATTATATGCCCTATATATGCCAACTTGCCAACAGAACTACAAGCTAGAATATTTGAACCCACACCTAAAGGGGCTAGAAAGGTAGTCCTTGCCACCAACATTGCAGAAACTTCATTGACAATTGATGGGATCAAGTATGTCATTGATCCAGGATTCTTTAAGATGAAATGTTATAATCCAAGGACTGGAATGGAGTCTTTACTAGTAACTCCCATCTCAAAAGCTTCAGCAATGCAAAGAGCTGGTCGGTCTGGAAGAACAGGTCCTGGTAAGTGCTTCCGACTGTATACTGCATACAGTTTTCAAAATGATTTGGATGATAACACTACACCGGAAATACAAAGGACTAACCTTGCAAATGTAGTCTTAACTTTAAATAGTCTTGGTATTGAGTATGACAAGTTGTTGCGTTTTGAATTTATGGATCCGCCACCAGCTGATGCCATAAAGAATGCCATGGAGCTTTTATATAATCTGGGTGCTTTAAATGGGCATGGCAAGTTAACTAAGGTAGGCAGACAGATGGCAGAGTTCCCACTTGATCCTATGTTGTCAAAAATGATAGTTGCTTCAGAAAAATACAAGTGTTCTGATGAGATAATCTCCATTGCTGCTATGCTTTCCGTTGGAAACTCAATATTCTACTGTCCGAGAGATAAACAAGTACATGCAAACAATACAAGAATGAATTTTCACACTGGAGATGTTGGTGACCACATTGCTCATCTAAAGGTCTACAATTCATGGAAAGAGGCCAATTATTCAACACAATGGTGTTATGAGAATTATGTACAGGTAAGAAGTATGAAACGTGCTAGGGATATCCGTGATCAACTTGCAGGTCTATTGGACAGGGTTGAGATCGAACTAACTTCCAATCCCAATGATTTAGATGCCATCAGGAAATCCATAATATCTGGATTTTTCCCGAACTCTGCAAAGCTGCAAAAGAATGGTACTTATCGAAGGTTCAAACATCTGCAAACTGTTCACATACATCCTAGTTCGGGGCTGGCAGAGGTTATTCCCAGATTGGTTTTATACCATGAACTAGTACTCACAACCAAGGAATATATGAGACAGGTCACAGAGATAAAGCCAGAGTGGTTGCTGGAGATAGCCCCCCACTGTTATGATCCCAAGGACGTTGGAGACTCGAGTTCCAAGAAAATGCCTCGTGGACGTGGACTTGCACGGTAGGGCATGTAGCTGGCACATTATTTGAGAAATATTGGTTGTTCTTTTTTGTTCTGTAAAAGACTTGAATTTTAAATTTGTTTATAAAATTCCTTTTTTACCTTTATTATTTGTGATTAGTTTCATACCTATTGGACAATTGAGAAATATATTGGAGGCTCTATTATAATTTGGAGTCTGTCATGATTTTTTCTGGTCTTTTTCTTCTTTTGAATGTTTTGCTTGCTGCTTGCAGGTTTGAAGGAGGACGTGATACTTTTAATTGTTTTGTTTGATCAAAGGGTGAAGCTATATTGTTTTACAATGACTATTATTTGCAAATTATTTTCTGTATGTTATTTCTTACATTCTCAAATCTCTCTGATATTGATATGTTGTTATTTTTTTAGCTAGAGTTATTTTCTGATTAAGGCTAGTTTAGACCTTAGAGTATGCAGCAATTATTCAGTATACAAAATTCAAAGTGGATATAGACAGTAACAAGGTTGTCAAACTTCCCTCAAACACAGACTTGGTGCTCAGTTGCTACTAATCGAGTATTGTTAAATCATTTTGTGACTTAGAATTTGTTGTATTGTTTCCTTTGCTCACATTGTTTATGGTTGAAAATGTTTAGTTTTCCTTTTCAATATGCTTTTTAATTGGACCATATTACATTTTGAGTTAATACTTGAATCATGTTATTATGTTTTCATTATGGGAGAACTTTAAAAATATCAAGACGTCTCTTTGATGATTTTGGTTTTGACAGGTTGCTTCTCTTGGAGAAGGTGCACACCTGGAGGTGAAACTGATAATCATGTTTCCTAGCTTTAAATCGAACTGTTTATTTCGCTTAATTTTTAGGTTATTGTTTTTGTATGGTATATTTTGTATGGCTTTAATTTGATCTCTTCTTTGTCCACTTCATATTATTCTGACTCCTAATTTCTTTCTGCACTCAATTGCATCCCATCCAAATCATTTCTCATTCATACTCAATTGGTCTCCGACACGGACATGACTCTGATACATGTGATGATATTAAATTATTCAAAATTTTCAAATTACTACCGCTGTCAACATTCCCTTGTCAATGTTGTGTCCGTTTCAGTGCCTTATACATCCACTATGAGCTCTTTGCCTATTTACTTCTCCACCTCTTTTGTTATGTTATTTGAGTGTCCTTTTCTTTTTCGATTTACTTTGATTGCTGTACTCCATGAGTTTTTAGGGATGCAGGCTGTCATTTTATTTTCTCGATTTCCAAGGAAATGCCTCGTGGACGTGGACTTGCATAGTAGGAGGTGGTCTTGCTGGGGGGAAAATGTGCCTCTGTAGGGAAGTATATTACCTGCTCAATTTCTTGGTCACAGTTGGTTTGTGTATATTGGTAATTCTTTCTGGCTCTGCATAAGACTTGGATTTTAATTTTTTTTTTTTATCAAAGGCTTTTATTACTTATTTTACTTTGCAGTAATTAGTTTCTTACCTATTGGACAATTGAGAAATGCTACATTAATTAGAGACAACACTGTCAATCAATGTTTACTCTTACTCTTTGGTGCATTCGGAAAAACTGCAATGATGTTGTATTTAACAAAGGTCGGATCCATGCTTTAAAATTACTAAGTGTCTGCTTTTGCTGAGCACTTCAATCAATTTTACAAAATCCAGGCCTGCAACAAGAGTATATCGGATCAGGTTCGAGCGAATACTACAAATAGGAGTGCTTCGGCAGTTGGTATCCCTAAAATCAATATTGATGCAGGCTGTTTTGAGGATCATTTCACTTGATGGGGTTGAAAGCGAGGAACCATGAAGGGCTGCTTTCTGCAGCTGCAACAAAGAGGGGGAGTGTGACAATGGCTCCTGTTTTACCAGAGATTATGGGACTGCGTTGGTGTCTCCTGTGGATGTCTACACAAAATATGCAAAATGTGGTGATTGATATGGATGTTGAAAGTGTGAACTGTGTGCTTGGGAAAACTAAGCTGGAAAACAAGGATATTGTGGTGTCTGACTGTCTTGAATTGTTGTTCAGTATGTCTAATGTTAGTTTAATTTATGTTAAGAGATGTAACAATAGTGTTGCTCATATAGTTTGGTAGGAATTGCTAGAAACTGTGGTACATTGTATTCTCTGGTCTCTTTGATTACACAACTAAGATGTTGATATAATCTGTGTTGTCGCGGCTTGATTAATACAAAAAAGAAATAAATAAACTCTTAAAAGAGATTTTGAGAAACTAATATCTATCTGGTTTGTTTTTGTCTAACCGGCACTGATCATGTCACTATCTCAATCATGAGGATGAGGATCAGAGTTTCTACTTCTAGAGGATAACATCGATCATTATTAGAATTTTAGACGATTTTTAAATATATTTGTTTTACAAGAGGAAAACTAATTCATATAATTAAAAATCAAAGGATCAATACATGTTGAAACGTCACAATAAAGATGAGAAATGACATTGACCGCCTTTGCAAGACAATGAACAATCATATTAATCACTCTCCTAGAAAACTCCACATAAGAGTTGTTACATAAACCAATTAATTAGGATCCTACATAAAACAATAATAATGCCTACTTCTGTGTTATCCCGAGAGTGTCTATTAAACTGGTCTACAACCAACTTGAGTCCATGAAAAAAATGACATGATTGAAACTCAACTCCACAATCCATTCCAAAGCTGCAAGACGATTTTTAAATGTTAATACACTATATACCATCTATCAAGAGGTCTATAACAGAATTGACTTTTAATCAATACCTACAAACTTATTCACTAACCTGCCCCACATTTTACAAAAGTCTAAAACTGACCCCCTTGAAAGGTCTGACCAAATTGCCAATTAGCTGGCGCCACGTTGTAGCTTGTCACAGTTCTACCGTCACCCGAGGTGACTTTAAAAGAGAGGCTTTGACCATTAAGGTAGGAATTGCTCTGCCAGCTTTGGCCCCAATTTCTTGACATGGGTTGCCAACTAGTTTTGGACCCTTTGATTGACACTGCATGGGCATCTCCTGCACCCGCGACGTTGGTGATCAAAATCAAGTTGAAGTAAGAGTGGCCATTGATTGTGAACCTTATTCCTCCCTTTTTTATACATGACACTCTTCAATCATCACCAAATAAGAAAAATACAACTTAGTAAGTTTTACAAAAGATCACAACCACATACAAATTGGGAATGTTGTAGTAATTGTTAAAATGTTTTTCTGCCTTGTTAAACAATATAATTTGATGATTTTTAATCAGCACTGGACATAAGGATATAGCAATGAATCAAATGCATAATAATGTACAAGTATTTCACCACCAAGGTCTAGCGCAGGTGGTTGGTGCACTGAGTATGGAAATCTCGGAGTACTGAGTTTGACTCCTAATCATTAAAAAGTATGTATAAGTTTTTCACTCGGTAGTCTACCATATACTACCTTACTATCAATATTCCAGTTTAATAGTTTTATAGAAAGCTGTTGGTTAAATCATCTTTTATGACAGCTTTCTATAATAATATATTAAAAGGAAAGAGATTAGTCAGATTTATGTTATGCAACTTATAATATGAATGAAGAAAGACAGTTACAAACATAAGCATCATGAAGAAAATATGATTTTGGAAGAGAAAATGCTTATGCCATTCAATTCAAATCCATGACATAAGCTCATATTCATCAATGTATATAAGCTAGAATGAGGTGTGGTAGAAGCTACACCATCTTATATGGTGATGAATAGAGTTATAGGCCACGTGTTACAAATGATTAAAATGTGCAGAATCCTACTCTTATAGTATCAAATGAGAGAATTCATCATTCATAGTTGAAATAGTGAAGGAAATTTAGAGACGGAAAAACCTAAAATCCGTCTCTAAGTCTTAGAGATGTCAAATTTGGTGATCAATTTTATTTTGTCTCTAATTTCTGTCGCTATTTCAACTTTTTATAACCTTTGAAAGCTTGAAAACATACCAAATTGATGGCTTTTACATACCTTCTAAATGATACAGGCACAATTCCAGCTTTATATTGAGCAATTTGAAGGAAAGCTGGTTCTGCCATATCAAAGTGTTGTAGAGGAGGATTACACCAACCACCTTTGTTGTTTGGCAAAGCAAAATTTGGTGGACAAAAGTTTGTGGCAGTAACAACAATGGTGCTATGCTTGCACCATCTTGGATCACCAACACACCTCATTTCATAACAAGCCCCACAGCTCAAACCATTGTTGAACAAAGCTGTGCTTAGTGCTGCAGTGTTTGTTCCATATCCTTGATTGTACAAATTTCCATAACCACATGCACCTCCTACACGCATCAAACAAAACTACTCACAATCATCTTTTTTTTTTTTTTTTTAAAAAAAAAAAAAAGCAAAAAGAAAAAGTTATGGGGGGACAAGAACCAAAACTCATGTAAAAAGGCAAGCGTATCTAAATTTACATTTTCTATTTAATCTCAAGGGATACTTTTGACGTTTGGATTTAATCGGTATGAATCCAGAATAACCTTGTACTGCATAATTGGTGTCATTATCTGACGGTGTGGTATGAAAGTCTTCAATTCCGTCAATTGTATCACCTTCAATTTCGTCACGCCAATGCTTGCTCAATAACCTTATTCTCTAATAAACAAACTAATATTGAAAGAAGGTCCACAACATCGATCTAGACCACAATATTAAAGTTTTTCATGTATTTGCAACAAAATATCAAGGATCATGACACACATGGTTTTAATTTGTTATCATGGTTAAGATGCAAACCTTTATATTGCAGTAAAATGTGGCTAGAATTGTGGTTGCGGTTTGCAGAAACCTCTAGAACTGTTATACAATATTGCTATTGCTACTTGCGGCATGACCAAATTTTAAACTATGGTGATGTTATTGCTATTACTACTACACCGTGTAATTAAAATCTTCATTTTTTTTTGGTTATCAAGGAAATAAGCTAAACTCACCCATTGTGGCAGCAGCATCCCCACCACCATAGAAAGTGGCATGACCACTCTGCCAACCGCCATAGTTAGCAATGACACCATGAAAATGCATTTCAATGAAGAGAAAGAACATAATAGCTATCAAAGTAGAAGATGCCATTGAATGTGCAGTTTTGTTTGCTCTGATGTGATGTTGAATGCAATTGAAGTGTCTCTATTTATAGGCATTGTTTAATGACTAACATGCACATACATTGGTGGGGCTTTTTTCCTTAAAGGCACAGAACAAGTGACAAATCAAACTGCACATGCACTGGTTCTTGTTGGGATTCCTAACCGAAAATCTTTTAGTCCAGACCCTTGCACATGCGTATACAACCATCATTGTTCATTAACTTTATTGAGAGACCAACTTCTTAAATAAATGTATATTTGGGTTGTCACTAGTCACTACAATAGGAGTTTATCTTATCTCACTCTTTCTCACTCCTTTTTCTTCAAAACAAATTGTTAAGAACCTAGGTATCATTAGGTGGAATTTTGATGCATTTGACGCAGTTATACGATCTAGACCGTTGAATCAAAATCAGACGGCTCACATTTTTATTTTAGTGAACGAGTCCGAAATACAAAGTCGGAATTGAAATCTTAATTCGACGATCATGATTAGCAACTGTAAAATTGCGCTAATTGATATCAAACGACTCACATTCCCATTTTTGGTAAAAAAAAATCTAAAATACAAAGGTGAAATATGTGTCTAAGCAGTTGATCCGACAATCTTCGACGCCTGCTTAATTGTCTGAATGATTGGAATTCAAATCCGGTGCTTCTTATTTTTAAATTGTGCTCTATAAAGCATTTGAGAATAGGATAGGGTCTTAACTAAGAAAATGATATATTACTTTTACCTTCTATAACTCACATGCATTTCAAATACACATACAAAGGAAACAATATTTGCTATCAAAATTTTGATATCCGAATATCATTTCAAAAAACTTATATTATCTTTACACATGAAAGAGTATCTTAATCTATCTGTGCAATCAAAAGCAGTAGCAGCAAACAACATTTGAGTCATATATGCTCAACTTTTTCAACATGTAATGTAAAGGAGCATAATATCTTTTATGTCTTCTCCAATTTGGCACGTAGACAAGATTCCAAGAGCATGCTTATTAACTATGTATGTGATTCTTGAATATAAGTAAAGTGCTGGAATGATAATAATAATTTAATGCATCCAGACTGTGTATATGTTGAAAAGATGAATTTGGCACGGTGGCCCTATGGTTTTCCCACGCGTGTGAAAAATTAATCATTGCCTATTAACTAATCTTTTTGTTAATTAAGATAATGTGGAAATTAGTTGTTGCATGATATCACACTCGATTGCTACTCATGTATTTGACAACCAAAGTGCGTTTGGATAAACCAGGATGGAATGGGGTCATACCATACAATGTGGTCTTAGAAATGTAATACATAAGCCTTGAAATAAATTACAATAACTTTTTTTGGATTCGGATTGGCTAACTTTGACGCGCGAAAGGCATGGTGCCTTTGGGTCAGCCTAGTCCGTTGGATAAATCCTATGTCTCAGATCAAGCCACGTGTTGCATAAGTCATCACATATAAGAGAGATGCATAACTACAACCTTCTTCCATCTCTCCGTTGGTGTTGCGCCGGTCATTGCGCACCACCTTTGTCACCCTACCAACGCCGCAGACTCGCTGTTCGAATATTTCGACACTAAATCCTCACCATAGAGGTCTTTAAGACCATGAAATGAAGACAAAAGCAGCAAGACCAAAAACCAACCGTAACTGTTTCAAGGTTGCAGTCAAGGCCATAATTCCAGCACCAGTAACTATATTGGCTCACCAGGCTGAAAACAACACCAGAAAACTGAACCTATAATGAAATGATTAAACCCATAATCACTCTCATGGATTTGGGTTCATTTTCATTGACAACCACCTTGTTCTTTCTTGATATCTTCTTCTGTCTTAGGTGCTAGGTTACCAACGGTCATTTTTCATCTTTTCACGTTCCAACCCTTGAAAAAGAAACAAGCTGTAGGTTCACGGTGGCAGACCGACAACATGTAGAGGTTGAACGACTTACAGATCTTCCACAGTGTGCTGAGGTTTGATGGTGTGTGGAAGTTGAACGAAGACAGCGTGCGGAGGTCCGATGGCCGATGGGAACTTATGGGAGAAGGTATGGCACAATGGTTCCACCTTTGTGTGTGCAGAGTGCTTTAGAAAATAGAGTTGGAAATGTGGCTTGATCTGAGACATAGGATTTATCCAACGGACTAGGCTGACTCAAAGGCACCATGCCTTTCGCGCGTCAAAGTCAGCCAATCCAAATCCTTTTTTTTTAAAGCTAGCTCAAATAAATATATATATTAGTAGTTGGTACTTGATAACTTGCATTTCAGTAACAGTAAAAAAAAAAAAAAAACTCATTTCAGTGAACAAAAAGTTAGAAATTTGTATTCATGTACCACTTGCTGAGAATTATCCAAATTTGTATTGATTCTGTTGCAAAAATCCAGAAAGTTACTTTTAAGATGGTTAAAACAGGATATTTATTTTTTAAATAGCAGAAAGTTATTATATATATATATATATATATATATATATATATATATATATATATATATATATATATATCCCATAGTTCAACAGATACTATAACTCAAGTATAAGAGAAAGAGATAAGTAGGCTACAACCAAATTATAAGTATCCAAAAAAGAGAGAGAAAAAAAAAGACTCCTAGTCAAGGATACCCATAACTTCTTTCTGCATGTGCACACTAAAGGATCTACTCACCATTCATAAAGTAGATAGTAAATTTTTTCTTAGACAAGAAAAAGGAAGATAAATTGCACTAATCAAACAAATGGGTTTCTGATTCTTGGTGACCCCACACAATGACACGGGCAAAGATAAGTAGGTAGTCTCTTCGATAATAGTTTTTAGCAAAATTTAATCACTTTTGAGGGAGCAAAACTAACTCATAATTTTACTAAGCATGGGATCCCCAAAAGGCGTGACCTCAGGGAGTTTATCAGACAGGACGACGAACATATATTTAACTGAAAAACATTCACAACCTTACTATAACTATACCAGCCATCCTCTACTCGAGATATGTGGGTCGAAGACAACAAAAGGAAGAAACCGTCCAACAGAGCCTATTGGCAAAACAGAGAGGCACCGCCTGCAATCCCTAAACCGTATTTGACCATCAACACATATCCACCAAAACTCACCACCTTACTTAGCTAACAGGCTAAGGTTAAATACCTTGAGATCTCTCACTCCAAGATCCCAATCTCTTTTTTACTTACACACCAGATACCACTTAACCCACACAACATTCTTTCCCCCCTTCAATCCCAAGAAAACCCCCCTTTGGATATGAAACATCATTTTGAGAACCTTATCCGACAATTTGATTTGAACAAAGAAAGGCAGAAGATATGTATATAATTAATGACAGAACTAAGTTAAAACTATTCTCCCCCGAAGACTAAGTGACTAACATACCTATTATGCCATGAATCAAGCTTTGATAGGAGAACATTTAGCATTGGCTTCCAAGTAGATGCCTTCTGTGAATTCACACCAACTAGGTCTCCTGAGTACTTGAAATGCAGGTCACCTATCTTTCAGTTCAGAAAAGTAGATGACATGGTGAGAAATGAGTCATCCACGTTCACCGAAATAAGACCACTCTTAGATAAGTTAACTCTAAGCCCAGAGACCAATTCGAACCATCTCAGAATGGCCTTCATAGACCACCAGATTTATCATTTTGAAATAATAAAATTGCATTCATTTTGTTAGTTTTTCAATAGTTTATTATTTTAATTTTTGTAAGCTTTTATTTTGAATAAAACTCTCAATTATTTTTGCAAATGATTGCCTTCTGTTTACTAAGGCTAAAGCTTTGCAAGCCGAGCGTGTCAAGGATATTCTCCAACACTTGTCTAGATTCTGGTTTCAATGTGAATCTGCATAAATCCACGTTTTTTCCCTCCTCAAATTTAACTAATGTTAAGATTGCTAAATATGCTTCAATTATCGAATCCCATCATACTTACACACTAGACAAGTATTTAGGCTTTCCTTCTCTGTCTAACCAGGTTAAAAAGCATGATTTTGCCTACATTGTCGATACAGATAATGGCCGACTTGCAGGTTGGATCTAGATACAGATAATGGCCGACATGCAGGTTGGAAGAGTGAACTTCTTAAAAGAGCTGACAGAGTGGCCCTTGCTACGTCTATCATCACCTCTATGTCAGTTTATCCGGTGCAGAACATGTGGCTGCCAACATGTGTTTGTGATCAGATTGACAGAAGTGTGAGGCAGTTTATTTGGGGTAGCAAGTCTAGCCATTGGGTGAATTGGTATACAGGTACTCTTAGAAATCAGGGTGGTCTTTGTATTCATTCTGCTAGAGCCACCAATATTTCTCTTGTTGGCAAGGATGTTTGGAACTCAACTCACAATCCTAATAATTTTTGGGTTCAATAACTAACTAGTTGACTGCCAAACTACTTTCAAGAACTTAATTCACTATAGTGTACAACAATCTAGCCACCTATTGAAATCTTGTAATTAAGTAACTGACTAACAAACTACTTTTATCTCCTAATATGTATCATTACCATCATATCTACAACAAATTGCATATGGGTTAGAAAAACATGGCCAAGTAAGTAGTGATCTACATATAGAGACATATCACATTTGTATTGGAAAAAACATGGTAAGAAATGAAGAATCTCATATATTTGAATCTCAAAGTGTTTTTCTATAAGCAAATACATA
Organism: Medicago ruthenica; assembly: GCA_018208015.1. Classification (NCBI taxonomy): domain Eukaryota; kingdom Viridiplantae; phylum Streptophyta; class Magnoliopsida; order Fabales; family Fabaceae; genus Medicago; species Medicago ruthenica. Next base: position 21,992,364 of record CM031375.1, on the reverse strand, counting down.
GACCAGGTACAATAAAACAGAGTAGCAGCACCTCTTACAAGACAGTGATTAATAAAACTTAGCGATTTATTGACCCAACAGTGCAACACGATCCTTTTGTACTGACTGAGTTAGGTTGATATCAAAGAGCTCACATCGAATAGGCATCTCTATCTCATAGAAGGGGTTCTTCAAAACATAATCCGTATACAATTCATATACATATTTCAATAAACTTTCTATTTGTTGAGTGCCAGGCTCACACACTGCAAAAAACTTTGTCCCTGTTGGAGAGAAGAGTTAATTTCATATGGCATGACTTATAAGCTATATCAAAATCTAAAATCTAAATAAGGGTATACACTACAGTATAATTCAACCGCAAGTTGTGAGAACTTATACAGAAGCCAATCATCTAGAAATATCTAAACTATCGTGTTTATCATCATCATCCAAATCAGTAGCATATGCCTGCAACCTTTACTTTACATAGACCAAGTCATATATTGTGTAAATAAATTTATTTTCATGGAATTCAAAAACTTGTACTAAGCAGTGAGTGCTTAATATGGATACGAATTCTCTAACTTTCTAGTGGGAAAGGTAGAGTAACTTTTGGACCACTCTTATCCATCAGATAAACCGGGTATTTCATATGAAGCCACGGGTCACTCTTTTTCTATTTTCTAAAATAATAATGAATGGGCGTGGGAAATGCAGCAGTAAGTTGGTGTGATGGACAACGGCACATCATGGTGGGAACAGAGCTACTTGGTGGCGGCGGTGTCGTTGTCACGGCAACAGAGACACGGCAGGTGCTGTGAATGTTCTCCATTTGTTTTACTGTTTTAAGCAAATTTTAAGAAAAAAAAACGTAACATGTGGCTTCATCTGGAACACTCGATTTATATGACGGATCAGAATGGTCCAAAGTTACTTACTCTACCTTTCCCACTAGAAAGTTAGAGAATCCATATCCACTTAATATCTGATAAATGACAGTATATAAAAATTATTTTAGTTAAATTCTCCTTTATACATAATCAAATACAACGTTTTACTCTGAGTTTTAAGTCCCAGCCTCCTTGAAAATAATGAATATATTTCGGGTATATATATATAACTATGTTAAAGTATTTGCAGTTTCACCTTAATGAGGCTTAGCAGAGCATATCAAAACCTGGAAGATAACAACATAGTTCTATAGGTGAAATTCCAAAGCACCAAACTTATGTCACCACAAATTATCAAGAGTTTTCGAGATATTTATATTACTATACCATTTTCATTAAAATCTGGATACACTAAGTGCCCGTAACTCCCAAGGCTACATATATACCAGTGTGGGTAAAAATCAAATGTTGGTATTAGATATATGATATATCAGTCATCAATATGCACATGATGTTTGGCATTCATTCTTAATTTGATTCATCATGTGAATTTGAGAGTCTCTAACCAACCTAATATTGAGTTATTTAATTTAAAACAATACCTGTAAGTGATTGGAAGCAATGGAGATCAAATGTGTCAGCTTGGAGTAGTTCAATTCCTGAGCAACCTGACACAGGTGATAATTGCTGAGAGATGGCATGCATTGAATGCCATAAGCTAGCCACTCGTAAGGTATCATTGGTATCCATTCGTCCAGCTGACCCATAATCCTAAATATAAAAAAGTTTAACAAATTATACATCATAGTGTTCAATTACAACAACAACAACAACCAAGCCTTATCCCACTGAATTGGGGTCGGCTACATGGATCAAATTACGCCTTAATGTTCTATTATAAATCATAATTGAAATCACAGTTTTCAATTAAAGAAGAAAAAGTGCAACACTAGCAAAAGCTCTTTCCCATTAGATGGGATAGATTCTAGTTACATATATGGATTAAATTATGCCATTATGATTTGTCAAAACTCAAAACGCTAATGTTAATCAAGGTTTCGTTTCATGATCTTTCGTAGAGTTTTTTCAAGTCTTCCTTTAGCTTTGCAAATATAAATAAAAGAGTTGCTGCAAGTCTGCCAATATAACTAAAATTACTATTATTGTTTAATACAAAATTTAGGAAGATTGAATAGTCATTATTTCCATCTTGCTAAGTGAAGTCATATCCTAATTACTTATTAGCATATAATGATTCAATATGTTTCTTAAATATACTGAAATCTTTAAGAGACACATAACTTAACACCACGAATATATACTGAGAAACCAGTGGGATAAAAAACAAATGTATGTTGATTATCTTTAATAAAACTTATCGACTGAAACTCATTCTTCAATGTGACCTGATTAAAAAATAACAACCCAACATACTCATCAAAGAAAGATACCAATTTAGAGTAAATTATATCATTCAGGAAACAAAATAAAAAGAATTTCAAATCCACAGTGGCGAGTAATGTAACCTTATAGTAGATCAATCCACCAGACTTATTGATGATGTAAAGACTGTAAATCGCTGCCATTCCAAAAGCCTTTTGCCAGAATCTGAAATCCCAAGTTTAAACAATTGAACTTCATTAAAATTCTGGTGCAAAACTTGATGAGACAAAGCAAGGAAAATTTGAGTTAATTGCAAAATAGGGATTTCAATTTTTTAAGTAGTTAATTACACTTGAGGTGTTAGCTTAGTGGTAAGAGCTTAGACTTGTAAGTTGTAACCTCAAGGTACAGAGTTCAAATCTCCTTGGGGACAGTTCTAAAACGGTCATTAATGCCACTTTAATTAATGAAAAATTCCCCCTTCCCCAATAATTTTTTTTTTTTTTAAAATGTAGTTAAGTGGTCCATGATACTACAATGAATACGATTGATATACAAATTGTTAGTGATTAATTTCACCAGGGAGAGATATTTGTTAGCAATATGGATCTAGTGTTGTCAATCACAGATTAAGGAAAATAGCAGTTTGTTCATATTCCACTATGCTACAGATCTAAACTGGTTGAAATAATAATCACTATTTAACAACACTTTGTACTAAATGTAAAGTGTATCACATAACAATAACAATTTAGAATGAACGAAATGGGTTTGAATTGTTAGAAGAAAGAAAGAAGGATGATTACCAACCAAGCTTCAATCGGCTTCCCTGTTTACGAATCTCGTTTCTATTGTCCTCCTGTTGTGTTGTAATAACCCCCAACAGGACTTTGGTTATACAGGAAACAGTTTTTTTTTTTGTTTATTAAAGGAAAAAAGATTTAAATTTCTATGAATTTAATCTATTCTCTATATAAATATATGAGTTTGTTGTACCCAATTTTTTTTTTTTTTTTGAAGAATTGTACCAAAAAAAAATATATATGTGAGTTTGGACCAGTTTTTTCTTTATTTTTTTTTTTAAAATTCGGTATCCGATTCAAGAACCGATTAATTTGAGGGATCAATCACACCTCCTATTTACGGAGTGGCCCACCAAAATTGACACTTGAGGGAATCGAACCTGAGAGCTAGAGAGGAGTAAACTTCAAGATCCCAAGCCAACCACTAGGCCAACCTTAAATGAGTTTTTCTTATCTATTTTACTCTTCATTTAAACTATTTTTTTTCGAATAATTCATTTAAACTATTTTATTTTTTAATAGCATTATTTTAAATTTTAATTAAAAAATTAAATCCCATTAATCTATGAACAAACATGGTAAGAATTTATATTATATTTCTTTTATATTAATGTTATATGGTTTGTGTTATTAAAAAAAGTAAGAATTCATATTATATTTGTTAAATTATTAGTGACATTGAAAAAGATAATCATCATAAAAATTTATATTATATTTGTTATTAAATTATTGTTACAATTTAAAAGTCACAAATATGTATACATATAATTTTAATCAAAATCTTATCCTTCAAATTTTACACACGTCATATAAGTGTCATATATTTAGGTAGGGAGACGCCCGCTTTTTAGATTTTGGTGGTTTAGGGCGAACATATAATTTGGGCTAAAGTGTAAATTTTTTGAATTCCTAAAGTGTAACTTGAGTTCTATTCATTTGTTGGAAAGAAAGATTTCCATGAAAACAACAAGATAAAACAAAAGTCTACTAGAGAGAGATAAAGATATAATATTTTCTAGGTTAGAGAAAAATGGTATTTTTGTAGACAAAAAATTGTTTCAAGGTTTAGTTATTAATGACAAAAATTCATGTTTTTTATGGTCTCATACTTCCATGATTAATTTACAAATCAAACGGTGTACACAAAAGTTGTCTAATCTCTTACGTCCTCTAGTCTCAATTATATACAACATTTTACTTTTTAGGTTAATTGAATAAATGATGTATGTTGTATATAATATAAATCAAATATATTATTTATTCAATAAATTTAGTTACTTATAATTGATACTATAAAGAGTTTATCGTAAAAAATCACACACACAATTAAATTAACATTCACTCTACGTGAGTTTCTCAACTATACATTGGATTCGTCTATAAAAGTATAAGACCTACACAAATTTCATCCGAACAATTTCATTGAATAAAAAAGTGAGTATTATGAAGTCTCACCATTTTTCTTTTGGTACAAGAGAGGGTCGAAACCCAAAAATGAGAGTGTCGCCCTAATAATAATAATAATAATAATAATAATAATAATAATAATAATAATAATAATAATAAGGATTTTGTTAACAAATGTCATAGGAGTCTTTGTTAAAAAAATTCAAAAATATAATTAATTTATAATTTTATATTAAAAAAGTTACTTTTTAAATTTTTAATGTATTCAATGCATCATTTGCAAGACAACATATTTTAGTCTTCCTTATTAATAATAATAATAATAAGTCTAACAAGTTGAGTCATGTAACAAGGCAGTGTGAGGGTGGCGAAGTCTATGTACGGGAAGTCAAGTCTGTTTGTCTGGCAGTGAGTTTGTTAGTCAGTTAGACTGAAATTCATTTCTGTTAGGCGGACAGAGAAGAAGAAGAAGAAGAAGAAGAAGTTGGGATTGGTTATTTCTCTTTTCATCATCTCTGTTATTACTATTCTTTTCTCCATTTTCATCTCAAGAACAACTACTCTTCACCACATTCTTTTTGCTCTATTACACTCACATGGCTGCTTGGAGGCGTTTCATTACGCAGCACCTCACTTGTTTCATCCATCAAGCTCGAATGCTGCACCAGGTCACTTCTTTTCATGCTACCTGTTCAATATTTATTCACCCTAAGGGTGGCAAAAAAATAATAATAATAAAATGAATTGAAAGATTTGAAGTTGGTTGGATTAATTTCTCTTTTTTCATGTAATGACTTTGATATGTCTATTGTAGATTACAATTTGTTTCATCCACATTGTGATATCAGAGAATGTGTCACTGTTTCACTTTGTAATGAGCAAATTTCAGTTCGGATAAATAGCTTATTTGCAGCTTATAGCACAAGCGCTTATGTATAAGCTCATATAACTTGTTTTTATAGAAAAAGATGAAATGAAGTTGAATTGTTTTTGTATATGCTATAAATTGTTTTTATAAGCTATATTGGAGAACTTATGAAAATAGGCCAAAAAAAGCTTGTGAAAATTGTCATAAGCTGTCTTCATAAGTTCTCTCAAACAGTCTGAAGAAACTTATGTGAGTAGATAAACTCAAATAAGTCAATCCAAATAGGGCCATAGTGGAATTGACTATTAGATAGTATCAATTGTTTCGGTATCATATTACTTTTGGTTAGAGTTTAATCTTTTGCGTCAATTTTGAATATTCTTGGTATACTAATCAGGCAGGCATGTTATCTCGACATTTCGGTACTGGTATCATGATTGAACTGCAAATTTATTTTTTATACTTTTCCAATTTCTATCTCTGCGCTGTATATTGTATTCCTTTTATTTGTCATATCATCTCATAAGTTATTTTTGCAGGTTGAAAGGCGTCAATCTGAATTTCGGAAGGTCAAAGAATTATTGAGTAGAAACTATGTATCTCTTAATAAGTTTGAAAAGTTTGAAGGCTGTACAAGTACGAAACTTTTGTTCCCTTACCACATTTACTGCATGCTTTGTTTCTAAAATATAAGCTTTTGTTTTTGTTTCTCTTGTTTGTCGACACTGTCTTTCTGAATTATTCTGTAGATATACTTTGTTTTGAATTAATTATGCCTATTTTCAATCATGTGTTTCCTAGCAAACTATTATTGGCTGTAGATATTGCTTGCAGGTACTTACTCTCAAATTTATGTAGGGAATAGGCATTTTCTTCTCCCAGTCCAGATATCTAGGAAATCTGGCACGATCACTACGTGATTCATCTGAAGCAGAGGAAGCCTATTCTCTTAAAGAACTTTACGATGAAATTGATCCTGAAGCCGTGATTAGGGCATATGAAAGCAACCCATCTCTGCATAAAAATTCTTTGGCATTTTCTGAATATGTTAAAGCATTAGTAAAAGTTGGTAGGCTGTCTGAAAGTGAATTTCTGAACACTCTGCTAAGAGGTAATTATCTGTCTAGAATTGCTTGTTTTCTCTTGACTGTGTTTGCGTTGATTGTGCTTTGCTCTGTTTGATCCTATTTTGCGGGACATTCTAATTCTGTTCAAGGAATTAAGATTTCCCCCCCTGACCAGGAAACTAGACTAGGGGTGGCAACTTGATCCACCAAATCCATATCCATCCAATCCATCCACCATAAAATCCATCCAATCCATCCACCAAACAAATTTTTTGTTAATGGATTGGTTTTGGATCCAACCATTTAGAACAATGGATGGATTTGATCCATCCACCTTATTTTAAAAGTCCAATGGATTATCTTTTTTTTTAAAACAAATTCATTGGATCATTTTAAATAATAAAAACAAGTTAATTTAAAAAAAAATAAAAATAACTTATTTACAAAAAAAATTATAAAAAAACTGAAACAATTGAAAAATAAACTAAAAGAAAAAAAATTAATTTTTTTAATATTAAAATATTATTTATTTAATATATTATTAATATTTAATATTATTTTAACATTGACGGTGGTCAACGCTGGAGAACCACCGGTCAACGCCGGAGGTCCGCCGTGAACCACCGCCCGCCGCCGTAATCTTGCCGGAGCTCCGGTCAACCGCCGTTGTGATTCGCCGGAGCACCACCGTGGTCAACGGCCGTGGTGGTCGGTCAACAACTGTGCACCACCACCTATTATTATATATTTAATTTTGTTTGGGCTGAGACAAAAAACAAGTTTGGGTTTGATAATAAAATCTGTTTTGGGCTTAGACATAAATAAATAGGTTGGATATTTTTACTTTTGGCACCAATTAATTAACTAAATATTTATGAAATACAAATTAAATAAATAACACATTTTATTTGATGGATCGGATGGACAATCCATCCGTTAAAATCTAGTAATGGATGGATTGGATGGTCAATATACTTAATGGATGGATCGGATGGTTTTTTTCAACAAAAAAGTTAGTGGATTGTAATGGATTAATGAATTTCTTTTGATCCATCCATTAGGATCCAAATCCATATCCATCCAATCCATCCATTTTGCCACCCCTAAACTAGACACATGCTTGAATTGTTTATAATTTGATTAGAAAGCTGAGGTAATTGCTACTCTGCCTAATCATGGTTGTGCCCCACAATTGACAATGTAACAAATGGTTAATTGCAAAGTAATTATTGAATGAAATAAAAAATTGATAGATGAGAACCCAATTAGATTTGGTGTTCTTATTACATAGAAGAGAAAGAAAAAGATAGAAGAAGACTAAGTCCTAAGACTAAGCCATTACTCTACTAGAGAGTACCAAAGGGAGAGAGGAGAGACTTCATCAATATTCTTCATATCAATTGTTGCTCATCCTTTTCCTATTTATGCACAATCCCTAGCCACATGTCCCTTTGCCTCAACCAATTATGATATGCCAAGTGTATTTCCTCATATGCTATTTTGGATCATAACACATTGATCTTAATATTTTGTTGGGGATTATGAAGTTTGATTAAAATCTTACACTTTTAATCATAAAACTTGCATTTCATGGATGGGATAATTAAATGATGGATGTACGAAATCCATAATCTTATATAGATCTATGTTGGAGTCTGCAGAATTCAAAACTTGGCATTGCAATTGTGCACTTGTCGAAATTTGTTATTCTTCTTCTTTTTCAATCAGCTTTTTGAACATTCACTTCTTTTCCACACTTTACCGATCTCAAGTTATAGCCTGAGGCATATGAATTTTCAGCTATTTCTAATTCAGCGAGAAAGGAAGAAAGTAGCATAGGTGGTGTTGCTGCTCTTATAAATGTCGGAGAACCAACAAAAGATAGGATTCTTGGAACTAAAAGTGCTCCTATTGATAAGGTTGCTGCATTAGAAGGTGAAAATTTCAAAGAGCAACTATGGCATACAATTTGGTTTGTTGCAGGAGCATTCCTCTTGATATGTGGTGTAGGAGCTCACATCGTGTATAAAGGAATTAATAAAGGTATTATTACTGTCTCATTGTAACTTACAAATCGCCAAGTTTAATTCAATATTCAATCTGAGTTTGATTCGCACATTCTCTGTTTTGTTTTTCACCCTTTTTTTTATATTACTTTTATGTACGAAGAAGTGCAGCCCAGTGTAGAGACAAGTACTAAACTTAGCGATGTGAAAGGTTTAGACGAGGCAAAAGCTGAACTTGAAGAAATTGTTGATTACCTAAAAGATCCTAAGGTAGACTTTTCCAGCATTAATCCATGCTCTCTCTTGCTTGCATTTCTCGCACTCTAGCATGAAATAGTTATTTGATTTACATGTGTCCTAAGCTATTCCAATCTCGTTGATTACTTATTTGATGCCACAAGAAGTTTTATGTACGAATTTATATATAGCACACACACTTATCCTTAGGTTTTCTATATGCCTCCTTGTCATTTTACCTTAGTTGGACTGAATAAGTAAGTAGAAATAAAGCTTATTGCTAATAAACGTAAGGAGAGTGTGGTGGTGGCTGTGACAGAAAAGCGGTAAAAAAAAGTAGAAAGGGGTTGGATGATGGTTCCTGACCTAGAAACCCAGACCCAGTGGTAAAAAATTAAAACCCAAAACTAATTCTGCCGAACTCTCATTTCTTTTTCTCTTTTTTTTTTTTTCTTCAAACTTTCAAATGCTCCTGCTGCTCTCTATTTCTTCTGACGTAGTATGTTAATTAATTCTTTTTTTATATGTATTTCTTTTTCCTTATATTTTTTTCTGATCTCTTTTCTTTTAATTCTTTTGTTTATATCTTTATTTCACAATAATTTGTTCTGCTCTCCTTTTTATTTTTTATGCTGTTATTTTCTCTCTTTTGATAATGTTGCATGTTAATCACCTTCGAAATCTATGATGTATTTATATTTTTTCCTACTTTTCAAGTTATATTATATATACTTTTTTTCAAGACCACATTCTGGCCTGTATTGTTCTGTACTATCTTTAGATAACACTTTTCCCTTATCACAGCACCTTACTTGTCTTGGTGGCAAACTCCCAAAAGGTGTTTTGCTTGTTGGGCCCGCCTGGCACCGGTAAAACAATGTTGGCGAGCGCTATTGCTGGAGAAGGCTGGGGTTCCTTTCTTCTCAAGCAATGGACGTGAATTTGAAGAGACGATTGTTAGTGTTGGTGCACAAAGGGTGAGAGATCTTTTTGCTGCTGCAAAAAAACGTGCACCTTGTATAATCTTTATTGATGAGATTGATGCTATTGGTGGAAAACCGAATTCAAATGACCAAATGTTCACGAAGTTGACTTTAAATCAGTTGCTTGTTGAGTTAGATGGTTTCAAACAAAATGAAGGCATAATTGTGATTGGTGCTACTAACTCTCCCGAGTCAATAGATAAGGCTTTGTTGAGACATGGGCGATTTGATCGCCATGTTGTTGTTCCCAATCCAGATGTAAAAGGACGGCGAGAGATTTTGGAATCTCACATGTCAAAGGTATGCTTTTACTCTTGAAAAATATTTTATTTCGTATCTTGGGTTGGATGGCTTAAGAATTTTTTGAGGCACATGTCCAGTGCTTGCACTATATTGGTGCAAAACATTGTGTAGTATGATTTCCTTCAGCTATGTTCAGGTGTGTGCTGGATACTTCACACGAGCTAACTGCCTAACACCTGGGATAGTTTTTGAATTATGTGTATTTATATTCATGTTTTTTAATTTAATTGTGATTGTGCACATTTTTGAGATGTAGTAAGGTTGTGTTGTAATATAGAATTGTTAGAACTTAGAAGGAATCTTTGAACGTGTGTGTGTTTCTTACTCCAATACAATACAGGTTCTGAAGGCAGACAATGTTGATCTGATGATCATTGCTCGGTGTACACCTGGGTTCTCTGGTGCTGACCTTGCAAACTTGGTTGATGTTGCTGCCCTGAGGGCAGCAAAGGATGGTGCCAAAGTCGTGAGCACACATGATTTAGAGTTTGCACGGGAGAAGATTATAATGGGAAGTCAGCGCAAGTCAGCTGTTATATCTGAGGAGTCAAGAAAAAAGACTGCTTTCCATGAGTGTGGCCATGCCTTAGTTGCAATTTATACCGATGGTGCGAATCCTGTTCACAAGGCAACTATTGTTCCTCGTGGAATGGCTCTTGGCATGGTTTCTCAACTGCCTCCTCACAACGATCAGACCAGTCTCTCCCGTAAACAGATGCTTGCCTGGCTTGATATTTGCATGGGTGGTCGGGTTGCAGGAAGAGCTAACTTTCGGACAAAGTGGAGTTACTTCCGGTGCATCCTCAGATATTTTTAAGGCAACTTCTCTGGCCAGGCAAATGGTTACTAGATATGGTATGAGTACTGAAGTTGGACCCGTCAGTCACAATTACTTTGATAACGGGAGAAGTATGAGCTCAGAAACTAGGCTGCTTATTGAGAAAGAAGTGAAGAATTTGCTTGAGAGAGCTTACAACAATGCAAAAACTATTCTAACCACCCATAAAAAGGAGCTTCATGTGCTTGCAAAAGCTCTTTTGAAGCATGAGACACTTACAGGAAGTCAGATTAAAGATTTACTTGCAAAGGTCAAATCCCAGCAGAAACAGCAGCAGTCATGTCCAGTCAAAGCTCAGGGAAGTTCACGATCCAATCCAGCAGCTGACGAGGCTGCGGATGCCGCGACCAATGCAGCTGCACCTTCTGCTGCTGCAAATGCCGGAACCAATGCAGCTGCACCTTCTGCTGCTGCGGATGCCGCTACCAATACAGCTGCAGCTTCGGATGCCGCGACCAATGCAGCTGCACCTTCTGCTGCTGCAAATGCCACAACCAATGCAGCTGCACCTTCTGCTGCTGCGGATGCCGCTACCAATACAGCTGCACCTTCGGATGCTGTGACCAATGCAGCTGCACCTTCTGCTGCTGCGGATACCGCTATCAATGCAGCTGCAGCTTCGGATGCCGCGACCAATGCAGTTGCACCTTCTTCTGCTGCAAAGGCTCAAGGAATTGCCACTGTAGCAGGGGTGGTGCACAAAGGGTGAATTATAAGAGACGATTGTTATAATTAAGATAGTTAGTTAATTGATGTCAATTCAATACGAATTATGTATTTATTTTATAATTAAGATAGTGTGCTCTTGTTAACGATTGTGGAGTCGCGAATGCAAGTGTACATATTATCTTAATAATTGTGGAGGAATATCATGTAATTCTAACGTCCAACACCATTGTTCTTAGCTTAAATGTACTTTTGATTCCAATATTGTTTTTTTTTTAAAAAAAAATAAAAGAAGTTTTAATTTGGTCTCATATTTTGAAAATTGGTTTTTTCGTCTCTTGTTTTATTTTATTTTTTTTCTTTCTAAATTTTGATCTCTCATCTCATTTTCGGCTTACTTTTGATGATGAGACATAAACAATTATGACATGACAACGCTTATTAAGCCAAATATTCAATCAACAAATATACATCTAATAAGCATTGTCATCTCACTCCTTCAAAAAAAAAAATAAAAGCATTGTCATCTCATAAATAAACGGTTATAAAAAAATTACTAAAAAATGAGGGACCAAAAACACCGATTTTTAAAATAAGGAGACCAAAACTTAAAGTACTGAGATTAACCTAGAACATTTTAGGCAATTTTCATATTTTAATAATTACATTACTAATTAGTAAATAGATAATAAGTGAGCTAACTTCCTTAAAAAAAAAATCAACTAACTGTATGGGAGTCAGTTGAAGTCGTTGTTGGTCCCACAGTGAGTTTGTTAGTCAGTAAGAGTGAAATTGAGTCAGTTAGAGAAAAAAATTCATACATATATTCTAGAATACATTTCCGTTTTCATCATCATCGTTACTATTCATTCTTTTCTGCATTTTAATTTCAACTCAAGAACGCCATTGATCGCATTCTTGTCCCTCTCACATGGCGGCTTCTATTTATTTGTCATATGATCTTATAAGTTATTTTTGCAGGTTGAAAGGCGTCTATCTGAATTTGGAAAGATCAAAGAATTATTGAGTAGAAACTATGTGTCTCGCAACAAGTTTGAAGGCTGTACAAGTATGAAACTTTTGTTCCCTTATCATATTTAGTTCATGCCTATTTGATGTACCTAGAAAACTATTATTGGCTTTAGATATTGCTTGATGCACTTACTGTCAAATTTATGTAGGGAATAGGCTTTTCTTCTCCCAGTCCAGGTATCTAGGAAATCTGGTCCGACCACTATGTGATTCATCTGAAGCAGAGAAAGCCACTTCTCTTTACGATGAAAATGATCCTGAAGCCTTGATTAGGGCATTTGAAAGCAATCCGTCTCTGCATACAAATTCTTTGGCATTTTCTGAATATGTTAAAGCATTACTAAAAGTTGGTAGGCTGTTTGAAAGTGAAAGTAAAAGTTGTTGAGAAATAGTGATCATTATTTTGTTGACGAGAAAAATGCCGTTTTAATGGAAACGAAAAAAAGTAAAAGTTGTTGAGAAATCAGTTCTATTGCTCTGGTTAATAATTCTAAACAAATTGAATATATATATATAGCACACACACATATCCTTAGGTTTCTATATGCTTCCTTGTTGTTTTATCTTAGTTGGAGTGAGTAAGTAAGAAGAAATAAATGTAAGGAGAGTGTGGCGGCGGCCGTTGACGGAAAAGCGGTAAGTAAAAGAAGAAAGGGGTTGGATGATGCTTTCTGACCAAATTGAAATCAGTTCTGCCAGACTCTCATCTCTGTTTCTTCAAATTTTCAAATGCTTCTGCTGTTAATTAGTTCTGTTTTTTATATATATTTCTTTCTCCTTTTTATTTTTTATGCTGTTATTTTTTCTCTTTTGCCAATGCTGTATGTTAATCCCCTTTGAAATCAATGTTGTATTTACTTTCTTTCTTACTTCTCAAGTTATATTATATATACTTTTTTTCACGGCCACATTCTCGCCTGTATTGTTCTGTACTATCTTTAGATAACTCTTTTCCCTTGTCACAGCGCCTTACTTGTCTTGGTGGCAAACTCCCAAAAGGAGTTTTGCTTGTTGGCCAGACTGATACCGGTAAAACAATGTTGGCGAGAGCTATTGCTGGAGAGGCTGGAGTTCCTTTCTTCTCAAGTAATGGACGTGAATTATAAGAGACGATTGTTGGTGTTGGTGCACAAAGGGTGAGAGATCTTTTTGCTGCTGCAAAAAAGCGTGCGCCTTGTATAATCTTTTTGATGAGATTGATGCTATTGGTGGAAAACCAAATTCAAATGACCAAATGTACACGAAGTTGACTTTAAATCAAATGCTTGTTGAGTTAGATGGACTCAAACAAAATGAAGGCATAATTGTGATTGGTGCTACTAACTCTCACAAGTCAATAGATGAGGCTTTGTTGAGACACGGGCGATTTGATCGCCATGTTGATGTTCCCATACCAGCTAGAAAAGGACGGCTAGAGATTTTGGAATATCACATGTCAAAGGTATGCTTTTACTCTTGAAAAATATTTATCTTGGGTTGGATGGCTTAAGAATTTTTTGAGGCACGTGTGCAGTACTTGTACTATATTGGTGCAAAGCATTGTGTAGTTTGATTTCCTTAAGCTATGTTCAGGTGTGTGCTGGATACTTCACACGAGCTAACTGCCTAACACACGGGATACTTTTTGAATTATGTGTATTTATATTCAAGTTTTGTAATTGTGAATGTGCAAAATTGTCAGATATAAGGATGTGGAATATAGAATTGTTCCAACTTAGAAGTAAACTTTGAACGTTTGTGTGTTTCTTACTCCAATACGATACAGGTTTTGAAGGGAGATAATGTTGATCTGATGCCCATTGCTCGGTTTACACCTGGGTTCTCTGGTGCTGACCTTGCAAACTTGGTTAATATTGCTGCCCTGAGGGCTGCAAAGGATGGTGCCAAAGCCGTGAGCACACTTGATTTAGAATTTGCACGGGAGAAGATTGAGGGTAAGTCAGTTGTTACATCGGAGGAGTTAAGAAAGAAGATTGCTTACCATGAATCTGGTCATGCCTTAGTTACAATTTATACTGATGGTGCGTATCCTGTTCGCGAGGCAACTATTGATCCTCGTGGGGTGGCTCTTGGCATGGTTTCTCATTTGCCTCCTGACAACGATCATACAAGTCCTCCCGTAAACAGATGCTTGCCAGACTGGATGTTTACATGGGAGGTCGGGTTGCTGAGAGCTAATTTTCGGACAAAGTGGAGTTACTGCTAGTGCATTCTCAGATCTTTCGAGGGCAACTACTCTGGCCAGGAAAATGGTGACCAAATATGGTATGAGTGCTGAAGTTGGACCTGTGAACTTGGAAAAGGGGAGAAGTATGAGCTCAGAAACTAGGCTGCTTATTGAGAAAGAAGTGAAGAATTTGCTTGAGAGAGCTTACAACAATGCAAAAACTATTCTAACCACCCATCAAAAGGAGCTTGATGTGCTTGCAAAGGCTCTTCTGAAGCATCAGACACTTACAGGTCGTCAGATTAGAGATTTACTTGTAAATGTCAAATCCCGGCAGAAGCGGCAGTCACGTGTAATCAAAGCTCAGGAAAGTTCACGGTACCAATCCAGCAGCTGATGAGGCTGAGGCTTCAGATGCCACGAACAATGCAGCTGAAGCTTTAGATGCCGCGACCAATGCAGCTGAAGCTGGACCTTCTCAGACTTCTTAGGTATGAGTGGAGTGGCAATGTTCTTCAACAGTAAAATAAAATTACCATTCACCTTTTAGAAAAAGAGAATTGGAAATAAAAAGAAATTGACACAAATAAATCTGGACTGAATATGGCATTTTACGTGTGTTGGACTTAGAAATTCATGTTATAGATCATGTGGTTTTGGGATGGTTTCATATAAATTCTTTCTTTCTCCTTATTTACTCTTGCCTCTATTCTTTTGAGAAGAGAAAATCTTCAATTTTTTTACTGAGTAAAAGCAATTATAAAAATGACCAACAATTTTAATGAACACTTATATTTACTCTCTGCAAACATTTATGGTTTGCAGATACTTTTTGGTTCTTGGACTTTGTTTATCTTCGATCTTTAACTTCATATTTTCTTCTGAGTTTAAAGGTTAAATTAATTACTTCATCAAATTTTTTTTTTTTTCTTTGAATATTTCTTCATTGCTGAGAAGAAAATATTTTGATTTGAAGTGCCCATACTGTATGCAGCTTATAATTATAATATAACTTTGCTTGTAACTTTGAAGTAGCCATCCTTTCTTCCATATTTTGCTGAAGAGTAAGTTCCTCCACGGATATCATCCTAGGAGGAGTGGACTTACCCACCCTTATTACAATGTCATTCTTTAGGAATGGCACAAAACGCATGCCCGCGGATATGTGCGCATAAAATTCGTCAGACGGGTGTGGATCGGTACACCTTAATGGATATTCGCAGATAAAATAAACAAATATTTCAACTACATGTTTCTGAATGGATGTTGATGTAGATTTAATGGTACTCGTGTCCGTCGGTATCGGTACATGTTAATAAATTAAGTAAATGACTTAATTATCATTAGTTGAATATGATGAACTTTGTTTAGGGTAGATATTAAATGACTGAATATTATTATGTATGGATACATTATGTTTTGGTAAAAAGAATGAAATGAATGTGATGAATGTTTATTGTTAATCTGAGAGTGAATGAAAGGAATTTGATGACTTTTTTATGTTTAATTTTAGGTAATTAGTTTTTTTATTACAAAAATCTGTTTCCCCCCTAAAATATTATCCATAGATATATGTAAAGAGATACTATGCTAATAATTACGGAACATAGACCAACGAATGAATCTCCACCGTCAATTATTATGTCAACTACAAACCTGAATTCCACCAAGTACCAATTTTATATTTTCCTGCTATAAAATACATTGCTTCGTGCGTTTCTTCACTTTTGGATTCGTAAATCGTAGCACCGCTCATCTATAGATACCCACAAATACCTCAAAATCAGTAGATTATCCGCATAGCAAATATCCACGCAAATATGGGACGAACACATATGTCATATTTATCCAATAGAAAGACACACAAGTATCGTACTATATGTGTCCATAGACATTCATTTACACCCCTACCGATGTTCGTGCATCCAATCGGTTAATATAAGAAATTTAAGATGTTATTAAAAATACATAATTTTAAGATATAATAGTAAATAAAGTTCATTTGATTGGGAAATATACTTGTGTTTCTTCCTCATCAATTTCTTTATTTCACATTTTTGTTTTTACATATATATGTTTGTGCGCCCTGAGTTTATGCACGTTGATCTTCCACATAATTAATTTCTTCAATACTTTTTGGAAATTTCTTAGAAACCTCAATAAATGTATAGACATTGAGAAAGATAGAGATAAATAAAAGTCTTGTGATAGATTCTTTAAAAAAAAGTCTTGTGATAGATGTGATCGGTTGATGATGTTATAGAAAAGGAGGCATAAAAAGAAAATTAGGTGTGTTAAATGAGTATAAATTATTTTAAACTGTCCAAGTATTACTGTTCATATTTTTTTAGCGTTGCCCTTTTTCCATACATAATATCTGTCCAAAAACTATATTTAAAAATTTAATTCAAATGGTTTCAAACTTTTTGGAAAAGTACCGGTAACAAGTACCTCTATTTGGGTACGGGAAGGGATTGTATGTGTATGATCCTAACCCTTTATTAAAGAGGTGAGTGTTTTAATATTAAAAATGGAAAGAGAACATAATTAATGGCTGGGATCAATAACTGCAGAAAACTGCAGAGTTTTCGCTGGAGAGGATCTTCTCCCATTTGGGTACATAGAGTCATTAAGTTGTCACTTCTATTTTATTTAGTTTATATTGGATATACAATGATGGATTGAATTATTCTATTAAAAAATGTTTATTTGTAGTTGTAATCTCTCTATTTTAAAATTTGATATTCTTGATATTTCCTTTTTAGTCTAAAATACGGTGAAACGACATGTGTTAAAATATGGTTCCTCCATCGGAGCTCAGTGGAACTGGACAATGAGACACTCAACTCATGCTCAATGTTTATAACGCCACTAACCGTGAGAAGCGATGGACAAGGACAAATGTTTCAAGGGAGACTGCACACAATGTACTTTGTTAACAGATCATGCCACAAAGTGAAAAGCTGTCAGCCGAACTTGGGGAGCCACACACCCCTTCGAAGACGGAAAACTTACGCACTACTAACGTAAATAGTCGTGCAAGGCTAAACACTGTAGACGACATAATTTTTTCGGTAGGAATAGTTTTTCCTATACATACTTATCTTACACAATGCATAACACACACAATCAATCAAACTTAAACTATTTACGCAATTTTATCTCTTTATGTTTTTGCCTTTATTTAATTTTACATGCATTTCTTAGTGCATTAACTAAAACCCCCCAAAAAAACATACTTAATGCTCTACTGAAGTAGTTAAAGAAGCCATATCTTTAGTGATAATCACAAAAATCTTGGTTATTACATTTGTTTTCTCCCCGCTATTTAAGGGTCTTTTGAGTGATTGCATGGTCTAAATCTCCTATTCTATGTCTATTTAGGATTTTTATGAATTTATTTAGCTTTTGTTGATAATTTTTTTGTTTAGAACAATTTATGCTCGTTAATGTTGTTTTTATGGACACGTTGTGAGTTTTGATATGAAGGAGTTCAAAGTAGCAACGCAGGAGGCGAAAGTTGCAGCCTCATAGGACTTGAAAGTACAGACCAATGATGATGTACGAACATGGGACCAATGAGGATGTTGCTTGAAACTGAAGTCTAAGGAGTGTCTAATGTTTGCCAGTATAATGCAATGATAAGAAATATGTTGATTCCCTATGGATAAGGACAAGGACAAATTGCATGAGAAATTACAAACTGATACAACAAGTCATTTGTTGTGCCAAGGGTCCAAAATTCCAATCCAATTTTAGCGGCCGTTTCAGCTGCTAACTCTAGCAGCCACTTTATATCTCAAAATCCATTTTCCAACCTTCATCCATACCACTACAAAGCCATGAGAGCTAGTTCTAAGTTAGTTGGAGTCTTAAGAACATTTTGAGTGAGTAATGTAAAAAGATCATTCATTTCTTTCTTGGATTGTAATCTTACTTTTTAACTCTAGACTTATCTATTAATTTATGCAATGTTACTTTTCATTCACTTCGAATTCTATTTATATTTTTGTGTTTAAACTCATCATGAGCTAAACCACTATTGTGGTTGAGACATGATGAGGTTATAAATATGTTTGCATGAGTTTGGCTAGTTACGTACTTAAACTTCTTTTAAATAAGTGATAATAACGTTAATCTTTAAAGTAAAACTTTATCAACTTTATTTTATTATTGAATTCTCCGATCTTGAGAGAGGATAAAAATGTAACTACTTGTTTAATATAAGAAATATTTTTAGTCTCCAGAGTGACAAAGACCTAGAAAGAATCCTACTTTAATATTTATCTAGATTTCTCGTCATAGGAAAAAAAAAACTTAACATTTCTAATGGATGAAAGGGTTAAGATCTGACCTTTATATAGTTGCATTATTAACTTGGCAGTCATGAACTTCGAGAGAGAGTAGTATCTCATTAGTTAACCATGATGGTTGTGTTGAGAAACCCATTTGACCACTTGGTCTCAAGGAAGCTGTACGAAGTTGCAACTTTCCATTACTTTGCAAATCTCTATTCTTAACTAAGTCCATGTTCTTGACCAAGCTTTTCCATATGAGATCTTTAAGTATTTTATTGCTTTTAAACTTTAGGGTTAATTGTTTAAATTAACCCTGTAATATACACAAAGTTTGGAAAATGATCCTGTAAAATTAAAAACAAATATTATACCCCTGTAATTTGAGATTCTTCTTATTTATGACCCTGTAATATACATGAAGTCTAGAAAAGTGACATAGAAGTTGAATTTTTTTGCTTACAAGTTTAGGCCGTTAAAATATGGCTTTCCATTAAAAAAATGAAAAACAAAAACAATGAAAACATCGACCTAGAAATTAAATTTTTTATTGATTTTTTTACATAGACATCTATAAAAACACATCAAAAGAAACTGCAAGTTTCATAGCATTTCAAAGACGCCTCGATTTATTTTGATTTTTCAATCAAAACGTGCAAATTTGCAATTTTGTTCCGAGTAAGCATATACTCATATGCCAAATTTTGTTCCCTAATTTTGTAGGCATGGTTAGAACATCATAAGAACTTTCACCATGAAATTTTGGAGTTTTTAAACGAGAGATGAATTAATTATGATTTTTTTTATGAAATTCATAATTATGAGGAATAAAAATTCATAATTAATACTTCCCTTGTCGAAAAATTATATTTGTTTTTGTGTAACACCATATTTGAACGTCCTAAACATGCAAGCAAAAAGTTATTACAAAATTCAATCATTATGTCACTTTTCTGAACTTCACATATTTTAGAGGGTCAAAAATAAGAAGAATCTCAAATTACAGGAGTATACTGTGCATTCTTATTTTTATAGGGTCATTTTTCAGACTTTGCATATATTACATGTTCAATTTGAACAATTAACCCTAAAATCTATTTTTATTGTTAAAACCTTGAATCATTTATTTTATTTTTTCTAAACAACTTTTTCGTTGAAAAGTTGTAGAAGGTAACAACGCCACAATCCATGTGAGTTCGCTCTTTGTATAATATTACTTGAGACAATGCATAATTGCACTAGTTATGTGTTAAGAATACATAATATTTTCACGCAGATCACTTAGAAACATAGTTTTGTCCTCAACATTGAAGACAGATAATCACATTTATGGACTATTATCAGCCGGTACATCGGCTAAACTTGTAGTTCGATAATAAATTTTATAAGCCCGGTGGGACAATTAAAAATTTACCGCTGATAAAATTATTTCTCTAGGTCAAAAGTATGTTTTGCGTAGGCACTTGAGGTCTTGAAGGAATCTTGATAGTATGGATTGACAGTCATCATCAACATTGAGAATGTTAAGCCAATGAAGATCGAATGAACCTTAAAAAAAATTAGGCATGCAACATATATGGCTCCTGGTAATGTTTTTAAAACTCATAGTTGATCCACTTCAGACTCTAGTAGTATTGACAACGTCTTTCATAAGACAACATATTAACATGAGAATATATACATGACATCGTGTATCAATTATCTCTCAATAATTTGCTGACATTGTTGCCATTCAAAAAAACATAATTGTTGACGTTGTTAAACTCATGGTTCATAATGAAGTTCAACAAACCAAGGAGTTTGAGGTTAGGCTAGCCAATTCCAATGACAATTCTATCACCTCCACCGCATAAGGAGTTCAAGAGAACCAAGGTCTGCCATGATCGTTAATCAAAGTTAGCCGATCGTTCAGTAAGACCTCAACATGTTCAGCCAATACATGTACATCAGGTACCTTATACTTCTTTTAATTCCCAACTAGTACTTTTGTCACATATAACCCAAGGTGGCATCCTGTGGTTAATGATACATACAACCAGGCTAATCTTCAAGTTGGACAATTAAGACGATGAGTTGATTGATGTCAATTGACATAAAACAATATATTTATTTAATGTTATTTTATCAAACTTGTATCAATTAAGTCACTATCTTAATCGTAAAAATAAGGACTATTAAGTCACTACTTCCTAGAGACAACGTCTATCGTTGGAGTTTGAAATACTTTTTTATGCACATATCCATGGTGGATACTTATGAATGTGATCCATATTAGAATTTGTCATGTCGGATAAATAGAGTTTGTTAGAATAACTTTTTTTAACGAGAAGAATAAGGGTTTTGATGGTTATTAGTTAATTTTTTTGGTATAATGATAGTGATTAGTTTTTAAAATATATTCGATAGACTTGACAACAAACTACCAAAAATCAAAATTCGGAAATAAAAAATTGATAATTACAAAATGATCAAATGAATTGAATGAGAAGTTTCAATTGTTTATACTATTTACATAATTTACATGCAATTTTTTTTATAAGTTTCCTTCGCTGAAAATGATCATATTCGGTTCATGTTGACCCATTAAACAGGAGTATATTTATATTTTATATTTTATTTAAACATTTTTTTAGTCGATACTTTTTTTGAGAGGTTATAGTCAAATAGACGTTTTGAACTCTTTTCGAGAAGATAAATCATAATTAATATTCATCTCTATTTACGTAATTCTTACTCCTAAAATTCATGGTGAAAGTTCATTATTTTAAATTGGGGAACATTTAATTTACCTATTGTTTTTTTCATAGATAGGAACAAAATGTTGGGCAATGTCTAGATAAATTGCAAAATTATTTAATAAATACTTAACAAAATTGCCAATTTGCACGTTTTGATTGAAAAATCAAAATAAATCGAGGCTTCTTTGAAATGCTATGAAACGATCTCCTGTGGGAAATTTTCGATCACCAAAGGAGATCTAAACCCATAAAAAGTAAAAACTATATCAAAGTAAACTTAGAATTAAAATGAGCCCTAAACATCTTCATTCTCTAAATTTATTTTGTGATTTTACAACCCCAAATCATTTGAAATCCATAAGAGGTTAAATAATATAATTTGAAATGAAATGAAATTCAAGAACAATTGAAATGAAATTCAAACATCAAGATATTGAAATACTGAGAACCCTAAAACCTTTAATCAAGAACAAAAAATCCCCCCCATAAGAAAAACTACACCCAACATCTTGAAAGGCACTTTTGGACATTGACATCACCAAATCCCACACCCAACATTAAATCAAAAACAAAAAATTACTTATTTTGTAGCTACTACCACTCACATGCTTCTAAGCCCTCTGATCCTTCTCCAGTTGCACTATCTTCATATCAATTTCCTTCATTTTCTCATCAATCACATATGTGAGATCATTCTTATCAGAAGTGCTTAAATCCTCAGGAACATTCCCTACCTCAAGATAGTGATACAATTGAAGACTCATCCACATCATCCTATGCTCCTTCATTTTTTTCTTCACCTTCCCATTCAACTTTTGGACCCTTTCCTTCAAGTAACTCTCATGGTTAAACATCTTTCGGTCTCGTTCGAATTCCGGAGTATGCATGAATCGAACCAGCACACTATGGACTCCTTGAATGGATGGCCAAATTTTTGGTTCAAGATCATCAGGCTTGAAAACTATACCACATGCCTTAACTCCACATAGAGTTGTGATTTCATTGAGCTTCTTCATCAAACCTTTTACCCTTTTCTTGTACGTTGCCCTTCTTGCTGTGTCATTGGTTATGAATGCAAGCTTCACTTTCTTTCCTGCCATGGTGGTATTGAGAAAAAAAAATATAGTAAATTGGGAGAGCAAGAAGGAAATTGTGGGAAAGTATTTGTTTTGATTTAATTAGCTTCTACAGACATGTTCTTAATTTATAGAGCCATTGGGAGACATAATTTAATTTCAGTTAATATTATAATTATACTACCTCTGGCAAACACTCATGTATTCTAGAATTATGTTTGATATATGTTAATCATACGATCATTTAATGTTATATCACCTTTTTATATTTACTTATATTGAAATAAATTTAAATTTTAAATTAATTTTATATATTTGTATCCAACAAAGCTCAGGCTCAGGGTACCAAATAATTTTCCAAATAACAATTTGTCTTAATTTTTACTATGTATGTATGTATGTATGTATGTATGTATGTGTTAAAAGTAGAACTTAAATCCTTGTATCAACAGTTCTTTCATATGAATCAAATTTCAATCATTAAACCAAAATTCAACTTGGACTTATTGATTGATAGAGAATGATGATGACGATTGGGCCGGTAAAAAATGAGACGAAGGCTTTCAGTAAAATTTCAAAGTTTATACTAAAGTGGTAAACATCACTTAAAGCTCACAAACAACTATATGAAGTTGTCCAACCTAACAATTATAAAAAGAAAAATATGTATATGAAATCGGATTTTCTATTCCAATTATGAGTTTTTGCTATATATATGAGCAAACAGTTAAATGGTTTTCCATATTGAGATATCTTTTTTTTTTGGGGTATAATAAGAAATCTCTTTGTTAATTTATTTATGGAGTAATAAATCCTAATTGGAAATTTTTTTTGAAAGCAAATCCTAATTGGAAATTGTTAACGTGTTCTCATTTCATTTTTCTATATATAAGTTAATAAAAATATCATACCAGCTCCTTCAAAAAAAAAAATCATACCAGCTTGTACCAAAAAAAAAAATATTCCTTCAATATATATATATATATAAGGAAGCATAAATTAACCCATTTGGGGTTGACTGGGACATTGGAGTTTACTTCTCTCAAAGTCTAAGGTTCGATTCCCCCGGTACCAATTTCGATGGGCAACTCCAAATGGGGCCCACAAGTGGACGGTGAGATTGGTCCCCTCGAATTAGTCGGTTCTTAAATCGGATACCGAATTTTAAAAAAAAGTAAAAATTGGATTCATAAATTATTTATTTTTACATATAACGGACAATGTTATATATGGTCAACACATTTTTTGTTAAACTACTAATATTAATATTCACGCGAAGTATATCTTGTTGAATATTTTTTATGTATCCTCCCAACTGATGAAATCTTTTTATGTATCCTCCCAGCTGATGAGATCTTTTACACCGTTAATTAAAATAAAATAAATAAATATTTTAATTATTTGAATGGTTATTAATCAAATGATTGTAATAAACACAGTGACCAGATAAAAAACAATTCTTTTTTTAAGGAACAATTTGTTAATGTATAAAACTTGTTTAAAAAAGAATATACAATTAAATTGGAAAAATTGATTGCGTTTTCATAAATTAAGAAAATATAATGCATGTTATAACTAATGAATCTCGAAAATATGTATGGGAAATTGTGATTGAGGAAATATAATGTAGAATTTAAATTATGCACACAAAATAACTAGATGTGTTGCAAAGTAAAATTAAAACTATTCAACCATTTATAGCATGTACATTAGCTCGGTCGGTTAAGTAGTAGTGAGCTTGTGGGGGGGACCTTAATTCTATTTCGATGTAACAGTATAACACCTTCTTGAGGAGGAGCAAATAACTTTAAATTGTGAGGAATGAAGCTAAATGCCCAAAAATTCCATTTTCAATTTCATGGAGAATTGCATCATGAAATTAGAGAGTTACATCCAAGGAATATACGGTCGTCGAAACTCTTGAAAGACATTGCCTCATATGACATGCTAGCTATTCATAAAGTTCAAGGCTCAACAGTTTACTATAGCAGGTAACCCAAACAATTGGATTGTACAACTATGAATAATTCTAAAACTTAGTACTTATACATTATAGAAGAACTCCAGTCCATCAATTGGAGTATCAATGAAGTGAAATACAACAACAGTACAAGATGATACAAATGAACAGAGGGGAATACATACACCCCAAAATACAATGATACAACTTGAATGAACTTCACAGCAAAACCCTAAGGGTGCTTCCCCTTTTTGGCGAGCACACCAAAGAACAAATAATTAAGAATTAATTCTCAATATGAATCGAATACTTCCTGAAGTACATATTTTGACTGGATGTCAACGCTATGAAAAATGAATCCCAAGGATAAGTTAGGAGGTCAAGCGGTTTCTGCCAAATTCAAAATGTTGTGCTACTCTCACTTGCAGAAAGAGAAGGATCTTCGGACTTTACAACAGTTGTTCCTTTGCTACTAATGTCAAGTCCCTGAAAACGACCAATCTGGTCATTTTGTAATAATTCTGAATATGAATGAGAATTGGTTTGGTGCAGTTGATGAGATGGCATGCTAGATGGGGAGTGACCGAATAATGGCAACTGGATGTTACGGTGACCAGAAGGACCTTGTGGTGGAATTGGAGCGTAATTTGATTCTGTAAATTGTATTTGGTGCATACCGAGATTAAAAGATTCAGTGTGGCTCATTATATCTCCAGTAGCAACCTTCAATCTCTCAACTTCTTTCTTCAATGCATCATTAAGAGCTACAGCAAAAGACAAATAAAACCCAGTTGAGTTAATTAACTTCAATAACACACTTCAAAAGTTTGAGCAGAAAAAAAAAATGTTATGAAGTGAGCATTTTTAACGTATTGTAAGAAGGTGATAATTGTTACCATCACGAAGATGTGCTTGTTGCTCCATGGCTTGCAGACGGAGCTTAAGCTCTGTATTTTCAGTACTCAGACCTGTTGTGTCTCGCTACAATAAAGAAACAAATAATCAAGAAGTGATTGAGTCAATTTAGCCACAAATTTAAGTTTGAGTAAAACCTGAAAACAACCATGGAGAAGCATTCACAAACAAAGCAACATTATGTTACAACACTGAAACCCAAATCACCAAAGTGATTATATGTATAGTAAATATCTAGAACATTTTATATAATAGGAATTTCTGAGAGAAATACATATAGAATGCTTCCAAAGTCATATTTTGTATTTAGCTATAACTGGGACAAGGATATATGGCTCAAGTAAAGTGATGAACAAGGCAGTTGAATTTATTGCACTAAGCTACACCAGTAAATCTAATAAACAAAACAGAGTTACTCTGCAATATGGAACTTTTAAAGTGATGTAGTTGTAGATAAATGTCAATGACAAACCTGGTATAATGTCAATTGAGCAGAAAGAGTTGTAGCTTCAGTCTGTAGGGTTTGAACTTTGCGCTCTAGTTCATGTATATAGCGGGCCTTTCTCTCTTTTGAACGGGCAGCAGATTGTCGATTAGCAAGTATTCTATTCATAACAACAGAAAAATGAGAATAATGAATAAAACAAATCCACATCAATTAGTAAAATTGAAAATTAGATTAAACTTGAGAGCAGTATGCTAGTATCTCTTGCATAAACCCCTCCCTCATTTTATCCTTCACCCCGAAAAGTTTAAATCTAAGAAGCCCAGATATATAGAACAATATGGATATGATATGACACAGATACTACAACTTTTTTAAAAATCAAATACGACACGACCAAGATACGCTAACAAATATATGTGTTTGTGTATTTATTAGCAAGTATCAGAAGTGTGTCAATATTGTTGTATCCATGTCAAACAACAATATTTTTCCATATTTGACGTATTTGAGCTTCATAATTATATGTTGATAGCAAAAAATTCAAATGATTTGCACTTATACAAAAAGATTCTTAATGACCTCTAATCATAAATTACAAGTTATCAAATCCCCTCATCACTATATATATATATATATATATATGGGATTTGTTAATATACACCCACTAGTTTTTATGTGGGAGTATTTTAGCAACATGCATCTTTAGGTGTATTTAGCCACTTTTTAGTTATCACTTGCTAAAATACTCCTTCTAAAAAATAAGTGGGTGTATTCTAGCAAATGCCTATAGGAGTTGCTAACATACACCCACTTATTTTATAGAAGGTGTGTTATAGCAACATACACCTCAAGGTGTATTTATCAACTTTTTAGTTATAACTTGCTAAAATACTCCCACATAAAAACTAGTGGGTGTATATTAGCAAATCCCTATATATATATATATATATACAATTCCCACAATGCCTCAGTTGCTTGTAGAACTTACAATCTAGAATCACATAATAGGGTTGACTTTCACACAACAACCAACTCATCCCAGTCAAATAACTGCGACGAGTATTCAAACAAACATAATCCACACAAAAATTATCAAAACAGCTAAACTGAAAATTTCAAACCACAAGCACGGACAACAAACTTGAATTTCATTTTATTTATTTTAAATTTCCCAAACTAATAAAATGATTCAACTTAGAACTTCAAAATCAATCAACAAAAACTCAACAAAAAAACACACTCATCGTTAAAAAATTCCGCAATTGGGAAAAGTATTATCAACTATTGAACATGTAGCCAGAAACATGACAGAATTAGTGGAACTAGTACACAATGAAGGGTTGAAAATGAACCTTTTCCTAGTTCCTAACTAAAAATGTTCTTTCTTGGCTTTCTGTTTAGAATTGGAATCAACTGGAAATGAATTTCCATGACCACTTTTACAGGGGTGATATGAGGGAACTGTTGATGATTATCTTGCTAGATTTAAACAGATGAGGGTTAAGTGTTTTACTCCCATCGCAGAAATAGGAGTGGTCAAAAAGGCTGCTAGTGGACTTGAAGGAATTTCACATTAGAAAGAAAACTAGTCAATCAACCTCTAATATTTTTCGGTACTAACCCTCCGGTTCTTACGGGAAAAGGTCTGTAATCCGGAGTTCGGCCGAAAGGTGAAAGGTAAGTAAATCCTGAACAAGAATTGTTCCACCCAGGACCATCAACATCTAATTGATTTAGACCCTGTTTGGATAAGGAGCTTATTTGCAGCTTATAGCGCAAGTGCTTATCATGAGAAGCGCTTATGTATAAGCTTACCTAAGTTATTTCAATAGTAAACAATAAAATAAAGTTAAATTGTTTTTTGTATGCTATAGGCTATTTTCGTAAGCTATCTAAGATAGCTTATGAAAATAAGCCGAACAAAGCTTATGAAAAATGTCATAATCTCTTTTCATAAGTTCTCCTAGATAGTCTCATAAAACTTATTTAAGTAGATAAGCTCAAGTAAGTCAATCCAAACAGGCCCTTAGCACAACTCGGAGAGAAGGTTCGACACATTGAACACACAACAAACCTCAATTTCCCTAAACCAATAAAAAAGATTCAATTTAAAACTTCAAAACCAATTAACAAAAACTCTCAAAACAGAGAAAAACACTCATCATTGAAAAATTCACTAATCTACACACAATTGAAGTAGAAGAAATCATTCATTTCGCGATCAAAATTACGAACCTTTTGGCACGCTTAGGATCAACAGACCAAAGCTCAGCCAATTTATCAGGAGGCATAGCTTTCTTCCCATCCATAATCTCCCCAAACGAACTCGACCCATCAACCGAATTACTATGCCGATGCCTCGACCTCACCGGATTCTTCTCCGGCTCATCGTTTCCACCCGGATCTGCTCCACCATCTTCAAGCTTGTCCATGTCAATGTACGTCGAGAACAAGTCATCTTCGGATCCGATCTCATCGAGGCTCGCCGTTGATGATCCGCCGGTGAATGGATCGGACGGGGAGAGGTCCATCATGTCGTCTGGTAAACGGAATGTGAGATCGGAGTGTGCTCGACGGTGGTGGGAAGGGAGATTGGTGGTGCGTGGGAAGAGTGAGGGTTTGGCGGTGCTTGGTGCCGCCGTGGAGGGTGGTGGTGGTGGTGGTGGCAATTGGGATGCATTATGTGGATTTGGATTTGAATTGGGATTAGGGTTTGAAGATTGATGTTGCATTTGTTATGAATTTTGTGTTGGTTTTATTCGGACAATGCAACACAAATGCATTTCTATTTCGTTCCTTTCTTTCTCTGCTTTCAAGTTCTTACAATGATGAATGTTAGTATAAAATAGGCCAAATGCATATCTAGATTATTTAAGTCTAAGTTTGTATCAGATTAGTCATTTTAATTTTTTTAATTTAAAATTGGTTTTTTATATTAGTAAAATTGTGCATCTAGTTTTTAAGTTATAAAAAGTCATAAAATATATGCATCATTACCATATTTTCATCAGTTAAAAAGTGTTTATGTGAACGTTTATTTTTAAATTGATAGCACTAAATTTACTTCTCTTAAAACTAGGGTTAATAAATGTATTATTGAGTTTTACTTTGAAACAAAAATCATTCAATTACTTGATTTATAATGTTGTTGATAAAATATTTACCTCTAAAATTAGGATTGAATTAGCAAAACAATAAGAAAAAATGTATATAAGTATAAACACTTTTTTGACCTTCTACCTCAATGTTAAATGGTCATATAATCACTTTTTAACAAAGTTGTATGAAAAAAGGATCAATTTGTTACAAAAAAATAATTAAAGGAGTAACTTGTTCACTTTTACTCTCGTAAATGACCAATTTAAAACTAAAAAACTAAAATGATTAATCTGGTATAAACAGGAAACTCAAATGACCCTAGGATGTACTTGACCTATAAAATATTATACTATTAAATTTGTGAAAGAATATGTTTTTTAAATTTCTTTTAGGTCATTAATAAACAACACTAATGACCATTTTATATCTTTACTTAAAAAACATTATTCATATAGAAATTGAAGTAAATCTTTCAAAGTTAGAAAATCGATTCAAGTTGATATTATTAATTTTTTGAGACCTAAATAGGGATAACACTTGTGTACCATTAAGGTATCAATGTTATATATCATTGGCCAATTATGGTGTGCCACATGGCACACCCTTTAAAAAAAATATATCAAATAAAGCATTTATAAAATAACATTGGTAGATGACACACTCTAATTGACCAATGGTATATAATATTGATACCTTAATGGTACACAAGTGTTATCCCCTAAATAGACGTTAAACTATCCTAAAAACTTTAAAGTTGTACAATGTTCAAGCTTAGATTTAGTATGCCTAATGTAAATTTTGTTTCTACATTGATATCGTAACAAAATTAAACACAAATATAATCGGAGACATGTAATTTTTATCTTTACAATAACTTTTTTTGGAGGGTATAATAAATTCTTTTAAATGTATATTAGTGCTCTTTTTGCATTTTAATTTTCTTGTGATCTTCATCTAGTTTAAAAGTATATTAGTATATTATTCACAAAAAAATGAAATACAAACAAAATGTTCATAATTTTTCTCATATTTATAGATAGTATCTCTAATCAATCATTCATTCATTTACTTTATTTTTTTTTAAATTAACTTTTGATATTTCTAGTAACCCAATTTGTCATATAATATAATATAGAAAATAAACATAATTTTTAATTTGAGTTGTGTAAACTAAATGGGATCAACTATCCTTTTATTATATTTTGTAAAAGAAATGATTATTAAGATATTGATCGAAGAACTTATGAGACATATAAGATGAATTCTCTCCTCACAGTCAAGTTTTTTAATACGCATGAATCAGTAAACAAACTTTTAATCTCATTTTTAAAGATCTCAAATTTATTACCGCTTGAATCATTTCAGTGTTGGTAAAAAAAAAAAGTCATGCGAATCCATCTAATATACCTAAATTGACTAATTTTTGCAAATAATTGATTCCACGGTAGTACATACATATAATAACGTGAGTCCTTTTTGCTCTAAAGTTATTATAAAGTGAAATTTGATTCGTTTATTATATTGGAGTATATATTTATGCACATCATTTTCAATCGCCATGTAGCACCACATGCACAATCATGTGATTTGGTTGAAAAAGTCTAGCAATATGTCATGATTCATTGCACGTTTTGGTCTTTTGACCACGGGAAAAGGTTTTTCTGTCTTATTTTAAGTGTCTAGATCCAGAAGTTAAAGCAAGAACAAATCAATATAGGAGAAAGAAAAACAACCATGAATTCACTATCTAAATTATTTTATATATGGCAAATGCTAATAGATGCTCAAATATAAAGAACCAAAGATAATTTTTTTTTATAACTTCTTTGTATCTCTTATAAAGACTTATTCATAATGGATTGTAAGTTGTTCTCTCCCCTAGACGTAGGTCAATTTCAGTCGAACTGGATAAACAATTTTGGTATGTTTGTTCCTCTATACTTTTATCTTTGTTCTTTGGTTATGATTGGGGTTTTGCTATACACAAATTGATAGAGTTGTCTTGATTAAATAGTGTTGCATGGATTATTTGGTTGTTGGTTGTCATTGTTATTTTCTCTACATCTTTGCTCTTGTTGGTTTTGACAAAGAATTTAAGTTTACAATAATAAAATGTCTATCTTTGGTCCTCGGCATGTGTTATTAAGACAATTATTAGTGAGACTCATTTTATATTGTATTAAAAACAATCTACGATTAAGATTTTAGAAACTTACTATAAAAATTTCCTATAAACATTTCCATGTGAATAAGTTTATATGATAAGATCAAACACCTAATTATAACATATAGCTTATAGAGTGTATGTTTGTAATATCAAACTATGGACTGACATATCAAAAAGGGTTGGCCTCTCGAGGCTATAGTCACCCCATATTTTGAAAATATATTTAGCATTAGTATAGTTTATATTTTATGCCACCCTATTTTATAGTTCATATTATAGAATATTTAAATTTTCTGTTGTTTTTTTTTTTGGTGAAATTTTCTATTGGTTTAAACATGGATGATTGGTGTTTAGTTTGATTTAAATATACTATTAATGCGTCTTTGATCTACTAAACAGTAAGTACTTGACAAAACAACATTAGACAGAACAATACAATACAAGGTAGAACAACACAAGACAAACTTTTATAATATTGAATAATTTTTGGTCTTATATGATTTGTTATGGAGAAAAGGCTATTATAATATTTTAGACAACTTATAATTGAGACAAAAAGTTGTGTTGTGGCTTAGTGAAGGACAAAAATTTCAGTTTTTGTCTTGTCTCTTACCTCCAGTTTGTCATGTCCTTAAAACAGTTTTACAAATCAAACATTGTATAACTGAAGTTGTCATGTTCTTCATTTATTAGCGGACCAAATACACCTTTAATTATTATCTCTTATTATATGTTGTGAAAATCGAATCGAATTAAGTACTCCCTCCATAATGAATTATAAGCAAAAAGGGTAGTTGAAAAGTTGATGTATGTAGACTAAATTTTTAACCACATACATTGACCTTTCAACTATCACTTTTGCTTATATTTCATTATGGAGGGAGTATGTGTTTGGTTTCAATTCTAGAAGGTCAAAAGTGATTCTAGAAGTTGTAGCTTTTGACTTTTACAACTGATTTTAGCCTTAAATTCATTGCTAAATTCACTTTTACATAAATACATCAAAATATAAATAATTTTTCATTCAACTCACTTTTATTCAAAATCAATTTTACATAATCAATTCACTCAAAATCAATTCTTGTAAAAGCAATAAGTTGAATTGAGAAGTGGTACTTAGTCTAGTCGTTGGTTAGTTGGTGACAGTTCAAAATCCTATTGAATTAGATAAAATCAGGTTGAAACATTAAAAAAAAAAATCTTTCTATTTTTTTAAACAATTGTGTTCTATAGTTTTGTTTAAAAAAACATATGAATTCAACATTTTAATATTCCAAATATGTTTACCAAAATTTAATTATCAAATAATTTCAAAAATAGAGTGGACAGTGGTGTGTGGTGTTCATTTTATTGTGAAAGTATTTTAGTTTTTTTGGATGTGGGGATTTGTTGTCCAAATGTTGGGTGCAACTAACAACTCCCTTGATGCAACGATTTCTGTTTTGACAAAGTTGCAGCCAAACCTTATTGAACGACTAAAATTGCCATTGTTAAGGAATGTTCTTTGTTGTTCTTAAAACTGAAGAAAAATGCATTGACGGGAGCTAATCTAAATAGCAAATCCACTTAAGAAACGTTAGCATTTTTTTTTATAGAAGAAATGACAAAGTTATTATAAATTCATACATACAAGTGGAGGTGTCGGGGTTCGAATCCCGATCATGGCGTTCTGCCTAACAATTTCAGCATTTTACTAGTTGAGCTAGGACTTGTGGACGAAATGTTTGCAATTTACTCTTTAACAAATAATTTTTATTATACCTTCTTATTATATATTTGGTTCGACTTTTAAAAGAGTCAAAATCTACTAACAATATATAAAAATCGAAGTAGAACAAAATTTCATAATCGTCCTTATTAAAACTCATGATTTCCTTAATTTTATGTGCATAATGGTCATTTTGCAAAATTTAATCTATTTGTTTTTTAAAAAATTAATTACTGAGAATGTTCATCACAAATGTAAGCAATTTCCATGGATAACTATGAAACTAATTTATTTATTTTTTAAAAAATTAATTACGGATAATGTTCATATCTACTAACATCTACTAACAATATATAAAAATCAAAGTACAACAAAATTTCATAACCGTCCTTATTAAAACTCATCATCTCTTTAATGTCAATATTTTGAAAATAGTCACGAGATTTCAAAATTTTATCATATCGAATATTACATATCGGTACAAAAAAAATTTCTTATGCATATATAAGCATATAAAATCTTGAACGAGTATGGTTTAAATATTTATCCGTGTTCTAAATATAAAATAAAAATATATTTAATAGACACACTACATTAATGTTGATTTTATTTAAAATAGTCATGTGTTTCCAAAATTTTATCACATTGACTTTCTCATATATCTATATAAAAATTTGTTTCTGCAGATATAAACATTTAAAATCTGCAACGGGAGTGGTGCAAACATTGAACAGTGTTTTACAAATGTAAAAATAAAATTATTAAAACCAAAGATATTTTGAAAAGAGCACACATGAACAGTATAAACATTAGATTTTAATGCGTTTTGCATATAAAAATATCTCAATAGCTCTCATAGCACCACATAATTCTGCTTGATAGGAAGTGAGAAAGCCTAGGAACTCAGCAAAGCAGCCTAAGCAATTACCATCATGATTTCTAAAGACACCTCCACAAGATGAGGTTCCAGGGTTACCAATTGAAGCTCCATCTGTATTACACTTTATCCACTGAATCATTGGAGGATCCCATAAGACTTCTATAATAGATGGAGCTTTGGGATGATGGATGTTAATATTGAACACTTTGAGAATAGAGAAATCTCTAATGGAATTATTTGAAGCCTTAATAGTGTGATTCCCAGTAAGAGATGTATTAGCAATGATGGTATTTATAGCTGACCTCCAAGGGATAATTCTATCACTAAATCTAGCTTCATTTCTTAGAAACCAGATAGTGTTAATTAGGTTTAGCAAAGCAGCAATAATGACAATTTTGCATTGGGGGGACCAAGACCTTTCACAGAAATTCCACACATCCTCCAATGATCCAATATGCAAAGATGTAGTAAGCCAAGACCAAAATTTATTTAATAGACACACTAAATTAATGTTGATATTTTGAAAATAGTCATGAGTTTTCAAAATTTTATCATATCAACTTTCTCATATATGTATATAAAAATTAGTTTCTGCAGATATAAACATTTAGAATCTGCAAAGGGAGCGGTGCAAACATTAAATAGCGTTTTGCATATAAAATAAAATTTAATAAATAGAAACACCGCATTAATGTTGATATCTTGAAAATAGTCACGAGTTTTCAAAATTTTATCATATCGACTATCACATATCGATACATACAAATTTTCCTCTGCATATATAAACATATAAATTCTTCAACGAGTGCGATTTAAATATTTAACGGTGTTTTAAATATAAAATAAAAATTTAGTTAATAGACACACTACATTAATGTTGATATTTTGAAAATAGTCATGTGTTTCCAAAATTTTATCACATTGACTTTCTCATATATCTATATAAAACTTTGTTTCTGCAGATATAAACATTTAAAATCTGCAACTGGAGCAGTGTAAACATTGAACAGTATTTTGCATACAAAGTAAAATTTATTTAATAGACACACTACATTAATGATGATATTTTGAAAATAGTCATGAATTTTCAAAATTTATCATATCGACTTTCTCATATATGCATATAAAAATTTGTTTCTGTAGATATAAACATTTAAAATCTGCAACGGGAGCAGTGCAAACTTTGAACAATGTTTTGCATATAAAATAAAATTTAATCAATAGAAACACCGCATTAATGTTGATATTTTGAAAATAGTCACGAGTTTTCAAAATTTTATCATATCGACTATCACATATCGATACATACTAATTTTCTTATGCGTATATAAGCATATAAATTCTTCAACGAGTGCGATTTAAATATTTAACGGTGTTTTAAATATAAAATAAAAATTTATTTAATAGACACGCTACATTAATGTTGATATTTTGAAAATAGTCATGTGTTTCCAAAATTTTATCACATTGACTTTCTCATATATCTATATAAAAATTTGTTTATGCAGATATAAACATTTAAAATCTGCAACGGGAGCGGTGCAAACATTGAACAGTGTTTTACATTTAATATAAAATTTATTAATAGACACACTACATTAATGTTGATATTTTGAAAATACTCATGAGTTTTCAAAATTTTATCATATCGACTTTCTCATATATGTATATAAAAATTTGTTTCTGCAGATATAAACATTTAAAATCTGCAATGGGAGCGGTGCAAACATTAAACATTCTTTTGCATATACAATAAAATTTAATCAATAGAAACATTGCATTAATGTTGATATTTTGAAAATAGTAGCGAGTTTTCAAAATTTTATGTCCATAAAAATTTGTTTTTGCATATATAAGCAAATAAAATTCATAACTGGTGTGACTCAACTATTTAACAAATTTTTGTTTATATAATAGGAAAAAAAATGAATAGAAACATTACATTATTACCCATAATTTTCATATAATATCTATACATATTCTACAATATTAACAATATAATTATTTTTTATATAATTATTGTAATATTACGTGATCCGTGCGAAAGCACAGGTCTTTTACTAGTTTATTATAAAGATGCATGATTGATTTTGACATGTGTGGTGGCTTTTAAGTAGAATTAATTTTGTCTCAAGAATTAATTTTAATTTGAAGCTACAAAATGAAGCTTTTGTTTAATTAAAGAAATGATTATTACACTTAAATTTATTGTTATCATGAATGCATTTAAACATAAATCATTTTATTTTCAACTCAATTTTAACCACAATAAATTTTACATAATCGATTCATTCAAAATCAATTTTTGTCATTGCACAAGCAAACAAACACTTATATTGATTAAATTTCATACAAATTCCCCCAATTCATGTGGGTCTCATAAATTTGGTGGGATCTATAAGAATTTTAACCAATAAAAGATACTATTTTGAAAAATATATGTTTTTTAGCAAGAAAAATGTATCTTAAAGAATGAGTTTTTAGCATTATTCTATCACGTTAACTGACACTTCATTTGTAAAAGGGTACTGAAGAGTGCTAGAAACCCACTCTTTAACACACTTTGATATGTTATAGTGTGTTGCTAATACTCCTCATTATCCTTTTGTTGTGACCAATTGGGATGACATATATGAATTTAGTAGAAGAGTAGTACCAAATGATGTGGCCAATATAAAATTAGTGTGACATGTGAATTTTAACCAATAAAATAAAGTGTGTGTTAAAGAGTGTGTTGTTATTTTTATTCAAAAATAGTTATTAATTAGGCTTGTGAGATAATGCACAGTTAAGATAACCAAAATTGAATTCTTTCAACTTTATTATCTTCAAAATTTAACATCTTGTTTCCTTTGCAATTTTTAAAGAACAACTATTTTTTCTTTTCTTAAATCATTATATCTTCTGCACCTAACCCTTAAGATTAATCTCTCAAAGTGAAGTGTGATTAAAGTATTGTTATCTCTCAACATATTTTTCTCCATACGCACAACTTTTAGCACACCATATTCGTAACAACTTTCCTTAATACTCATATGCTACCAAGAGGCAAAATGAAGGGTATATTAAGGCAAACAATTTTGTTA
Source organism: Medicago ruthenica (assembly GCA_018208015.1). Lineage (NCBI taxonomy): Eukaryota > Viridiplantae > Streptophyta > Magnoliopsida > Fabales > Fabaceae > Medicago > Medicago ruthenica. Next base: position 21,955,360 of record CM031375.1, on the reverse strand, counting down.
TTTACAAATAAGTGTGTTTGACTCTGTATCTTGACACCATATACAAGTGAGTGTGGACGACATACTCGAGAAGAGAGAAAAATATCTGATGTGAGAGAAAAAATATATAAAATTAAAAAACAATATAAATATATTGTGCTGATGTTGGATTTTTATTTTGTAAAAATACTTTATTTTTTCCATATCTGAATTTGCAAACAAGATCACATGGAGATAACATATTAATCAATAATCTTTCAACTAATAAGCTAAGAACAAATTTTTGTCAAAAATAAAAAACTAAGAACAAATTGAATTAAACAACATCCAATAAAGTGAAACACACATCATTATTATGAAAGACTATCTCATGTCTCATGAGAAACTATATAGGATATGTAAATAAATTATTACTCTTCTTTAAAAAGGGAGGTTATTGTGATGAGGAGAGAAAGGAGAAAATGTGGAGGACAAGACAAAAGAGTGTTCATTGTTACTACCAATAGCATGGGGGCTTCTTGGTGCTATAGGGCTTCTTGATGTTGAGTTTGCCACTCCACTTTGACCATATGATCTTCTACTTCTCTTTGGTCCTTTCTCTGCACACATAAGCTCAGCTTGCTTCATTGTAGCTGAGTACCTCCAATTGCAACATCCTACCTTTCCTGCTCTTTCTATATACCTGTGTGTCACAAACCAAATTAATTAACAAAAAAAAAACTTAGGCTAAGATAAATTTTGTCACGAATCTAATTAAAATAGCTGGAATTGTTGAATTAATAATAAAACCTAAGTTAAAGGCTTGTTGAAAGGTAGTTGTGTGGAATTCAGTATAGTCTAAAAATTATCTCATTAATAAAGTGTTTGGACACACATTACCACAAAAAATATTAAAATATTCACTCAATTGAATATTGTGTTGGAGTGGACTTTTGATTGGTCCAAATTTAATATCATATACTTCAAGCTATACGAGCCTCGTGTTATCCATATCAATGTATGTCTCATTTTAAATCTCTCATACACCTCAATTATTATACTGACTTGAGTGTCACATTCTATAAAATTACACGTTCAAGTGTTGGCAAATCCTTTAATCCCTTAGCTTCAAGTAGTGCTATGATTTTGATACACCAAAATGTTACACTTTGTTTGAGATGAGACCAAGAGTAGTTTAAAAACAACATTCCCGGTCCTTTAACCAACAAAATGTCTTTTACAAATGACATTAACATCAGGCTTTACACAAGATCAAAAAACGAACAATATCTCGAAAATGAAATGTTGTGAATTTGAGGCCGGAACAAGTACAATTTTACTATATTAGATTGCGAAGGGAGCCCAAAAGATGAATAATCATCACATTAGACTAAAAGTAATCAATCACACAAGTTTTGTTTGGCCGTCACATATTTACCAAAAAATCCAAAGGTACATTAGATATATTCTTCACTTACATATTGCTGGACACTTTCTTTTTTTTAATAGAAAGACACTTATATTTCTATTCACACTTAAATAATTCAAACAATAGAATTGTCCAATTTTGATTTAGACCAAGGTAGTAATTTGAGGTAGACATTTGATTACTTTGGTGTGTAATTAATGTGTACCACAAAACTATTGTTTTATGAATGAGTACAAATTAAATTAAGGGGACGGCAAACAAAGGCCTAAGTGCCGTCTCAAAGCGGGTAAACTATCTTAATTGGCTTATAGCTAACCTAAATGGTTTATTTTTTGTTTGTTTGTTTTGTTCACACAATACAAGATATATATATATATATATATATATATATATATATATATATATATATATATATATATATATACACACGCATTCAATTAATGAAATGAATGGTTATTTTACTACTGATCCATTAATTTTAAAATTAAAATAAGCTGTTCATTTCAATTATTCAGTACGTAATCATTTTGTGCACATCAATTTCTTTTTGAAATGACACATCTCATATTTCAAAACAATCTATTTATCTATATACCAAACAAAATAATATTCTACTCGAAATATTAACATCATATAAATAAGGGATATATATCAAAGGAAAATTGATTAGATATATACCTTTGGCTGAATTTCAATCCAAGGCATTCTATACACTTTCTTCCTTCTACCATTTCTCCCATTCCTATTTTCACACATCTGCTGCAATAAACTCTGCCGCATACCTGCATACCCCACTATCAATCAATATATAATTGCTAAAAAATTAAGTCTTGCAAGTTGCAACTATAACAAAATATAATCTAAATCATGTTAGTCTCTAAATATCTCTATTACAATGAATTTATTGAGGAAGAATTACACCATTTATCACACAAGTACTTTAACAATATTACAAGAGTGCATCACCTTCTTCCCAACATTCTTTTTCGGTTAAAATTCACATAGATTTCATCAATTTGAGAACGAGTCGCATGACATAAGAAATGATTTTATAAATTAGAGAAACTCAAATAGTATTTGTTTGTTTTTCTTTTTTAGTGGATCAGTGTCCAACATGTTGTGGGTTAAAATAAAAGCTACAATTTATAGTTTCTATTAAATCACGGTCCATCAACATATGAAAGGGAAACCAAACATATAGATAATTTCAACCAATTTAACAAAAAGAGAATTGGAAAGAGAGCATGAGATAGGTTGTTGACGTACCAAACATCTAGTGCGGAAGATATAAGCGTAAGTGCTACAAATTGTACAAATCTTAGAGTGAGGAATCCCAGGTCTCCGTCGTCCACCACTGCCACCACCACCACCTCTTCCAGATGCCATACTCACATCATCATAGCTCAAACTATATGCTGAACGATCATCTCCACCGGTCCTTGACCGAGGACTTTTTGTATTCCCATTTGCATGGCTAAATTGAGGAGGATCATGAACATGTACATGCACATGTTCACGATTCTCCTCGATTCGGTGGCCAAATTGACCCCGCGGCGAGTTGCCATGGCTAATGTCATGATGGTTGTGCTGACTGGAAGCTTGCAAGCCTTTGCTAAAATCAAGACTAGGTATTTTAGCTAGTGAGGATGAAGGTGACAAATTGGCCTTTGTTGGTACATTATTAGAAACTTCAGAAACAGGCTGGTTTGTTTGATTTCTATTCTCTGATGTGTTCACATTAGCAAGGTCTTGAAAAGTGAGATTAACAGATTCATCTGGGATTCCTAGGTACAAAGTTTCAAGATCAAGCAAAATTGGCTTCTCATCCATTAGAATTCTAAGTTTAAGGACATGTACATTTGATTAGGCTATAGCTATGAGTTATAATATAGGATTGTAGGCTTATGTTCTGGCTGTAGATAAGACTACAATTATAACTATATTATATATGATTATAATAATTATATTATATTATATATGATGTTTTTAAGGTAAAGGGTGACAGAAAAGGATGTTTTAGGCGTGTTAATTTTGTCACATTGGAAACAAAGACGATCATATATGGCCAAACATTGCAAGGCCGGTCGAAAATTAAAATGTTTAGCTAAGAGTACATTAGATTCAATTCAAAGATACTTGTTGGCTGTTGCCTTTGTAAGAGACATTAAGTCAATTGTTTGAAAAAGTATACTATATAAAAAAAAAAAAAATTGGAGCTGAGGTTGATGTGCGACTAATTAAGTTCATTTTTCTACTACCAGGCTACTTTTTTCCTTTTTTTTTGAAAGTGCTTATATAGAAATTACATATTCCCTATGAACGATGTCCTCGTATAGGGCAACAAAATTATGCTTATTGTGTGATCTGAGCCAAATCCTTAGCCTAATATGACATTCCATGTGTGTTTCATTACATAGTACATATGTAAAGCTAAAATACAAGGGATATTCTGGCATATTGCATAAAACTGGGGTGCAACCTCAATCATGATATCAAAAGATTAAATTAAATTATATACAGCCTGTATATTTACTTAAACCAATGATTAATAGGGTTGCTATTAAGAAATTTTCTCGTCCAAACATTAAAAAAAGCATATTTTCTGCCGATGAAACAGAAAAATCAATGGATAAAATTTCTAAGAGTTGTGTTATATGAACACATCAAAATACAAACATGTAATACCATATATGTTTATCTCTATGTTCTAATTTTTATCGTCTACAACTTACACTCATGTAAAAGTTACACACACAAACCAAATGACACTATCCTTAAAAAAAAAAAAAAACAAATGACACCATATTTGACTTTAAAATATCATAACTCAATTTTTAATGAAATTCTACATGATATTACGAGTTTATAATGCATAGTTCAGCTTAGAGTACACAATTTCCTATACTAACTATGTTAGTAATCTCTATGGCATCAACACTTGTGATTGAATATGTGTCCGGTGTCCATGTTGTTTGTCTGAGTGATTCATAGTTGATAAGAAAACTAATTACCGCCTGATGAAAAACTTGTGTTTATATTTGATCCATAGAAAGAATAAATTTTCAGACTCATTTTCATGGACAGGAGAAACCTAAAATAAAATACTTCAAAGATAAACTAGAACAAAAATCACTTTAACTATCTAAGAAAAGAGCCATCTTTACCATTCCTTTTGATAAGGAAAGTAAACTAACTAAACTGTGCAATTAAGGAAAAGTATAAAATTGGTATGCCACTACCTAATCTCTTCAATCCTGCCTCCAAAATGAAAAATGAATCTGAACTTCAGTTGAGAATTAAGTCTAAAACTATGTTCATAATATATTCCCCTGCAATTGTTTTAATATGACAAGTCATGTTTTGGCCTGTTATGTGTGTCAATTTCCAATATCTTCATGACTGGGATGACAATTCAAATCCAATTGTCCCGCGGCACTAGGCTCAACAACCTCAAGCTGACCTCCATTTAGGCTTCCCTCGTCCGTTGAGTGACTTGTATCTTGTCTCGATGCACCACCACTAGTACCTGCTTCATCTCTATGATTCATTTGATTGTTTTGATCAGCAACTGCTTCAGATTCTAATTGGTTTTTCTTCTTACGCATCATAAGGCTCTTGAACCGGCGCTTCAGAGTCTCACAGGCAAGGCAAGTGCATGTTGGGTCATGTTTTCCTTGTCCACTTGGTGGTTGAATGCACACGATACAAGTGCATCCAGGACGATGCCTCGGATGTTTTGTGGTGACTCCAGCTGACGACGACTCGTCAGGGTCAGCAAGATTATTGCCTAAAACTGCTGCATTGGCAAGAGCATCTAGGCCTGAAAGCTTGTGTTCTTGAATTGACTTGCTCTTTTCTGCAGTTTTTCGCTTCTTTTTAGAATCTGCGGAAGATCATACACAGACATAAAATATAAGAATAAATTATGTATTAATTATCAAGGACTACATCAGTGTTTTGGAAATAACTTTAGGAATATGATTCAATGAATGAACATAAGACAGCAAGCATAGAATTTAACAAGGACTATATCATTTATGAAACCAATCCACACATCCCAAAAATGTTTAGATATATGTAAAACATTTCACACATGCACAAAACAGAATGATCATTTAATCCATTTTACTGAAGCATCAACCTCCAACTCTGTTCCGATAAACATGACTACTTTAGAGCTTATATAAATAAAAAACGATAGCAGGATCGTACCTTTTTTGGTTCTTTGAAGACTTTCTTGTTCCTTTGGACCGAGCTGCTCTGATGCAGAACCTGAAGACCTGAAAAATCATAGTACATAATAAGAATAATTACGATATACTCACTTTAATCAGTAGGAGTTCAAAAGCACCGAATAATGTTGACCTGTCTGCATCCCAAACATTTGAAATACAACTAAAGATAATAATATAGTTCAAAAAATATTGACTGTTATTTCAAAGATACTCAACGAAAATACCAATATATATTATAAGATATTTTCATATCTTCTAACTATCATTGTACATATTTGAAGGCATGAACAAGTGATCAACAGCATATAAAACTGATAGTGCTAAATGTGCAAGGTAGATAATCTTACCCTGATGGAGAGGCATTGGTTTTAATCTTTCCGAAAACCGGGGGTTCCTAAATGAAATAAATCAAAAACATAAGCCAGGTAATAGAAATTTGAAGATGATTCTCCAAAAATCCAAACTATACCATTCACAGTTTCTCACTTACATCATATTCTTCAAATACTTGGTCCTCAATTGTTACAATATTTGGCTTGACACTAGGCGGCGGACAAATAAATTCTTGTGCTTCTTCCCACGTAAGTCTCAATTCCATAGCATCTTCACTATGAATGTGCAACCTCTTAGTTTTCGTCCCAATATTGCGAGACCTCTTCTTCTCTGAAACTGAAACCAGTTGCTGCAATGGACCATTGTTCATTTCCTCCTCACTATGTGCAGTTTTAAGCCAATCAGCAGTTCCATTACCCAAACGCAGATGTTCTGAATGTCCATTTAAGTCAGGTTCCCCATTACCTTTCATTGATTGAAGAAGATTAGAAAAACTACCTAATGAGTTCAAATTCTTAGCTGCACCAGAAAAGTTTGTATCCTTTATCGAAATGCCGTTAGAATGAGAAGATGTAGAGGCATCCTGTTTAAAGATAACCCTTTAATTATATTTTCAAAAATAAGTGAAGAATATAAACATATTATCATCTGAAGAAGATAAAGATAGTATAACTGAAATTCATGTCATAACCTGTGTAACAACAGAAGTCAATGACCTTCTAAAACCAAATAGAAATTTTTCCCCAGGATCTATCCGACTAAATGTTACTGTAACAAAAAAAAATTTCATATCAATTGATGATAACTTTAGATGTGCAACAAAATCATGACGTAGATTGACGTATACCAGTATCACCAGCATTTAATTGCAAGGACTGTATGCAAGGGGTCACACCCTCCAATACATACATCCTACTGTTGTTATTAGGCCAAAATCTGAACTGAAAAGTCCACTCATTCCCCATTATATCTTGGAACTGTAAAGGAACGCCTTCTGATTGCAAAATACGAGGAAGAAAAGCCTGAAATTCATATACCAATTCGTCATATATGCCGCAATTACAGGGAAATATGTATTTCTTTAATATAAAAAATCTTTTGTAGACAGAGTCAAGATAACCATCAAAGTATACCTCAGCACACGCTTTTGGGAGCACAAGACGACCAATTCGACCTGCATCACTCGGACTTAACACCTTCTCAAATAACGGCACTACAGTAGACTTCAAACTGAGATAATAATGTTAAGGGAAACTGTTGATGAATCAACTTTGCATGTTTAAGGTAGATGTGCAATAGACCAAAGTACTAAGGGCTTGCTAAGATTGACTTATTTGAGCTTACTATTGGCATAAGTACTTGTGATACTATTTGAGAGAGTTTATCGAAACAACTTATGGCATGTCCATGAGTTGTTTTCAGCTTATTTCTATAAGTTCTCTAGGATAGCTTATGAAAACAGCTTATAGCTTATATGAAAACAGTTTGACTTTATTTTATCATAGTTACAAAAACAGGTTATACATAAGCACTTATATGATAAGTATTTATGATATAAGTGCTTAATTAGGTTGTTTATCCAAATAGAGCCTAAATATAAAGGATACTCCCCAGACAATTTCTCCAGCTCTTGATCAGTAATCCTTGGCCAGTATCGAGAAAGTAATTGATTTTTCCCTTTCACATCAGCAGGTGGCCGGCCAATGCGTGGATGAGAGATCATGCCTTTATTTGTTTCAAGATTCATGGTAATCCCAGTCTTCGATAGTTGAGCCAATATAGACTGAGATGTTTGCCCTTGTTGAAAGTGAGAAGATGCTTTACCCTCAAGTTTACCTTCTACATTCTCGTTGGACAATGGCAGAACACAATTTCTTGATGAAGTTCCTAGAGACATCTTTAATGAAAGTGGTTCATCTATACTTTTAGTCTCCCATGATGGTCTATTATTTTCCAATGTAGTAAGTGTCATTAAATGACTAGAATGTTTCATCACATTCAAAAATCTTGTATCCTCTTTGTTGAATTGACACTTAACTTCTTCTGTTTTTGGACCAATACATGAAACCATGGCTTCTCTTTGAGCTTGTGGCCAACGGCTTGATTCACCGACTTCACCAATTCTACACAACTGCATAAGGTTTCCTTTGCCAGCTTGTTCCCCCAGTAGTCTACCATCAATATGTTCACCATATCGATTACTTGCATTGTTTTTGGTTGATTGAGGGAACCTATTATGATTTTCAGTATCCTGTATCCATAAAAAAACATTCAATAATAACAGAAATCTGTAAATCTATGTGTTGGTATCACAATGGCAGAGAATCAAATAACATAATTTCAGGTTCAAAATCATTATACAGAAATGGATATTTAACTTAACCTTACCGGACAAAGCTGGGAGGGATTAACACAGGTAACACAACTTATACCACCAAAATCAAGGTACTCAAACAAAGACTTTGATACTATACAACCACTGTGGATAGGCTTCAAAAAAAATCAAATAATATATTTCAATATCAAAGGAGAGAAAGACAAGGCTTAATGAGAATTTAAATAGTAAAAAACAAAAAAATTACCTTGCTGCAATTGTTGCATTTCCTCCATCCAGTTTCATGACGGTGGAATTTATCACAGAAAAGTGAATTCTCATAGGCAAGTCTAAACACACAAGATTGATAAATCAAGAATTTGTAAGCAGGGAATAGTCAATAAATGAATCATTAATGATAAAAATTTATAGATAGTCAGACTGCTTAACAGCAAAACCTAAACCTATGTTTGATTTCAATGAGCAAAAAATATATTTTTACCCTCTAAAGTGCAACATGGACTTAACTTTAAAGAGCTGAACCTGACTTTCTAACAAAATCAAGAAACCTCGGAACAAAAGCAGGTAAAGAAGCATTAGACTGAAAACAAGATCAAATCTGATGAAACCAATTTTATTTTATTTTTAAAACTCGGTATAATCCCAATGACCGACTGATCCGAGGGGTCCAATTGGGGGGGGGGGGGGCATTTAAAGCCAGAGCAAGACTCCGTATGGACTAGCCCTCCGAAATTGGCATCGGAGGGAATCAAACCTGAGACCTTGAGAGTAGCACAATGTAAGATCCCAAGCCAACCCAAGTGGGTACACACTAAGAAAATCATTTGCAGGAAACAGCATCATGAGTTCAAATACACAAATATAGACTGAACAGAAAGGTACATCACTCAAACTGATGGTTACATCACGTCTTAAATATAACTAAAAGTTGGTCAAAGAAAGTTGATGTATTTGGGTCCAAAATGCAAATACATCAACTTTCTTTGACCAACTTTTGCTTATATTTAAGACCGGAGTATCACACAGCCACACTGTCAACGAATCTCAGTCCTTGGATGAAAACCGAGCATTTCATATTTTGGTTTCAACTTTAAAATACAACTTCAAATATGAGTTGTCTGATCATCATTTCATCCAAAGGCTGAGATTCAAACACGCGTAAATGCGTAGTTGCAGGAAATCCTTGAAAACCCCAGAAAAGAAAAAGGGTTGAAACTTTTGACTAACCCAACATGAATTCATAAGAACACTCAAGTCAACCTCAAATCCCAAAATTATCAATTTGGATCAAAACAATAACATCAAAGTCAAAACCCCAAAATTATAACATTATGAAATCAAATTTATGACAACATTTCAGCTCAAGTAAAAGAGATAAACTAAAGAAATGAAATTTACCCGCATTTGTTGCAGAGTTTGGCAAATCCACCAGAGATCAAAGACCACCCTTTCTTCCATTCACCAGTTGAACCTTCCTTACAATAATTATTCATACACACTTCAACCCCCATTGAACAAAATCCAAAATAAAATCAATCCCTCTCTCCCAATCCAAAGTCAAAACCCTAAAATTCAAAAACCAAAAACCTCAATGTTAGTGTTGAATTCAAACATCAATTAATTTCAGTTCACTAAAACAATCCACTACAACAGAAAAAAAAAATTACATACAAATTAAAATACCAGTTTCAAGATTCAAGATTCAAGATTAAAACAATAAAGATATAATAAAAACAGAACAAAACAGAGCAACATAAACAAAAACAACCTTAAGAAAAACTAGGCAGTATGTTGTGTTCTATGTGATGCTACAACCATGCACATAGAAAGATAGAGATAAGATCGTGTTTACGTTAATTGATGATTGGTTTTTGACACTAACATTGAGATGAATAAGAAAAAAAGAGAAAAAGTGAATATGATGAATATGAATGGAACATGGTAACCGTAATTACAGAGAGAAGGAGTTTATAGAGAGAGAAAGAGATAGTGCATGCAAAATGCATATATAACATACAAACACAATACACGCACGCATAGAGATAAAGATTGTGCAAAATGCATGCATACTCACTATTATTGTTTCATTCATAAACCATAATAATAATAATAACACCGTTTACCTTACTTTCAGGTTTTTCTTTGTCTTTTCTTTTCTGCTTTTCCACACAAAAACCTTACCTGCTGCTACTGGTTTTCTAGGTTGACTCACTCTTGTTTTTGCATTTGGTAATTACAAGATATTTTATTTGGAAATAAAAAAATTAAAGTAAAAAAAGATATTATATTTTTATTTATATAATATATTGATATCGTAATTAATTATAATATTAAATTAAATATGTTATTTTTGGTATTTAAATATTTTGGATTAGAGAAAACACACTCCATACAAGTAAAAGGAGAACCACCTCATTAGTGATTTACGGTGAAATTTACGTGTAATCTACCAATTATAATATAAACATTTGGACTAGAATCCAAGTCATATTAGGTGTGAGTGCGAACGTTGACCATCTATTTTAATTGCAATTTTGATAAATTAAATATATTTTAAATGTAAGAAATTTGGATTATTTTTTATAATAATATTAGGAAAAGAGAAATTATTATTGTTAATGGCCATATTACTACCGTCAATATGAGATTTGTGTTGGATTAATTATTTATGAAGTATTATTAATATAAAGTTTGGTGTTATTCATCTGTAATTATTGATGAATTGACCCAAGAACACTTTGGTGATGATAAATGATTTCTTTCAACTTAATTGGAGGTCCTGAATTTGAATCTAGTCTTAACAATACAACAGTGTTAAATCTCTCGAGGAAAAGTTTTGTCATCCAATTCTATCCGACTTGAGAGATTAGTCTTTACAATTATGCGTAGAAGATAATTGGTTCACACACAAACAAATCAGATTGTTGAAATGTATGTTTTCAAATGGATCGTAATGAGTTGGACCATTTCATTCAATTCAATAAAGATCTTTACTTTTTATCGTTTAGTTATTTAAAAATTATCCCATCAAACGGTTAAACATACCGTCTTGTAAACTTAGACGGTAATGAGAACAATAGATACTCTCATACTTTGCTTCTAATGATCTTCACTCTCGATTTTTTAACCTAAGCGACCCATCATGGACTATGTCTGTGTATATATCAACTAACATAGTTTTTGCTCAGTCCTATCTACAAACAGAAGCATTGAATTTGCAAATCTAAAATATTATATATGAAAGAAAAAAAATTATGATTCTACTATCTTAGAATTAGAGAAAACAAAACTTACACATATGCTTATAAAATTCTGACTTTAAAACAATTAATATATAATTTTAAATAATAAAAATTTAACACAAAGTCAAACACTTGATGGAAAAAAAGTGTAGAGTAGCGTGGGGCGGTTTATATTCTTTATCCGAGGTTAGCTTTTTTTTTTTTTTTTGAAAGATCTGAGGTTAGCTTTTATATACGACCAAATATTTTGGTAAACAAAATCAAATATCGCCAAAAGAAAAAAAATTATAGATAAAAAAGTTTAGATGAGTTCGACTCCAAGATTTATCAAGGTTAAAGCTGATCTCAAGATTCAACAATGTAAAGAGGTGCCTAAGAATCACAAACGAAAGAAACCCACACATTAACACCACGAAAGAAACCCACACACTAACACCGATAGTTGAACCTACGACATTGCAGGGTTAATCAACTCTCTTACCAAGTGATCAACCAATCTTAATTGGTATACCACCAAATATTTAAGACCCTTAATATAACTTAAACTTATATATAATACTTGTTAAAGAGACTCCCACATGGTCTGAACATGTGTTTATAAGTAAGGGTAATCCTCACCTAACAAGTCTGTTTTGTAAGATTGTATTAGGCTCAACCACGACTTCTAAGATAGTATCAGAGACTCTTCAAGATCTATTGGGTCATATGCTATCAGGTTTCCACTATCGGGCCACCCACCATTTATGTCCACGAACCAAGCCTAATAGTGTTAGTCGTGAGAGAGTGTGTTAAAAAGTCTCACATCAGACAAAAGATGGCATGAACATGTGTTTATAAGTAAGGTCAATCTTCACCTCACAAGCCAGTTTTATGAGGTTATGTTAGGTTCAACCACGATTCACTAAGAATAGTGTTGCAAATCTATATACCTTTTTTAAATAGAGTAGTAAAATAAACTGTAATCTGTTCATTAAAAAATATTTTAAACTTTTTAAAAATACGCAATTTGATGAGAAAAACTCTTTAAAATATTTATAATATTCCTTTTTACTCATAAAGTAATTTATTTTTTAAAGGATAAAGTAATTTAATATACATACATACATACATACATACATACATATATATATATATATATATATATCAAAGTGTGTTATTAGTGTTAAAAGGAGTAGTAAAATTAGAAAGATAAATAATTAAAATAAGTGCCAGTTTATTGTGTGTTTTTTTTGTTACAAGTTTATTGTGTTTTATTACTTATAAGTTATAACTTTCCCTACAATATTTATTTAAAAAAAAAAGTTAGTTTTGGAGACAACGACTATTTTTTCTCCTTGTAAAAAAAAACTATTTTTTCTCCAGGCATGCAAAATAAAATAATGTATAGCTCTTACTCCTTGTAAAGAAAAGTATAGTTATAGGTCAACGGTCCAATTGCATTCTACATGCATCCGCCTTTTTTTTTTAAAAAAAAAAGAGATGTTTATAACATTTAGTAATTAATAACAAGAGTGTCAATATAGTTGGATACATCAAAATAAGCTAGTGGATTAGTTGAAAATATAGTCTCTCTTACAAGAACATGAGCTACCTTATTTGTTTGTAAATTGATCGGTAAAAAGAGTCTTGCAAGTTATGATGACACTACAAAATTTTGTAATATCAATTTGATTTTGATGGAAGACATCCATCGTTGTTTTAGAATTTTTCACAAAGTCAACGTTGTCAAAATGCATGTCACTAATCCATTGCAAAACATGAAAAATACACAAAGTCTCTGTAACACCCTATATAAAGATTGCCTAGGATCTTATATGAGTATTAAATTTCGTATTGGATGCATTAATTTACAATACAAAAAATTTAACTGAATAAGATACATAACATAATGTATTATTACATTCATCTGATAATACAAAACATATCTGGTATAATACATCAAAAGTACAACATCTGAATACAGATTAACTGAAACAACTAGAAAACCAGCACGTTCAGTCCAAAGCTTTCTCCTTACCCTTGCTGCGTGCTACCTGCGAACCTGCATCAGAAGGAATGGGATGAGACATAATGTCTCAGTGAGCTCCACCCAACCTACTGTTGGCAACCTCAGGGAACTTAGGGTCGCCATGCACTACTTTGGCAATCTTGGGGATTCCTATGATTGCCAAGTCTTAACCTTACCCATAAAGGGTTTATACCTGCCTGAACCTGATAATTGTATAGTCATGAAATCTAGACTATAACCTGGTAACTTGGTGATCGAGGGGAAACCTAAGATCACCACCTGATACCTGCCTGATAGGTATTTCCTGCCTGATAACATAATAAAGTATAAACTGATATTATTATGTTAGATGTTAGCGTGTAACAAACATTATTATCTGAGTTCATTTTACGGAATGCCCCCGAGTGGAGTAACCCCGGAGCACATTCCCCTGATAACGGGTGAAAATTCCTATAGTAGGCTAATCACCGGACTCCTCTTGCCTGTGTGTGTGGTTATCCTCGCGGAAGATTCCTGCCCGTTCCAGCTGTACTGGAACCCCCTGTGCTCTAACTAGCGAGAACACAGCAGACACACTGTAAACTTATGTGTGGTTATCCTCACGGTAAGTTCCTTCCCATTCCAGCAATAACTGGAACCCCCTGCGCTCTCTAACTGCGAGAACCCAGAAGACACAAAGTTTATCCTGTTAATTAATATTATTCCTGGTATATAAAATATATTTTATCCTGATATCTTCCTGAACATATATATGTGAGTCGTCATGTAGGTTCCCTAACGGGCTGACCTATTCAGAATAAATCTGAAGCGTACCTGTGCCATGACTTATCAACATATATATATATATATATATATATATATATATATATACAATCTGTATAAATCTTGATAATATCCTTGTACCATTATCTAGGGTACATCCTATCCTGAACTGATACGTGTACCCTCAGTGTCACTCTGACGTGAACAACTGAGGCACGTCCTGATGTACATATAAATGTTCCTGCCTGGTTAAGGGTATCCTGAAACTAACCCTTAACTAACCTGAAATCCTGTAAACATCTCTAACCTTGCTAACCTATTATAGGTTCTAGACATATCGTTGTCATATGTCCTCCTTAAGAGTTACTAACTCAGTTGTATTAATTTCTTGTTCCTCGGATCTTTGTTTTTGTACTTCCCTCACGTTACCTATTCCTTGCTCCTTTATGATTTTGACCGTTAAAGGCCCTTAGGATGAGTTAAAATGGTGTCCTTTGATTCTATAAAGTTTCTGGAGAAAACGGTTGCGAAAAACCTCACTTACACGCGCCGGTTCACCCGAAACAGCTCAGCTGACCAAGCTGTTTCGCTGTAGCGACGGGCTGGTCGCTATAGTGAGCCAGTGCCGTGACCAGAAGGCTCTGCTTGCTGCAGCGAGCTCCAGCTCGCTGTAGCGAGCTTATCAGTACAAAAATTGTTGAAAACTGTATTATTCACCATTCTAGCTCAACCCAACTTACCCAAGCTTCCCAACAAGGTTAGGAATGATTTTCTATTGCAATTTGACCGATTAAAACATGGATTAGCAAGGAATTGGCAACAAATAGGATTAGGGCACAAAAACAATATCTTAGCATAAAAATGAAATACTCATTCAAACTCACTCTAAGTGGGTTCTAAAAACCCTAGGGAACTCACCTAATACTTGTGATGATCTTGCCAAACTTTAAACTTCAAAACCCTAGCTTTGATCTTACACTTTACTTGATTCTCCTTAGCTTATTTCCTTGCTCCAAGTTTTCCCAAAGATGGAACTTGCTTATAGCCCAAGAGTTTTAGAAGGAAAGTGATGTATGGTGCCAAGAAGGAGATTGGCGTGAGCTAGAGGGAGGGAGGGAGAAGTGTTCAGCTTCTTAGAGAGAGAAAAGAAGTGTGTAAATGAAATAATCTTGCCTTGCCATCCTTATCTAAAGCCCTTTTTGTGTGAAATTACGCTTACGCCCTTGCTTACTCAAAATACTTCTAATACTGTTAGAAATTACGTCTAAGCGATATGTTACATTCTACCCCCTTAAAGAAATTTCGTCCTCAAAATTTAGAATTTACCTGAAAATAGATGCGGATAACTTTTATGCATCTCTGATTCTAGCTCCCACGTAGCTTCACCGTCGGGAGAACCTTTCCACACAACCTTAACAATTGGAATCTCTTTGCTCCTCAAGGACTTGACATCGCGTTCAACAATCTGTTCTGGTTCTGGCTGGAACGTCAAATCTGACCTCAAGTCTATAGTATCCAACTCTACTGGTTGAAAATGATCGGGAATAAATTTTCTCAACTGAGAAACATGAAACACATCATGTAATCCTGACATAGCTGGCGGCAAAGCCAACTGATAAGCTGTCGGACCGACGCGTTTAAGTATCTGAAATGGCCCAATGAACCTCGGGCAAAGCTTCTTTGTTTTGAAGACTTCTCTTAGACCTAACTTAGGTGTAACCTTTAAGAACACATGATCACCCACTTCGAATTCTAAAGGCCTTCGCCTTTTATCCGCACAACTTTTCTGGCGGCTCTGTGCGTTCTCATGAATAATTTTTAGAGTAGTCTCCTGAATAATCTCTGGTCCCAAGATACTCTTATCTTCAACCTCTGCCCAACAAAGTGGTGTCCTACACTTTCTGCCATACAATGCCTCATAAGGGGCCATCCCTATACTGGAGTGATAATTGTTATTGTAAGAGAATTCAATCAAAGGCAGATGATTATTCCAACTTCCTCCATCTTCTAAGATGCATGCACGTAGCATATCCTCTAATGTCTAAATAGTTCTCTCGGATTGACCATCTGTTTGAGGATGATAGGACGTACTCATCTTTAACCTCGTTCCTAAAGCTCTCTAAAAAGCTTTCCAAAAGTGAGAGGTAAAGATTGGATCTCTATCTGAGACAATACTAGTTGGAACACCATGCAGTTTCACAACCTCTGCAATAAACAACTCTGCATAATGAGAAGCCTTGTATGTAGTCCTTACCGGTAAAAAGTGAGCAGACTTGGTTAACCGGTCTACAACTACCCAAATTGAATCATGTCCTCGCTGAGTTCGAGGTAATCCACTTACAAAATCCATAGATATCTCTTCCCATTTCAACTGAGGAATTTCCAATGGTACTAGCATCCCTGCTGGCCTTTGATGTTCAATCTTTAACTGTTGACACACTATACAGCGTGACACAAATTCCGCAATTTCGGTTTTCATGCCTGGCCACCAATAGTCCCTTTTTAAATCTTGATACATTTTAGTGGTACCTGGATGGATACTGAAACTACTCTTATGGGCTTCTTCCAGAATCAGCCTCCTCAATTCTGCATCGTTTGGAACACAGATCATACCATCAAACAGCAGTGTGTCATCTGATGCCCTTGAAAACTCTGATTGACTGACCCTTCTTTGGAGGTCCATATCCAATCCCTGAGCCAGTGCGATTATGGACCGCAAATCACAAGTGATCTCTAGTTTTTGCAACATAATGCCATTTTCCACTTCAGTGACGCCGGGATTAAGATCTCTGAACTTTTCATACAGACCACAAAGTATGCATCATCACTTCTGCTCTAACCAAGGACTTCCTGCTCAAGGCATCAGCAACAACGTTCGCCTTTCCTGGATGGTACTTTAAATCAAAATCAAAATCCTTCAAGTATTCCATCCATCTCCTCTGCCTCATGTTCAATTCCCGTTGATCAAACAAATACTTTAAGCTTTTATGGTCACTGAACAAGTCGAATTGCGCACCATATAAATGATGCCTCCACACTTTCAAAGCAAAAACTATAGCTGCTAGCTCAAGGTCATGAGTGGGGTAATTCTCCTCATGAGATTTAAGTTGTCGTGAAGCATAGGCTATCATATTACCTTCCTGCATGAGCACACTACCAAGTCCTTTGGAGGACGCATCACAGAAAACAACATATCTCTTATCGGGATCCGGTATCGCTAAAACTAGGGTCGTAGATAATTTCTTTCTCAAGGTTCTGAAGCTCTTCTCACACTCCTCGTCCCACACGAAGGGCACCTCCTTCCTTGTGAGACGTGACAAAGGCAAAACAATTTGAGAAAACCTCATAATAAATCTTTGGTAGTAACCTGCTAAGCCCAAGAAACTCCTAACTTCAGCCACATTCATTGGTCTGGCCCAATTAATAAGGACAACTTCAACTTTCGATGAGTCTACTGACACTCCTCCTTTAGAGATAACATGACCCAAAAACTTAATTTCAGACAACCAGAATTCACACTTACTGAATTTGGCATACAACTGCTTTTCTCTAAGAATATCCAAAACAATCCCCAGATGTTGGGCATGTTCCTGAGGGTCCTTTGAATAAATCAAAATATCATCAATGAAAATTACCACAAATTGATCCAGATAAGGCTGAAAAATCCTGTTCATGTAGTCCATAAACACTGTTGGGGCACTAGTCACTCCAAAAGGCATAACTAGGAATTCGTAATGTCTGTAACGTGTTCTGAACGCAGTCTTAGACACAACTGATGATTTGATGTGAATCTGGTGATAACCGGATCTAAGGTCAATCTTAGAAAATACTGATGCTCCCTTGAGCTGATCTAATAGATCATCAATCCTTGGAAGAGGATACTTGTTCTTAATAGTTACCTTATTCAACTGGCGGTAGTCTATGCACAATCTCATACTACCATCCTTCTTCTTAACCAACAAAACTGGTGCACCCCAAGGTGACACACTAGGCCTAATAAAATGTTTCTGAATCAAGTCCTCTAACTGGGACTTCAATTCCTTAAGCTCTGATGGTGACACCCTATACGGTGCCACAGATACTGGCTCCGATCCTGGAATGAGGTCAATAGAGAATTCAACTTCACGTTCTGGGGGTAAACTGATTATCTCAGACGGAAAAACATCTAGATACTCATTAACAACTGGAATGTCGCTGGGACTTAGTTCTGATTCTGATGTCACAGTAACCATCACATAAAAACCCTTATCCTGAGCACAAATAAACTGAATTAACTGATGGGTACAATTAATCAATTCGGATAAAGCCACACCTTCAGTTGTATCACTTGTCGGCATAAAGATACTCTTTTCAGCACATCCGATATACACATGATTAGCGGAGAGCCAATCCATCCCTAGAATCACGTCAAGTTGTACCATGGGAAGACACACCAAATCTATATAGTATGTCTTACTGGATACCGTGATAGGACAATTCTCACATACAAAACTTGCTACGACTCCGCCTTCTGTAGCGGTGGTTACCGTCATAGGAGGAATCAATGGTGACATAGGTAACTGTAGTGTTTCTACACACTTATATGAAATAAAAGAACATGATGCACCACAATCAAAAAGAACTTTAACTGGATTCTGACCAAGATAACACATACCAGCAATTAAATCTTCATTAGCCAGAGCTTTCCGATCATCAAGGGAATACACCCTACCTCTACTGGTTGTGGTTCCTTCAACCGCTCCCTTATCCCGCCTATTGGGGCATTCTCGCAAGAAGTATCCCGGTTGCTTACACCCATAGCACACTTTGGCACCTTCCAAGCATGCTCCTTTATGAGCTTTTCCACAGGTATTGCAAGTAGGATTAGACCGTTGAGGGTTGGACTGCTTCCCTCTCTGAGGGGAACCTTTTGGCTTCAACTTGTCATGATACTTATCTTGAAACTTGCCCTTTCTCTTTTCAAACGATGCAGCTTTCTCTTTA
This sequence comes from Medicago ruthenica, assembly GCA_018208015.1. Lineage (NCBI taxonomy): Eukaryota > Viridiplantae > Streptophyta > Magnoliopsida > Fabales > Fabaceae > Medicago > Medicago ruthenica. The sequence continues at coordinate 21,936,075 of CM031375.1, read as the reverse complement.
GCGGTCTTGGCAAAACCCGCTTCAGTAATCAAACTATCATGAACTAATTCATCATAACTTGTATTTCTCTGGAGGCTCACTGCAGTATCAATTTCAGCTCTTAAGCCTCGCTTATATTGATTCATTTTCCAATTGTCATTTCCGGCATATTCATTATGGGTGGAATAGTATGCCAATTCTTCAAATTTCTTAGTAAAATCCGTGACTGACATGCCACCTTGCTTTAATTCAAGGAACTCCTATTCTTTCTTCACTTTAAAAGACAATGGCAAGAACTTCTCTAGCATTGCTTCCTTGAAATTTATCCAATTTACCTCTACATCAATTGCCATCATTCTGCGCTGAGTGGATTCCCACCAGTCTTCTGCTGCACCTCTGAACTGATTAGTTGCAAACAATACCTTATCAGCTTCCGTGCACTCAGCCATCCGGAAGATCTTCTTCATCTGTTTAAGCCACCTCCTGGCTTCCTGAGGATCGCCCTCTCCATTAAACTCGGGAGGGTGACTCCTATTAAATTCCCAGAAAACTGGATTTCCAACAACTGGAGGCGGTGGAGTCTGCTGGTGGAAACCTTGCCCCTGGTGCATCATTTCCATCCATTGATGCTGAGATTGGTTCTGCTGTAGAACTTGTTGTTGCATCATTTACATCATCTGCTGATGCTGAAATGCATTCTGAGCCTGTTGCTCCTGATATTGTTGTTGCAACGCTTGTTGCTGTTGCATCATCTGAGCCCAGAAATTCAAATTAGGATCTCTACCTGCTTCCTCATTAGCCTGATTAGCTCTAGGCCTTCCCGGTCCTCTTCTTCTCCCAGACATCTTATCCTAGTTGTCATATACAAGTCAAAGTGATCAGTTTGAACCAGATAGAACATTTAGAATAATGTCCTGGATCCAAAAGGTCCACATACTTGGATTGTAATTTTAATGACCCAAGGCACGATCTGAATCGACCTACTCTGATACCAAATGTAACACCCATATAAAGATTGCCTAGGATCTTATACGAGTATTAAATTTCGTACTGGATGCATTAATTTACAATACAAAAAGTTTAATTGAATAAGATACATAACATAATGTATTATTACATCCATCTGATAATACAAAACATCTCTGGTATAATACATCAAAAGAACAACATCTGAATACAAGTTAACTGAAACAAGTAGAAAACCAGCACGTTCAGTCCAAAGCTTTCTCATTACTCTTGCTGTGTGCTACCTGCGAACCTGCATCAGAAGGAATGGTATGAGCATAATGTCTCAGTGAGCTCCACCCAACCTACTGTTGGCAACCTCAGGGAAACTAGGGTCGCCATGCACTACTTTGGCAATCTTAGGGATTCCTGAAATTCTGGCAGGTACTTGAACAACACGAAAAACAGAGCACAAAGTATTCAAAACAGAGCACAATGATGCAGGTTCAGAAGCAACAAATAAAAGTCCAGAAAGTAAAGAACACACAATATTTGTTAACCCAGTTCGGTGTAAACACCACCTACATCTGGAGGATACCAATCCAGGAAGGAAATCCACTATGAGGAATTAATCCTAAGACTCAAGACACAGACCCCCTGTTCCTAGTCTTCTGACTTAATCTCCACTAGACTGATTTCTACCCAGTAACCCTTGAGTATAAGAACCCCCTCTTACTTCCTAATCAAGTAACTACAACCCAGTTACTGACAACTTCTGAAAACAACCCAGTTTATGAAGACACTCTTCAATACATCAATGACAACACTCGTACTTAAAAGCTTAGAGTGAATTACAACTCAAAACAATCTAAACCAACTCAGAACATATGAGTGGTGTACACATAAAGCAAAAGCTTAACAAACTAAGACTCTAAACTCTGATTTCTGATTTTTGACTCGTAGTTTTCAATAGCAGCAGCACATCTCTTTATATAGACTTCAACAAGCAGCATAATTCTGAATCATATCTTCTTCAAAATATAATTCTGAATTTCTTCAAAGGCTCAATAAGGAAACAAATATTTCTCAATTCTATCTTGCAAAGATTCTTCAGCAAATATATTCAAACATAAATACGAAGCCAATCTTTCACCAAGATCTTCAACAAATTAGTCAGCCTTCTAGAAAACAAATGCCTGAATAAATCTTCAATAAAACTTCCAAAGATACGCATAAAATTAATCACAAAGAAAGCAAAAATTCAGCTTCTGAAAACAGCTTCTGAAGTTCAGCTTCTGAAGGTCAACGCTGGTCAACGTCTGAACAATGCGTCTGAAGACCCATCCTGCGTCTGAAGGTCCATTCTGCGTCTGAAGACCATTTCAGCTTCTGAACCTCCTCAAATCCATTTTCTTGCTTCTGAAGACTTCCTTAACATCTGGAGACGCATTGCTTGAGCACTTTGATTTTACCAAACAATGTAGCCAACACTTAAATAACCAACAATTCCTATGATTGCCAAGTCTTAACCTTACCCATAAAGGGTTTATACCTGCCTGAACCTGATAATTGTATAGTCATGAAATCTAGACTATAACCTGGTAACTTGGTGATCGAGGGGAAACCTAAGATCACCACCAGATACCTGCCTGATAGGTATTTCCTGCCTGATAACATAATAAAGTATAAACTGATATTATTATGTTAGATGTTAGCGTGTAACAAACATTATTATCTGAGTTCATTTTACGGAATGCCCCAGAATGGAGTAACCCCGAAGCATATTCCCATGACAACCACCGGACTCCTCTTGCTTGTGTGTGGTTATCCTCGCGAAAGATTCTTGCCCGTTCCAGCTGTACTGGAACCCCCTGTGCTCTAACTAGCGAGAACACAGAAGACACACTGTAAACTTATGTGTGGTTATCCTCACGGAAAGTTCCTGCCCATTTCAGCAATAACTAGAACCCTATGCGCTCTCTAACTGCGAGAACCCAGAAGACACAAAGTTTATCCTGTTAATTAATATTATTCCTAGTATATAAAATATACTTTATCCTGATATCTTCCTGAACATATATATGTGAGTTGTCATGTAGGTTCCCTAACGGGCTGACCTATTCAGAATAAATCTGAAGCGTACCTGTGCCATGACTTATCAACATATACATATACATATATATATATATATATATATATACAATCTGCATAAATCTTGATAATATCCTTGTACCATTATCTAGGGTACATCCTATCCTGAACTGATACGTGTACCCTCAGTGTCACTCTGACGTGAACAACTGAGGCACGTCCTGATGTACATATAAATGTACCTACCTGGTTAAGGGTATCCTGAAACTAACCCTTAACTAACCTGAAATCCTGTAAACATATCTAACCTTGCTAACCTATTATAGGTTCTAGACATATCGTTGTCATATGTCCTCCTTAAGAGTTACTAACTCAGTTGTATTAATTTCATGTTCCTCGGATCTTTGTTTTTGTACTTCCCTCACGTTACCTATTCCTTGCTCCTTTATGATTTCGACCGTTAAAGGCCCTTAGGATGAGTTAAAATGGTGTCCTTTGATTCTATAAAGTTTCTGGAGAAAACGGTTGCGAAAAACCTCACTTACACGCGCCGGTTCACCCGAAACAGCTCAGCTGACCAAGCTGTTTCGCTGTAGCGACGGGCTGGTCGCTATAGCGAGCCAGTGCCGTGACCAGAAGGCTCTTCTTGCTGCAGCGAGCTCCAGCTCGCTATAGCAAGCTTATCAGTGCAGAAATTGTTGAAAACTGTATTATTGACCATTTTAGCTCAACCCAACTTACCCAAGCTTCCCAACAAGGTTAGGAATGATTTTCTATTGCAATTTGACCGATTAAAACATGGATTAGCAAGGAATTGGCAACAAATAGGATTAGGGCACAAAAACAATATCTTAGCATAAAAATGAAATACTCATTCAAACTCACTCTAAGTGGGTTCTAAAAACCCTAGGGAACTCACCTAATACTTGTGATGATCTTGCCAAACTTTAAACTTCAAAACCCTAGCTTTGATCTTACACTTTACTTGATTCTCCTTAGCTTATTTCCTTGCTCCAAGTTTTCCCAAAGATGGAACTTGCTTATAACCCAAGAGTTTTAGAAGGAAAGTGATGTATGGTGCCAAGAAGGAGATTGGCGTGAGCTAGAGGGAGGGAGGGAGAAGTGTTCAACTTCTTAGAGAGAGAAAAGAAGTGTGTAAATGAAATAATCTTGCCTTGCCATCCTTATCTAAAGCCCTTTTTGTGTGAAATTACGCTTACGCCCTTGCTTACTCGAAATACTTCTAATACTATTAGAAATTACGTCTAAGCGGGATGTTACAGTCTCTTCCACCGAGACGGAACACAAAGGGACAAGCTCATTGTTTTCACCAAAACAAAAGCTCCGTCGTCATCTCTTAAACGACACCAAAACTTTGATTTTTTAAATATAGTTTACTATAAAATTAATTTATATTTTATTTGTAAATTTTGGTTTATGAATTAGATTTGATTTAAAATTTTAATTTGAAAATATATAAAATCAGATTTGGTTCAAATTTAAAATTCTGGTGAGATCAAGTTATTTAACTTGAAGAAAAAAGGCAACGCCATAATTTGGTATGTCTTTTTGTTGGTGGGACAAATGTATTTATAACTTTTATAAATAAATAAATAAAGATACAAAGGAGGAATGAAGTGCATGTAAGGTGCAGAACATGGCTTATGGATTCAATAAATAAAGAGTAATAAGCCTTGTACAACAATCAACTACTATAAAAAAAAATAGTTTGTCGATAACAGAGAAGTTACAAATTCAAACATATGCATGTTGAATGAAGTCAACCCTGCATATCAATGCAATGTCGTAGACCGTTATTAACCTAGAACATGTGGAAAATATGCATGTCAGTGCAGTTTTAATTTTTGTATAAATATGGGTCGATAACACTATAATAAGGGTTGTTTAATACATTTTAGTAATCACATCTGACACATAAGACAATCGTCGATTAACAACATTTGATCAAGTGTGTCATTTATTTTAATCTCAAAATTATTATAAAGTTAATTATTTTTCCTGCGATTTATCTTCTTGCACTTTACATTTCAAGTCATTTACAATTTATGCACTTTACTTTTCCCATCAATTTAATTTCATGCACTTTAATTTAAGCACTTTATGTTTCTTTTCAAGTTTTTACTCTTTTTAAATCTTCAACTTCAAATTCATTGTAGTGTAAAAAAAATTGCATCAAAATTATACAGTTATCTCCTTTAAAATTGAAGGTGAAAGAAACATAAGAATGAAGAATTGTATTTTGTTAAAAAATGTTTGTTTAAAAAGTTTTCAAAACAAGTGTTCAGGTGTAACAACTGAAGATAAAGAGATTAGATAAAGCTAAACATACGAGTTTATCTTGGTTACGTTCACTATCAATATGATAAGTTAATCCAGTCCCCTCTTGACAAAGAAACTCTCTGTCAACTACACTGAAATCTTAATCCACTTTAATCAACTTGATTACAATCACTACAATATTTCTTGTCCAATTTGCAGGAATTTTCACGTTGTCGCGGTGATTTTAGGATATCAAGCTATTGGTTAGCGTTGACTCACAAAATTAAGTTCACCACCGAGCTTTTATTTTTCCAAGGAAAAGGGAAAAGTTCAAAAAAAACCTTATTTTTTAAAGATCAAGGTCCGGGGGTTGGTTACGCAAAGGGAAGATATTAACACCTTAAACGTCTATAGTACTCTATAGGAACCTCTCGTTTTTATTTATCTTTATGCTAAAATTGATTATTTGCTTGTAGAATAAGTGCTTAAGTGTAAAAAAGACTAAAGTGATGAAAAAAAAAGAAAGAAAATGTTATTTTTATTTTTATTGATTTGGAAAGACAAAGTCTTTTGCCTACATACCCGAGCGGGATCAAAATCACGTAGTTCGGGGTAAAAAGCCGAGTGATTCGTTTTGATTGATTTTAAAGTTTGAAAAAAAAGTTTTGAGAAAGATAAGAGGCCGAAATGGCATAGAAGGATAAAAATGTGAGTTTGATTGATTTTAAATTGAAGAAAAAGTTTGAAATAATTAAAATTGATTGAAATTGTTTTTTGAAGAAAATATAGGAACTAATTGACTTGAAGATGGAATTTGATTGAGAAAAGATTTTTTTGGTTTTTTGTTATTTGAAATGTTTTTGATTTTTGATTAAGCTAATTAACAAAAATAAACTAAGTGGTAGTCGAAATAAACTAAGCGCGAGGGTTTTCTCACAAAGACGTTGAATCGAAGTGAGAGCCCCTTTTCCTTGGATACGTTGGTTACTTTGCATTTTTATCGTTTTTCGACATAGAGCGAAATAAATAAATGTGGGTGTCGGTGCAATATTCTCATTTATATTTACATTTATCCTAAAATACATTCTAATGACGTAAATAAATAAATAAAATGACAAATGAAAATAAATTGACGAATAAAATAAAATGCATGAGATGATACTAAATATGAGTAAATAAGATGCTAAGAAATAAAAGAAACGATAAAAAGAAATAATAAAAATGCAAAGAAAAATAAAAGAAATAACAGGGAGGTGCAAAAATAAAATGGGGGTGTGGGAAGTGGGAAGCAAGAAAAAGATCAGATAGGGAACAAACGGGCCCAAATGCATTGGGTCATCGGTGTTAAATCTGGACCGTCTGATTAAAATATGAGGGTCCTGATCTGATTACAAGGGGGAACACCCACGGCCGTCTGATTTAAATCAGAGGGCTTGGGAGGCGAGAGTGCATGCTAAGGCATACACCCACGCGCACCAGAACAGGGAGGGGTATAAATACCCAATCCCTTCATAAAAACTTCACTCTTTCTCTTCCTTTCTCTCTCTAAACCCCTCTTCTCTCCCTTCTCTCTAAAACCGCCCCCTCTTCTGTTTCCGGTGGTCGGAAAATTTTCCGGTGCGGTGGCCCGCCGGCCTAGACGGCGGCGCCACCGCGCGCGGAGTTTTAAAATTCAACCGTTTTTTTTAAAAAATAGTTTTTCTTACTCCTCTTCTTCCCCTCTCCTTGAATCTACTACTAAAAATTTCAAAAACCTTTTCAAAACACCTAGATCTAAGTTTTAAATTTTTTTTTTGGTTCGGATTATAGGAGTAGGGTGGTGGTGGTTCGGTTGTGAGGTGGCTGTTTTAGGGGTTAGGGCCGAGTTTGTTGTGGTGGTTTAGGGGTAGTTTGGTTCAGTTTTTTTTTGGTGGGTGGGAGGATGGTACGGCTGTATTAGGTGGTTGGGAGATGGATGGCTGGCCGCGGCTGTTGTGTGTGGTTGGGTGTTGGCCGCGCGGCTGTGTGTGTGGTGAGGGGAGGAGATTTAGTTTTGTGTTTTTTTTGTTGAGTTTGTGTTGTTTTGTTACTCTGTTGTTTTTCTCTTTCTGATGAAAATTTGTGTCTGATAAAAAAAAATCTCCCTTTGTGCCTAATTTTCGTCCCTCTTATAGGCATTCTTGGTGTGTGTTTTGGCAAAAAAAATGGTTAACATCCCTTGAAAAGGGGAAGAAGTGATTTGCCTCTGATTTGGGCAAGATTTTGGACAAAAATGATGAAAGAAAAACAGAAGAGAAGGGTGCTGACAGGCACGGTGAGTTTGACCTTTGAATCAAAATTAATAATAATAATAATAATAATAATAATAATAATAATAATAATAATAATAATAATAATAATAATAATAACAATAATAATAATAATAATAATAATAATAATAATAATAAAGGAAATAAATAAATAGTAATAATAGTAATGAAATAAATGACAATAAATAAAAAAAATGAGACTAAAAGTAAAGATAAAAAGTAAAAATAAATAAGATAAAAAGTGGCCCTAAAACGAACCAAAAAAATGAGGTATTTTAAAATATCTCTCTGTCGAAATTTCGTCTAAAACGACGAGAATTTCTGGCTTAAAAGGACGAGAAAAACAAAAATGAAAATGGGTAAAAAAAAAAAAAAGGTATGACACTCGCATAACTTGTACTATTCTGCAAACCACTACTTGTACAAGTGTCATATAGCCAACTGTATCTATAGTTGAATTTGCAAGGAAAAAAATCTTCGGTGGAAAAGATAGAATATTCAAAGGTATGGGTTGTAGTTGTAGAGTACTTATTTAATATACATGAGGGCTAATATCATTTTTCTTCTAATGCAAACCCTTCAGAGGATCACTACATTCAGAAGACCAACCTTGATTTCCTTCTATGCAAACCATTTAGAGGATTGTTTCGATGAGAGGATTGATCTCATCTTTCTTATATGTAAAGGATAAGGAAATCTTTTCTACTACACAAGAAACAAACGTTATAGGATAAAGTTGCTCTCTTACATCTTGTCATCATCAAAACAAAAGTTAGAGTCATTGTTCTTCAAACCACTTTGCTTCAACAAAACCTCTTGTCCCTTGTCCAGGCATTCAAAGACAGTTTTAACACTATTAATTTCCATGATATATGTGAGCACTGGGACAACAAATAAGACTTGCATTTTTGGGTTAGCACGCGTAAAGTTTTACTTTTTAACTTGTCAAGATTTCACATTAAATATTCTATTTGTTGATGATTTTAGATCGACATTTCTAATTTTTTGGTAATTTAGTGGCTAGATATGCACTACTTAAGGTGAATAAGTGAGAAATTTGATATTCAAACTTTAATCCATGTATACCGCCATATCCCTGCCGGTTTAGTTATGCTCATGAGAAGAATAAATATTCTTATTCTAATAATATAAAAATCTACTACAATACCTTTATATATAGTATGATAAAACAATATATATGTAGACACACACAAGAAAAACGGTTCATTGATTAAAAAAAGGAAAATGCTTAAGCTAGCGAGAAACACTAGTGAGAACATCACGAAAGCATTTTACTGCTATACAGTTGAAATTACATTACCCCGCTATCCCGTTTTTGCCGGCCAGCATGAGATGTGATTAGTTCCTCATCAGTTCGCGAGGAGTTCGCGATAAAAAAGCCTCCCGAGAAATAGCATCGCTGTTAAAAAAAGAGTGGTTCAAAGAATTAGTAGACATTCATATATGCTATTTTTTTTCCGGTATAGCTTATTTATTTTACTGTATTATAATTTAATGATCTTTCAATAAAATATAATATTTTACTTTACTTATAAAATATGTTTTTCGTCAATACATAGAAATTAATGTTTTATTTTCTGGTTATTTCAAAATCAACATTTTATTTTTACAATTTATAAATAAAAAGAAGATTTTTGGTTATTTTTAAAACATCGGATTTTTGGTTTTTTTTTCAAATAAAACATGAGGATTTTTGGTTCTTCCCTCCACATATAAATTAATTTTTTATACATGAGGATTTTTGGTTATTTTTTTCAAATAAAATGTTGATTTTTAAATCACTAAAAAAATAAAAGAACAATTTCTATGTATTGATGTTGTAAAGTTTTATTTACAAATGCATCTAATCAAATCACACATACAAAAGTGAATGACAATGTAGTTTGATTGGATGCACGTGTTGAACAGCTTTATATTATGAATGTATACAAATTAAATCATTCAAATTAATAAAAATGTAAAAGTGCCATCTTTATTCACTAACACTACAAGAAATAAGGAAATTTCCTAGGAAAACACCCTAAATTCGTCGGAAACAGTGTTTTCCGATGAATTTTCCGACGAAAAATAACATAGGAAATTTTAAATCAATTCCTACGTGTTTCCGAGGAATTTCCTAAAAATTTTCTGTCAGAAGCTTTCCTAGAAATTTCTGAGGAAAATTCTGCAGGAAAGTTTTTCTGTGTTTGACAGATGCTTTCCGACGAATTTTCGAGGAAACTTTATTAATATTTTAATACTTAGATTCCGAGGAAAATAATTATTTTAAAAAAAAATAAATTTTAAAATTTCAAAATTGCGCCAAAAAAAAATTCAAAATTTTTAAAAATATTTCCGAGGAAAATAATAATTTTTTTAAAAAAAATTTAAATTTTCGAATTTCAAAATTGCGCAAAAAAATTTTAAAAAATTTTTAAAATTGTTTCCGAGGAAAATAATTAATTTTTAAAAAAAAGTTTAAATTTTCGAATATCAAAATTGCGCCAAAAAAATTTGAAAATTTTTTAAAATTGTTTCTGAGGAAAATAATTAATTTTTTAAAAAAATTAAATTTTCAAATTTCAAAAAAATTTGAAAAATTGCGCCAAAATTTTGAAAAATTTGAATTAAGAAAAATTGTGCAAAAGAATTTGAATTTTGAAAAATTGCGCAAAAACAATTTAATTTTTAAAAATTGCGGAAATTTTTTTTGAAATATTTGAAATTTTAAAAATTGCGCCAAAAAAATTTGCGCGAAATTCAAATTTTGAAAAAAAATTTCGAAAAAAATATATATTAAAAAATGATATTTTTTTGAAAAAATATATATACTAAAAGTGTTTTGAATAAAAACAAAAGTAGGAATGAAATATTTTGATGAAATTATTTTTGAAAGAAATAAATAGATGTTATTTGAAATTCCTGGCAACCTGACTGAAATATGCTGTGCACAATGATGGCACAACTGTCCGAGCGCGTGTCTACTCAGAACAACAATTAAAATAGCCCAACGTAACAAAGCACAAATTAAAAGGAACACAGCGGAAATATAAAGTACACAGTGAGTTTGTTAACCCAGTTCGGAGCAACTCTCCTACTCTGGGGGATACCAATCCAGGAATGATTCCACTATTATAGTTCTAGTGAAAAGACCAATGCAGACACACTACTTGACTTTGCACCTAGACCCTACCAGTGGCAACTCTATCTAGGAACTCCTAGATATGAGACCCCGTCTCAATTCCTACGAACAACACACACAGTATTGTTATCAAACACACAAAACATAAAACACAACCAAGAGAAACACACGCTAATAACACATACTCACTCCGTACTTAAAAGCTTAGGAGCAGCTTACAAATTACAACTCAAAACAAACTCAGTCCTTAGCTTGAATCAGGGTGATACAAGCAAGGCTCACAATTAACAAACAAAACCCTAAAAACCTTAAAACACACGCTTTGATAACACACACGGTTTTTAGTTACCCAACTAGGATTTGTCTTCACAAATATATAGCACTGAGATACCACGGGTCTGGGCTTCAAAATAGAGCATGGACATTGACCGGTCCAGCTGAAAACGATCTTCTAGAAATAATAAAAAGCTTCCAAATATAGAATAAAATCTTGAGGAACAAATAGCAAGGCAAATAGAACTTCAAGCAAATCTTCAATCAGATACACGCGCCTTGATCAGCAAGCTATAGGAAAATAAATCTTCAGGCAAATCTTTGGAAGATTGCGTACACAAATATAAAGCGCTAGCTGGCGCGAAACCACAACTCACGAAATGCTGTTCCATATGCTACCACATCTGTCCCAGCATCTGGCTAGTAGATGTTTTTGCAAAATGTAGCCAATCTACAAAAACCCAACAATCTCCCCCTTTGGCAAAATTTTGGCTAAAACACTCTAGAGCCAGTTCTTTGGGAGATACACAGATAAGATTCCTTCACGTCAACATAAGCACACAACAAGGAAAGAAAATATCGTAGCATATAATAAGATTACTTCCACGCGAGAAATAGACAACGATGGCTTGCAAGTAGAATCAGAGGCATGCACCAGATAACACAAACATCTAGCCTCACATGAACAACTAGAGAGAAATAAACTCTCATATAGTGGAATCACATAGAGAAGGGAAAAAATAAATTTCCACACACCAAGAAAAAACTTAAGATCTCCACACACCAGAAAAAAAACTTAAGAGCTCCCCCTCAAAATATGCATGTACCAGTACTCCCCCTCAACATATACTACACTCCCCCTCAACACATGTAACCATACATAATATAAGCTTCAGATAATAAATCAAATTCATCATCAAATTCTACTCCCCCTTTTTAGCCAAAAATTCTGACAACCAACAGATAGGGCAAACGCATAGAAAGTGCATAGAACCATAAAGAGTGCATATTACAGACCAGACGCACACAAGGTGCATAAGAATTCAGGGCATAGCCCAGTCACCAAAAAAAATACATCAAAAGGGGTCAGAACTAAAACAAGAAAATCAGAAATCCTCAGAATCAGCAGAGGAATCTTCAGAGTCACCAGCAGAAGCAACAGCCTTATCTCCTCCTTCTTCCTCATCCTGCTCACCCTCAGCATCTGCTTCAGCTTTCAAAGCTGCAATTATCTTGTCAATCTTCACCTTCCTAGCTCCAAGGGCCACACTAGTTTCAGTAAGATCAGCAATCATTTGCTTTCTGGAGAGCACACCAGATGTCCGGACAGAAGTACCAGCTACATCAGCATCATGTGTCTCAGACAGCAGACTGCAATCCAAAGCCATAGGACTAGGCCTCTTGCAGGGCTCATCACTACTGATCAAAATATCAGGGTGTTGCTGAAGAATAATTCCACACAGGAGGGTAGGAAAAGCAATTGGAAACTTAATAGCAAACGACTTGGCATGTTCCAAAACTTGATAATAGATGTAGGCTCCATAATCAAAGGGAGACTTGGTCCCCACAGCATAAATGAACTTGGCCAACCCAGATGCAACAGAATTTGAGTGAGTGGTTGGAGTCCAATTTTGAGCACAGATCCTATTCAAAGCAGCATACAAAGGAGACAGTTGAGCAGAAGACAAATGCTTTGGCCAATGTCTAATCTTGTTATCAGTGATTGTCTTGCAGATTGTGTCCTCAGTGACCTCAAGCTCAGGGGTCTCCTCAGCAGACCTCTCAAGGTATGCATTGATCACCATGGGAGAAAAATTCACACACCTACCACGAACAAAAACCTTCCTATACTCAGGGTTTCTTGTGTCATCACACTCATAAGAAACATTTACCAAAAACTCCCTGACCAGCTTATCATAGCATGGACCCAAATTTCTCACAGTCTTCATCAGACCAGCAAACTCCAACAAATCAACCAGCTTTTGACACTTGAAAACATCTTCTTTAAGATTTCTTTCAAGACCCAGTCTTCTGTGGTATATGAACTTCCACCTAGAGGAACCATTTTCCAAATGAAAGGAAACATTATCAAGAGGGGCAGGAGGGATAGTTAGAGGTATCTTCATACCCTTCATTGTTTTTCTGGAAGCCCCACCAGATGTGGCAGCTTCAGGCTCAGCAACCTCAAACTCAGAGTCACTAGAGGGAGGGTCTTTTCTTTTTAAGCTCTTCTTCTTGTGACCACTTTGAGCCACCTTCTTGCTTCCAGCCTTGGGGGGACCATACACAGGCCTCTTCCTAGCATTTACAGCTTTCTTCTTCCTATCCTTCTGTCCTTCACTAACAACAGCAGCAGTTTTTTCAGATTTGCTCCTAGTCCTGCGAGCAACACCAATGGCACCAGTTTCTTCCTGAGGTCTTTCTTCAGGTACAGCTTCCTCAACAGCAATTGTATCAGCATGGTCTAAAATCACAGTTTCAGCATTATCTTCAACATCCTGAGTCTCAGTCCCTTCATCTTCAGACTCTGAGGACTCACTCTCAGGGACACTCTCAGAACCAGAGATATTAGGAACCACCACATCAGGCTCCTCATGAGCTTGTGACAAAGATGCTGGAGCATCTGTCACAGCATCCTTTGTTGTGGCAGGAGAATCAGCAGGTGTCTCAGAAACGGGCGTATCAACAACATTCTTTTCACCAGAACCAGTAGTAACATCTTTCTCGATAGGAGTATTCGAAGAATTACCAACTAATTTTTCATCTACCTTAGGATTATCAGAACCTAGGGTTTTGGGCATGGCTACAGTACTTTCATCAGCAACATTCTCAGATTCGGTGACAGAAGGTTCAGCATGTGGTTCAACAACAGTAGATATAAACGGATTGTCCTTAAGGTACAAATCATCCATGCTAAGCCCTACTCGTTCAGTAGCGGGAGTGATAGAAGATTTACCTTTCGATTTTGATCTGGTGTTCAAAGTGGTGGAGGAGGTAGCTTTGCTAGATTTGGCAGGTGTCTTCCTTTGTGATGCTGATGCCCTAGTTCGACGCTTCTTTGTAGGCGCATTGAGGATAGTGGTGAGGGGTTGCGCATCAGTGATGACGGCTTCAGCAGCTTGATCTTGTGTAGTTTGGTGAGAAGTAGAATCAGCCATTGCGATGTTTTTTAATGTGAAGGTATGAGAAATGGACAATTTTTGAATGATGATGTGCGCGGTAAGAGAGGAGATGAGAGGTTGAGAGAAGTTAAGACAAAGATAATGATGATCGCGTGCAAGAGTTTTGAAAAAGGCAAGTTTGCAATAACCTCCTTGAGTGACGTGCAATAAGCGGTTGAGGAGGGAAAAAATAATAGCTGCACGCCCCTTGCACATTAATTGCTACAAATCTTCAACTAAGCATATCCCTAACTTCCGTCTTAAATTTTCAAATTGATTAGCATCAAGGGCTTTGGTAAAAATATCTGCTAATTGCTCTTCAGTTGAAACATGTTCAAGAGTAACAATTTTGTCTTCAACAAGATCCCTTATAAAATGATGTCTAATGTCAATGTGTTTGGTCCTGCTATGTTGAATAGGATTTTTGGAGATATTAATTGCACTGAGATTGTCACAATATAATGTCATAGCATCTGTCTTGACATTGTACTCACTCAGCATCTGTCTCATCCACAACAATTGAGAGCAACTACTACCAGCTGCTATGTACTCAGCTTCAGCTGTAGACAAAGAAATGCAATTTTGCTTCTTACTGAACCAGGATATAAGGTTGTTGCCTAGGAAGAAACATCCACCAGAGGTACTCTTTCTATCATCTGCATTTCCAGCCCAGTCAGCATCACAATATCCAAACAACACAGTGCTTTCCCCATGAGAATACAACATACCATAATCACTAGTACCATTCACATACTTCAGAATTCTCTTTACCTGAGTCAGATGACTTATTTTTGGTTCAGCTTGGTATCTGGCACACACTCCAACTGCAAATGTGATATCTGGCCTACTTGCTGTAAGATATAGAAGACTTCCTATCATACTCCTATACATGCTTTGGTCAACATCCACACCTTTCTCATCCTTTGATAATTTTACATGTGTGGGAGCAGGAGTTCTTTTATGAGCAGCATTTTCCATCCCAAATTTCTTGACTATATTTTTAGCATACTTACTTTGAGAGATAAATATAGTATCTTCCATTTGTTTCACCTGAAGACCAAGAAAGAACTTTAGCTCACCTACAAGACTCATCTCAAATTCAGATTGCATTTGCTGAACAAAATGCTCTATCATCTGGTCAGACATTCCTCCAAAGACTATGTCATCTACATATATTTGAGCAATCATCAGCTGTCCATTTTCATCTTTCACAAACAGGGTCTTGTCATTTCCTCCCTTCCTATAGCCATGGTTGATTAGAAACTCAGCAAGTCTCTCATACCAAGCCCTAGGAGCTTGCTTCAGGCCATATAGAGCTTTCTTCAATTTGTACATATGGTTTGGAAAACTAGGATCAATGAAGCCTTTAGGCTGTTCCACATAAACCTCTTCATTTAAGTACCCATTGAGAAAGGCACTCTTGACATCCATCTGATACAACTTGAATTTTAGTATGCATGCAATCCCAAGTAACAATCTAATAGATTCCAACCTAGCTACAGGAGCAAAAGTCTCATCAAAGTCTACACCTTCAATTTGAGAATATCCTTGTGCAACTAGTCTAGCTTTGTTTCTAGTGATAGTACCATTTTCATCAGACTTGTTTTTATAAACCCACTTGGTACCTATGACATTCACATTATCTGGTCTAGGAACTAGGTCCCACACATTACTTCTCTTGAACTGAGTTAATTCTTCTTGCATAGCATTTATCCAGAACTCATCAGTTAGAGCTTCTTTAACATTCTTTGGTTCAAGTTTAGATATAAAGCAAGAATTTGATACCTCATCATAGTTCCTTCTAGTTGTGATCCCTTGGTTAGGATCGCCAATGACTTGATCTATGGGATGATTTTTCTGAACTCTGATAGATGGTCCTTTGTTGGAAGCAGTCTTCTCTGGGCCAGTTACTTCAGAATCTTGCTTATCACTTGCTTCATCTACTTTCTTCGCTTCCTGTAGGTCAGATGCTGCGTCAAATGTAGCATCATCTGGCATCGCATTATTTCCTTCATCATCTACAACAACATTTATGGATTCCATCACTGTCTTGGTTCTGGAGTTGTATACTCTATAGGCTCTGCTGTTTGTAGAATAGCCTAGAAAGATTCCCTCTTCACTTTTAGCATCCATCTTTCTTCTTGGTTCCCTGTCAGCTAGAATATAACACTTACTACCAAACACATGAAAATGCTTCACTGTTGGCTTCCTGTCCTTCCATAGCTCGTACAAGGTTGTAGATGTACCTTTTCTCAAAGTCACTCTATTATGAATATAGCAGGCTGTGTTCATGGCTTCAGCCCAAAAGAAAAATGGCAGCTTCTTTGCATGTAGCATAACCCTAGCAGATTCTTGCAAAGTCCTGTTCTTTCTCTCAACTATCCCATTTTGTTGAGGAGTAATGGGTGCAGAGAACTCATGAAATATTCCTTCAGAAATACAGAAATCAGAGAACTTACCATTCTCAAACTCCTTCCCATGGTCACTTCTGATTCTAACAATTCCACAATCCTTTTCTCTCTGAAGTTGTAAGCAAAGATCCTTGAATTTTTCAAAAGTGTCTGATTTCTCCTTAATGAAATTTATCCAAGTATATCTAGAAAAATCATCAACAACAACAAAAGCATACTTCTTACCACCTAAGCTTTCGACTTGCATGGGTCCCATTAAGTCCATGTGCAATAGCTCAAGAACTTTGGATGTGGACAGATGTTGCAGCTTCTGGTGAGGCATCTTGGTCTGTTTTCCTATCTGGCATTCTCCACATATACTTCCTTCTTGAATTTGGAGTTTTGGTAAACCTCTGATGGCTCCTTCAGCAATAGCTTTCTTCATGCTTCTGAGATTCAGATGTCCAAGCTTTTGGTGCCATAGCTTAACTTCATCTTCTTTGGTTATTAGACAAGTAGATAACTTTGCCTTATCTTGAGAGATCCACAAGTAGCAATTGTCCTTTGATCTAACACCTTTCATCAGGATGTCCCCTTCACTGTTAGCCACTAAGCATTCACTCTTAGTAAAGTTGACCTTCATTCCTTGATCGCACAGTTGACTAATACTAATTAAGTTTGCAGTTAATCCTTTCACAAGAAGCACCTTATCAAGTTTGGGTAGACCCTCTTCCACAAGATTTCCTACACCCTTTATTTCTCCTTTGACTCCATCCCCGAAAGTCACAAAGCTTGTAGCATAAGGCTTAACATCAGTCAAGTAATTTTTATCACCAGTCATATGTCTGGAACATCCACTGTCAAAGTACCAATCATTTCTGGATGACACTCTCAGAGAAGTATGAGCAATTTGAGCAATCTCATCAGCTTCTGGTTCTATTTTTCTAGGATCCATAGTGTTGCTTGTGAAAATATCATTTTTCTGCTTCCACTGCTTCTTGGTGATCTTTACTATGGGATCAGGTCTTGGTGAATAGGTCCTGTCTGGGTAACCATGTAATTTGAAACAGAAAGGTCTGATATGTCCTTTTCTTCCACAGTAGTGACATACCCAACCATAATTCCTTCCTTTTGATCTGGGCCTATATCCTGATGCCTGTTGTCTCACCTGATGCTGGGGCATCTGTCTTGACATAGTATGATCATGAGTATTAACAGGTGGCACAAACTGTCTTACTGGTAATTGTTTCTGCTGAGGCATGGAACTGTAGTCAAACCCAATACCTTTAGAATCTCCAGGTTTCTATCCTATTTCCAGAATTTCGTCTAAAGCATCAGTACCTTTGTTCATCATCCGCAGTTGCTTGTTCATATTGCCAATCTTGGAGGTAAGTAAGATAACCTCATCATTGAGGTCTGAGTTTATTTTCAGAAGTTTGTCTTTCTCAGCTTGCAAGAGAGTAATGGTCCTCTTTTGTTTTTCTAAAGTTCTACAAACTTCCTCACTTTTGAGATATAGCTCCTTGTAAGAATCAGCCAATTCATCATATGTTACCTCTTCATCACTAGATTCATTGTCAGATGTGCACACTCCAGTCAAGGCATTCACATGTTTTGCAGTTTCAGGTTCTTCTTCTGATTCATCCTCATCGGTCCAAGACACAGTCATCACCTTCTTTTGTTTCTTCAAATAAGTTGCACACTCAGTTCTGATGTGACCAAAACCTTCGCATTCATGGCATTGCACCCCTTTGCTTTGATTGATTTTGTCATCAGTTCTAGGTTTCCTCTGATTGTTGACATTTTTATAGATACTGCGACTGTTGTCCGGAGCATTTGTCCTAGGGCGTCTGTCCATCCTCTTCACAACTTTATTAAATTGTTTGCCCAACAACACAATATCTTCAGAGATGCTCTCATCAGTATCCAAATTACTCTCCACATCATCTTCATCAGTGTTGGATATGAAAGCAATGTTCTTGTCTTTCTTTTCAGATCTTTCATTAACCTTTAATTCAAAAGTTTGAAGAGATCCAATCAACTCATCAACTTTCATATTTCCAATATCTTGGGCCTCCTCAATAGCACATACTTTCATATCAAATTTCTTAGGCAGGGACCTGAGAATTTTGCTTACCAGTTTTTCATCGGATATCTTTTCCCCCAAGGATTCAAATGTGTTGGCATATTCTAGCACATTCATGTGAAAGTCATGAACACTCTCTCCTTCCTTCATTCTCAAATTCTCAAACTGTGTTGTTAGCAGTTGTAGCCTTGACTTCTTGACCTTTTGAGTACCTTCATGAGCTGTTCTTAGGATATCCCAAGCTTCCTTAGCAATAGTACATTGTTTAATCAACCTGAACATGTTCTTGTCTACACCATTAAACAAAGCATTCAGGGCTTTAGAGTTTCCAATAGCTGCAGTGTCTTCTGCTGTAGACCACTCCTCTTCTGGTTTCAACTCATCAGTATCAACATTATTCGCATCTTTTATTTTAGGAGGGACCCATGCCTTGATCACAGCCTTCCAAGCTCTGCTGTCTAGAGATTTCAAGAATGCTGTCATGCGTGATTTCCAAATGTCATAGTTCGACCCATCCAACAAGGGTGGTCTGTTCACCAGTCCTCCTTCTTTATCCATTGAGTTTGTTAACCCAGTTCGGAGCAACTCTCCTACTCTGGGGGATACCAATCCAGGAATGATTCCACTATTATAGTTCTAGTGAAAAGACCAACGCAGACACACTACTTGACTTTGCACCTAGACCCTACCAGTGGCAACTCTATCTAGGAACTCCTAGATATGAGACCCCGTCTCAATTCCTACGAACAACACACACAGTATTGTTATCAAACACACAAAACATAAAACACAACCAAGAGAAACACACGCTAATAACACATACTCACTCCGTACTTAAAAGCTTAGGAGCAGCTTACAAATTACAACTCAAAACAAACTCAGTCCTTAGCTTGAATCAGGGTGATACAAGCAAGGCTCACAATTAACAAACAAAACCCTAAAAACCTTAAAACACACGCTTTGATAACACACACGGTTTTTAGTTACCCAACTAGGATTTGTCTTCACAAATATATAGCACTGAGATACCACGGGTCTGGGCTTCAAAATAGAGCATGGACATTGACCGGTCCAGCTGAAAACGATCTTCTAGAAATAATAAAAAGCTTCCAAATATAGAATAAAATCTTGAGGAACAAATAGCAAGGCAAATAGAACTTCAAGCAAATCTTCAATCAGATACACGCGCCTTGATCAGCAAGCTATAGGAAAATAAATCTTCAGGCAAATCTTTGGAAGATTGCGTACACAAATATAAAGCGCTAGCTGGCGCGAAACCACAACTCACGAAATGCTGTTCCATATGCTACCACATCTGTCCCAGCATCTGGCTAGTAGATGTTTTTGCAAAATGTAGCCAATCTACAAAAACCCAACATTATTGTTGAAGAAGATGAAAATTTGTGTTAATGAAGATGAAAAATTGTTGTGGAAGAGTTGTTGAAAAAGGAAGAAGAAGAAGAAAATAGGAAGAAGAAAATTAATGTTAAAAAAATGATAAGAGTTTATTGTTGAAGAAATTGGTGTTAATGAAGATAGAAAATTGTTGTGGAAGAGTTGTTGAAAGAGGAAGAAGACGAAGAGGAAGAAGAGGAAGAAGAGGAAGACGAAGAAGACGAAGAGGAAGACGAAGAGGAAGATGAAGAAGAAGAAGAAGAAGAGGAAGAGGAAGAAGAAGAGGAAGAGGAAGAAGAGGAAGAAGAAAATTTATGTTGAAAAAATGAGAAGAGATTATTGTTGAAGAAGATAAAAATTATAGTTGAAGAAGATGAAAAAGAAGAGGAAGAAGAAAATATAGAGATGAATGAATATTTGTTGGAGTATAGATGGATGGATGGATGAATGAATGAAATGTGTAGTAGAGTGTGTTATTTATAGAGGAAAAAAATTCTGCCACGTTTTCCAAGGAATTTCCTAGGAATTTTTTCTTAGGAAACCTTCCCCCTAAATTTTTTTTCAAATTTTCGTTTCCCTCTCCTCCAATTTTCATTCCCCCTAATTTAATTTCCTAGGAATTAAAGTAATTTATTTTTTTTTCAAAAAAATCAATTATTTTATTGGTTAGAAGAATTTGAAAAAAAGAATCAATTATTTGAAAAAATTAGCAAAAATAAATTATAAATATTGTTTTTGGTTAAATTAATTAAAATCAACAAAATGATTTGAACATAACGAAAATATTCATAAAAATTACGAAACAAAAATATAAATTACTCGCTATCCTCCTCCTCGTCCTCGTCATTATCATCATCGTCGTTGTCGTCATGTATTTCATGAGGTGTCGGTGAAAGTTGACTCGATGCAGGCGACGATGAATCAGATGTCTTTCTACTCTTTCTCCCACCCATGAACTTCTTTGTCATCATCTTTTGGAATTTTCGAAAGACATTCATTTCTTTCCTTAGCTCCTCATCTTTCCTTGTCGTAGCCTCCTTTTGACTTTGCAACTCCTCATTCAATCGAGTTATCATTGCTTGCATCTCAAGAGACTCTCCTGAACTAGTTGAGCTGGACTCTGGTAGAACAGGAGCACGAAACAAATTTCTATGCACCGTGTTGCCAGCTAACGCTTCAAGACCGCATACTCTATCCGGTCTTTGTTGTCCTTCAGCAGCCTTTACCCATAATTCAATTTTGATGGAGTCGGGAATTTCATCATGCGATTGAATCTCAGGATTCTGCGCCAAAAACTGTGTTACGTACTCGTCATAAGATGCCTATAAAGAAAAGTAAAGAAAATTAGATAATAATAATTGTTTACAAATAAAGTCAAATAAAAATGAGATAATAATAATAATAATAATTAACATATTTCAAATTAGTTAACAACATAATTCTTTAATAATTCACTTTCTTTTTCTAATTAAAATATATTACGAATATTTGCAAATTTACCTGGGTATTGCTTGCTCGAGCATCGACATACTGACCAGTACGCTGGCTGAAATGAGTCTCTCTATGGACCTCATTTGGATAAGGATCTCTCTCCAATGATTTTGCCTAATTGTACACGAAAAATATTAACTAATTAGAACATTTGAGTTTATTTAGTATATACATGTATAGAAATAGAAATAGTGAAATATTTTTTTACCAGATGTCTAGCATGGGTAGGGACACTGACACATCCTTGTGCGTGTCTATGTCCTCCTATAACAGATGCTTTGTTCTGCTTGTTAGCTCTGGAACGCTTCTTAAATTTTGGATCTTCATTCTAAAAAATACTTCACCAAGTCTTCCCATGCTTTTTCCCCGATCCACTCTGTACGGTAGTTGCCCTTATGTTTTTTCCATTCCTCTCGTTCATCATATAACAAATCTGATAAACGTTTGGAAGCTAACTTGTGAAAGAGCTTCTCTACAAGAAGATGGACTTCTCCAGGCCAGGTACAACGCTCCTGCAATAAACAAAAAAATTATTAGACATTAAAATTTTTAAAAATATAGCATGTTATAAAGTAATTATTATTATTTAATATTTAATAAATTGTGTTTACCGAAAAGTACTACTACTAATATTGATTAAAAGTCCCTGCGAGTCAAAATGATGAAAAAACGGTGAAAAAAAGAAGAAAAGTCAAAGTCACCAGAAAGTCAACACTGCATGGGTTCTGGTCAACGTAGGCATGACGGCCGTCACCACCCATGACGGGCTACCCGTCACCAAGACACCAACCATGACGCCCGTCATGGTGTCGGGTTGAACAGTTCTACCCCACGTTTAAGAAGCAGTTTTCCCACTTCCTCCATTTTCTCCACCCATTGGGACACGACCAGAAGTACTTCAGAGCAGATTTTTGCCTATAAATAGACCTGAAAGGATCAGTTTGCAGTACCAAGCTTTTTAGAGAGAAAAACCAGTAATTTAGAAACAGCTTATTGTCATTTTAAGTGCTTATTTTGTAATTTCAATTCTCAGCTTTCATACTTTTGTTGCTGATTTCATTCAATATTATTTCTACTATTTCATATAAATTTCTTTAGTACTGCTATTCACCTATTTTCTGCCATTACATTAATTCAAAAACTCAATTCATTACTTAATTGTTGGTTGCTGTGCGCGCTACTTGTTGATGTCCTTCAACACAATTATTTGTGCTGATTTTCTTTCATTCTCATACTGTGTGCTGCGCTGCTTTTTTTATTTCTTCCTGTTGCTGCGTTTCAAAGTGGCGGTTCCATTCAATTCAAATTGCTTGCAATTGCTGCCATGGTTGTTATTCTAATTTAAAGTATCCAACTGGTTCAGGTTCTGCTACTATTCACGTTTATTTTCTTATATTGCTCCATGTTTCAAAAATGTTTAGTAGCATGAAGAAAAGTATGCTTATTATAATTACCATGTTCAAGTAGATTTTTATAGAGTCGGAATATGATGACCGTCGTACCAATGATACTCTGTTAAGTTGTATGATTAGAAGTTATAACAGGAATTATTTTTAAGTCTGAAAATTCTGATTTTTAACGATAAATATTTACAGTGAAAACTGGAATGTTGCGATACCGGTTTCATATCGAAAGAGTGAAACCTGTATCTGACCGTAGAATAGTCAGGAATTGATTTTAAAATTCAGCGACAACGTTTTTATAATTAATTTAGAAATTACTAATTTTCAAAAACGCTATTTTAAACTCGTAGTCGGATACGCGAAAGCGGGCGTCTGTGAGTTTAAAATATGGTTCCGGCTGTGCAAAAGCAAACGGAACCTTTAAATTAAATTTCTACTAAAAATAACTTTGCGTGTGTAAATTGATTATTTTTCAAATGGAGTTTTGAAGTTGTAAGGCGTACACGCGAAAGCGGTCGAATAGATTACAGCGTCAAAAATTCGGTGTCGTACACGCGAAAGCTGGCGACCCCTTTAATTTAATCCTTTTTACGCGCGAAAATATTTTCCTTTTATAATAATAAAATATAACTTAACAAGTAATCAAGGTCGACGCGAATTATATTCCGGTCTCTTGCCATTAAAAACAACTTATTTTTCTAAATTTGCAACCAAATTAATTAGCATCGCCTTAGATAAACATCATGACAATAGATAACATTACTTGACGTTGGTCTCTGTGGGATTTGACATCTTTTATACTAAAACCGATATTTTTGTGCACTTGCGGACCTATCACACATACAATGTGACTTTCGAGGCTTTCTTCTTCTTCTTCAAACATGTGGATTTGAATCTTCCCTTTTCTTGAGAATGGTTCATTGATGAGGAAAATTTGAAGGAATTCAATCTGCAACTTCACTAAAGATTATATTGCCTAACTTATTAGGGTTGAAACTTGTACCGTCATCTTATTCCTTTCACGACATGTGGCAGTCCTCCCCGGTCAGCTGGGCCTCATTCCCCACGTGCCCGCCACGTGGGCGAGGTCACGTTCCCACAGAAACAACTCGGGTAAGGAAAGGGCCCCCGAAACACACCCAAAGCGGGCTGACCACGTCAAAACCCGAGCTAACGGCCACATTTGAACCCGTTTACCAGGTCTTTCCCACGTTCCCATTGTGGGCCGGGCTCCTCGGACGAAGACCAAGTCACCGCTCCAGGTGGCTGGGGAATCCCGTAAGAACCGCCCTCACTTCCCTAGGCCGGGGGACGTACAAAAGGGGATGTAACGGTTCATAAGGCATCACGCTCATTTTTACACAGAAGAAACCTTAGCCAAGCTCTTGAGTCAGAACATCGCTCAGGGGGTTGGTACCATTGTTCATCTAGCAGGAACAGTTGGCGCCCACCGTGGGGCCCGGTAAAACGTTCCCAGGCCTCAGCTTTTCTTAACCAAACACTCAGACAAGCTGAATCATCCAGCTCATAATGGCCGGATCCCGAAACAACAACGCCGATCGGATCGCCGTTACCGCCATGCAGCTCCAGCTTGAGGAACTGCGCCAACAGAATGAGGCACTCCAGGCCTCCGTCCAAACTCTTTAGCAACAGCAACATCAGGAGCAGCAAGTTGACCAAGAGGGTCCGGAACTGGAGGATCCCCAGCCCCTATCTGCCGAGATTTGGAACGCACCAGTCCCAGAGAATTTCAAACCCCCACACCTTGCTTCATTCGATGGGAAGTCAGATCCCACCGAACATCTGACTGCGTTCAACACTCAGATGGCGATTATAGGAGCGGCGGACTTCTTGAAGTGCAAATTGCTCGCAGGAACCCTCAAGGAGGCGGCCCTCAGGTGGTACATGGGTGTGCCTCGTTTCTCCATAACCAGTTATCCCGATTTCGCCAGACGGATGATACATCAATTCACAGCCAGCAAGCACAGGAAGGTCCCGACCACCAGCCTTTTCAACGTCCGGCAAGGACCCCACGAGCCGTTAAGGGAGTACCTCGCCAGGTTCAATGAAGCTACTATCAAGGTCGCCAGCCCCAACCAGGAAATTTTCGTTGGAGCTTTCCAGAACGGATTGAGGGCGGGCCAGTTCAATATGTCCCTGGCCCAGAAACCAGCGGATTCCATGGAGGAAATTTTAGCCCGGGCGGAGTGTTACATCAAGGGCGAAGAGAGCAATGCGGAGAAAAAGGCCCGGGACGCAAGAGAAAGGAGTTCTGGGGGGAATGAATTTCATAGCCCCAGGAAGAATAGCTATTTTCAGCCGATGCGGGGATCTTTCAAGTCACCGACCAGGAGGCCGTTAGTAAACTTTACGCCTTTGAATCAGAGGAGAGAGCGCATTTTGCTGGAGGTCCTTCATACGGGTTTGATTCCTCAACCACCGGCATCGCGATCTGAAGTAATGGGAAATGATCCTGAGAAGTGGTGCAAGTACCATAAAGCCAGGGGACATCACACCGACGACTGCAGAGTCTTGAAGAGGGAGATCGAGAAGTTAATACAGGAAGGACATCTGAAGGGCTACGTAAGAGGAGGGCAAGGTTCCAGCCAAAGAGGGAACCAGCGCGGGCCACAGGACCCCCCATCAAGGGGTGGCGAGGACCCCGGATCAGGCAGCAGCAATAGCAATCCACACGCCCGAGTAACCATCAATACCATTGCAGGAGGATTTGCCAGGGGAGGCGAGACTAACTCCTCCAGGAAAAGGTATGCTCGTCACGTGATGCACATCGACAGTTTGGAGGGCATGGAAGTGCCCGTCCCAGAAGCTGATCCTGAGCTCACTTTCTCCAGTAAAGATTTTGCGGGAATTCTCCCTCACGAGGACGGCCCTTTGGTGATTAGCTTACAACTCTTGAACTGTGTGGTAAGAAGAGTGTTGATTGATCCAGGAAGCTCAGCGGACATCCTGTACTACGACGCCTTCGAGAAGTTGAACTTGGGCGCGGAGTTGTTGCAGCCGTTCAAAGGGTCCCTAGTCAGATTCGTGGGAGAGCAGGTGCAGGTACGAGGATATATCACCATGAGGACAGTTTTCGGCGAGGACAAAAGCGCCAGGCCCGTCTCAGTCAGATACCTGGTGGTGAATGCACCCTCGTCCTATAACATAATCATAGGGCGTCCTTCGCTCAACCAGTTGTCAGCAGCAATATCAACACTCCATCTCACCATGAAGTACCCTCTGCCCAATGGTAAGGTGGGAGTGATCAAAGGAGATCAGAGGACGGCCAGGAAGTGCTACCAGGACAACCTAAGAGTTCGGAAACTGGACCACTTAACGTCTGGGCGGGGTCCCAACCCCTCAAACGCCCAGGACGTCAATTTTGTAGATTTGGATCCGCGAGAGGAGTACGTCGAGGAAAGGATGACCCCCATTGAAGACCTTAAGGAGATACAGATCGGCCCTCAGACTTCTCAAACTACTAAGGTTGGCACGGCTTTGACAAAGACTGAAGAGGAGGAGATAGTTCACCTTCTGCGAAGAAATTTGGATTTGTTTGCATGGAGCCCATCCGACATGCCCGGCATCGATGTAAATGTGGTATGTCATCATTTGGCGGTGGACCCAAAGCTGAAGCCCGTGGTCCAGAGGAAACGGAAAATGGGAGAAGAAAAGCGGAAGGCAGTGGATGAAGAGGTGAAGAAGTTGAGGGCGGCCAGGTTTATCAGTGAGATTAAGTACCCGACTTGGTTGGCCAACGTCGTGCTGGTGAAAAAGAGTTCGGGTAAGTGGAGGATGTGTGTCGACTTCACGGATCTGAACACAGCGTGCCCGAAGGATCCATACCCTCTTCCCACCATTGACAGACTGATAGATGGTACTTCAGGATACAAGACGCTGAGCTTCATGGATGCGTACTCAGGATACAATCAAATTCGGATGGATCCCCTGGACGCCCCCAGAACCGCGTTCATGACCAACGCGTCCAATTATTTTTACCAGGTAATGCCATTTGGATTAAAGAATGCAGGCGCCACTTACCAGAGGTTGATGGATAGAGTCTTCGCCGACCAGATTGGACGAAACTTGGAAGTATATATTGACGATATGGTGGTAAAGACCGCAGAGGCGGGAAGTCATTGCCAAGACCTCGAGGAAATCCTGGGATGTGTAAGGCAGTACAACATGCGTCTAAACCCCTCCAAATGCTCGTTTGGGGTGCAGGCGGGAAAGTTTTTGGGATATATGTTAACCAAGAGAGGGATAGAGGCCAACCCAGATAAATGCCAGGAAATCATCGACATGAGGAGCCCCACATCCGTCAAGGAGGTCCAGCAGCTCACAGGACGTCTGGCGGCATTATCTCATTTTTTGTCGTGTGCGGGAGACAAAGCTTTTCATTTCTTCACGACGCTCAGGAAGGGGGAGAAGTTCGAATGGACGGCCTAGTGCGAGGACGCCTTCATCAAAATCAAGTCTTTCCTGGCCACTCCACCAATTCTAACTCGCCCGGATAAAGGCGTCATACTTTACCTATACTTGTCGGTAACAGAGCACGCTCTGAGTTCGGTTCTTGTCCAAGAGAAGGAGGATGGCGAAATGCCGGTGTACTTCGTCAACAGGGTGTTTAAGGGCGCGGAGCTACGATACCAGAAAATCGAGAAGCTAGTTCTAGCGCTAGTAACCACGGCGAGGAAGCTACGCCCCTACTTCCAGGGTCACCGAATCGTGGTGAAGACCAACCACCCGGTTCGGCAGGTTTTGAAAAAACCAGATTTGGCAGGGCGCATGGTTCGGCAGGTTTTGAAAAAACCAGATTTGAAAAAACCAGTTTGGTTGGATACATCCTAGTATACTTTTGCAAATGTTATTTGGTCCGATTAAATATTTTTTGTGTTGTTGCTCATGTCATCACTGAGCGTCCAGGTACTTTGGTCGTATCACACGACACCCCACTCGTCCTTAAAGGAGACGCCGTTCAGAATGGTATACGGGGCGGAGGCAATGCTGCCTGTAGAAGTAGATACGCCTACGTGGCGCAGGGAAAATTTTAATGCAGAAGGTAAGGACGCGGACTCTTGCCGGGATTATCTTCTGGGATGACGCCTACTCTATGTATATTTGTGTAATTTATTAACAAACTGTACGGCTAACAATGTTTATTTCAGAAATCTTCCAACTAACGCTGTTTGTTTTGTACGATAACGAGATTGGCCAGGCATGCGACTTGGATATGCTGGATGAAATAAGGGAAGCTGCCCACATCCAGGAGTTCGCTGCGAAACAGAGGGCCGCCCGGAAGTACAATTCGAAGGTGGTTCCCAGGGACATGCAAGAGGGCGATCTGGTCCTAAGGCAGGTTGTAGCGCCGACCAGGATGGGAAAGCTATTCCCAAATTGGGAGGGGCCCTACAGAGTCCGTGAAAAATTGCCCGGCGGTGCCTATAAGCTGGAGGAATTATCAGGAAACGTGGTCCCAAGAACATGGAACGCCGTTCATCTGCGGCACTATTACAGTTAGTTTATTCTTTTAATTAAATTGTAACTCGCTCCTCGTATATTTGCAAAGTCGGGCGAGTTCCCGCATAACATTTTGTAATTTCACATTGGTATTTAATAAGGTTCTAGGGTGGCACTCTTTTCCCCTGCAAGGGCAGGGGTTTTTAACGAGGTGCCTCAGTTCTACAATAAGCACCTTGGTGTATGATTACGACTGCTCTATTATTTTAAGGCGATAAGACCCCTGTGGCGCTAAGACCTATTATTTTAAGGCGATAAGACCCCTGCGGCGCTAAGACCTATTATATAAAGGCGATAAGACCCCTGCGGCGCTAAGACCTATTATTTTAAGGCGGTAAGACCCCTGCGGCACTAAGACCTATAACCACGTGGCGACATGGCCCTATGCCAATGGGCTCGCCCTAGCATGATCAAAATCGAAATCAATGCAACTGCTTTTTCCTAAAGTTCTCGAAGTACAACATGTCGCCCTCACAGGGCTTAATCTGGGCACACACGTCTGAGCTGTATAACCCTCGGGGTAATGGCGTGGCTTACAGGAATACAGTTAGATTTCTTCAGGCTAAAAACGATCCACAGAATATGTAAAATGTTAAGAGGTTAAGGAAAGTAACCACAAGTCGAGCTTAGAAAATGCTACAGAATTTGAGTTTCTAGCGCAAGATACTCGAGAGAGTAAGAATGCATTCTAGTTAAGAGATGAACATTTAAAAAATTAGAATACGTTCCATCAGAAGGATGACCAGCTAAAAGTTAAAAAAGCAAGGAGCACGTTACAATTAAGATTAAAATAGTCATTTAGGGAGTCAAAAGGCGTAAAGCGTACATAAATGAAAAAAGCGTCCAAAGGGCGCGACATAAATAGCGTTAATCAGGGGAACTAAGCCCTAGGGGTTTACAAAAAGGAGAACAAAAGTCTAAAGCTACTCTTCATCCACGATCTTCCCATCCACAACAGTCCGGAATAGGTCGATCTCTTCCAGGGAGGCGTCTGGGTATAGGCAAGCGACCTGGGCCTTCGCCCGCTCAAAACCCTTCTCTTTGGCCAGGACACTCTCTTCCTCCGATGCCTCCAACTTCGCCCTCAGATCCGCCATCGCCGCTTGATGCTCCTCGGCCAGTGCAGCTTTCTCTTCAGACAAAACCTTGGCCGCTTCCTCTGCTTTAGCCTTGGCGGTCTCAGTCGTCTCCAGATCTCGGCGTACGGCAGCAAGTTTTTCCTCTGCCAGTTTTCTTGCCTCCTCAGACGCATTAAGAGCGCTTTGCATCTGCGCCAGCGCGCTTTGGTGCTCCGCCCTCTGCGCCCTCTCTTTCCGCTCGAGGTTGGAGAACCCCTCCGTCATCACCTGGCCCAGCAGGGCGCCCTTTAGGAGGTGGACGCCCATCATCTTCTGTACTTGGGAAAACTCCATGGTTTTAAGTCTCTTCCTGTCGTATTCGAAATTGAAGTTCTCCCGCATAAACCCCTCGTAATCAAAGCTGACGTCCCATAGCGAAGGGGGGGCATCTGTCACAAGGCGAGATAGCAAAATGTTAGTCCATAATAGAAATACAAAGAGAATTCTAAATGAAATGACAGGAGTTTGGTTTACCACTTTCCTGTTCTTGGGAGGTCTGGGGTTGAGGGGATTGGCCCTCATCAGTCCGGCTCCTTTTCCCTTTTTGCAGCATTGTGGCGTCTGCTGCAGCCACGACCCGGGATGGGATGGCGTCGATGGCGATCGCCGCCCCTGTTACTGTGGTGCCACCAGCGTCCCCAGCTTTGCGTTTCTCCCGCGTCATCAGGCCGGCGGGATCACTCCTCCCGCGAGCGTCGCCTTCTTCAGCTTTTTTTCTTTTCGCCCGCTCCAGGGCCAGCTTCTTCTCCACTGCGGACTTCGGCGCCATCGAATCTGCTTAAAGATCAAAGAACTCATGTCAGCTAAACGCAAACTTAACCACCAAACGGCGTCGCCCGCAATGGGTACGAGTGCTACCTATGTATTCTCCAAGAGCCACGGGGTCGTGTTCTTTGTGGATAAGCTCCTTCACGCTCAGAACCTCCATGTGCTCCAGGAAGTCGACTACGTCTTTCTCCGTGTCGCTCAGCTTGTCGTAGTCGTAGCCCGATACGGACAGGGGGTCGCCGGACCAATATAAAGGAAACCCCTCATCGCCGCCTTGGTCCATGAAGACGGGAATAGAGGCGTCCAACCCCCTTACTTTAAAAAATTTTCTCTTCCAATTTTTGTAGTTGTTTGCGAAGAGGGCAAACAGACCCCGTCCCTGCTGAGAGTTAATGGACACCCACGAGCCTTTTCCCACTCCCTTGGTGCAGTAGAAGGAGAGAAATGCGCCCACAGTTGGCGCCAAACCCAAGCCTTGGCATAAAACTTCGAAGCCCCTTACGTATGCCCAGCCGTTAGGATGAAGTTGAGACGGCGCTACATTTATCGCCTTAAGGAGCGCAGCTTCGAAGGGCGTGAAGGGAATCCTTACCCCCAAATTCGTGATTGCACAGGCGTACATATAGAACGCCTCATTTGGCACCCCTCGTGGGCGACGCATATAGACCTTTTCCCCTTGGACGCAGGGTTCGGTGACAACATCCGCTTCATCTCCCGTAGAGGATACCGCCTGATTCTCCCGGAACTCCGCCACTCTCTTTTCGGTGCTGAACAAGGAGGACTGGGCGGCCACATTCTCGTCCACCCATTCGGCGCCCGTTTCAGATCCCGCCATTTTCCCCTCTCGCTCACCAGGTCCTGAAGAAAAGAGAATAACTACATCACTATCATGGCTATTGCTACTAGAAGCACTTAACTCTGCGAAGAGGGGGGCAGCACCGTCGTCGCTGTCAGAGCTCACCTCAGAAGCGACGAGGGGGTGTCCAAAGTATTGTCGATCCACGAGCGCCCAATCTACCGTCCCATCCGCCCTCCGGGCGGCCCGAATGGCAGCGTTCCATACTTTGCGTCGCTCCTCCAAGAGGGGAGAACCCACCGAGTTACCTTCACTATCACACTCCCGTATCACTACCATCTTTTTTCTTTCCTTTACAAACGTTTAAGAAGCGTAAGCGTAAATGAGAAGGGCAAGGGAGTTACCTGTTCTTACAAATAGGAAGTAGGTTGCAATGTTCGCCGGCGCGCTAGCAGGAGACAGTTGTAAGTGATAGGTTCGACGGAACAGACAAACCCTACTTGTAAGCAGGGGACCTTGAGTTGCGTGCACGGTCTGAAAAGACACGAGATCAAACGGTGCAAAAGGCCCGTCTTTTCAGTGCTGCTTGGTTGGGATTACATTGAAATAAGGAAAGGCAGGCGAATCCTTAGCCGTTCAGATGATGGTACGAACGATCGCTACTTATCCACCGTTGGATTCCAATTAAAAGATTCACGCGCTGATAAGGTGTAGGCATCCGCAGGACACTAGGATGGGGAACAACCACCGAAGCAGACAGCAGGCTGCCAATTCTCACTACAGGTTAATATTTCACATCGCCGTATGTCGGACACTCAGTAATGAGCATCTGGTGGTCGCCCACGAAGCCAAAGTCGGGCATCTCGTCAATCACTTCGCCTTTTCGAGACTTGTGCTTGGGGGGCTGTGTACCGTCATCTTATTCCTTTCACGACACGTGGCAGTCCTCCCCGGCCAGCTGGGCCTCATTCCCCACGTGCCCGCCACGTGGGCGAGGTCACGTTCCCGCAGAAACAACTAGGGTAAGGAAAGGGCCCCCGAAACACACCCAAAGCGGGCTGACCACGTCAAAACCCGAGCTAACGGCCACATTTGAACCCGTCTACCAGGTCTTTCCCACGTTCCCATTGTGGGCCGGGCTCCTCGGACGAAGACCAAGTCACCGCTCCAGGTGGCTGGGGAATCCCGTAAGAACCGCCCTCACTTCCCTAGGCCGGGGGACGTATAAAAGGGGTTGTAACGGTTCATAAGGCATCACGCTCATTTTTACACAGAAGAAACCCTAGCCAAGCTCTTGAGTCAGAACATCGCTCAGGGGGTTGGTACCATTGTTCATCTAGCAGGAACAAAACTGCCTAGGGCGAAACTTGGTAGAAATGGTTCACTAATGGTTGAAATCTGCCAATTATTGGCGTTGAAGCACTTGCAGCTCACGATACTCACATTCTTGTTACTGAAGCCAAACATAATGCATTCTTGTTTTCTTGTTTCAGCAACTACTTCATCTACCCTAGTTCCATTGAGGTCGTTGAGGAAATGCAATTGCACGTTGCTTTCCTTCAAGATGACAAAGACATATCTTGGGCTCCTTATTCCTTGGATCCCTATATCATTCCTTGCACTATATGCTTGTCTTTCTTAAAGATGGTAGAGGAATAAGGAACGTTAGAGGATCTCTCTAGTTCCTGCAACTTTAGTTTCAACTATACTTTTCGGAGTTCCTTGATCCATCATTCAATCAAGATTTGGTTTTTATTGAAAGACCAACTTTAGGAAAGGTGCTTGTGTTTTATCCAAATGCTCTTGATTTTGCCCCTTTTGTGTAAGACCGGTTGTCAACCATGGCACAAACATCAGCCATTTGGATTTCAATTCTTTTGAAGGAAATTGGTCAATCTTGGATTAATCAGCCATTTGTTACCAATAGTTGTTTTAATGCTTCAATCTTAACCTCCGTTGCAACAACTTTTTATTAGAATCTTCTTTGTATTGCTAATAATATTCTTAATGAAAGGCCTTGAGCAGACCTTAAAAAAATGAATGCATTACATATTCCAAATACAACATAAACATCCCAATCCCAATCACATAAAAGTTAAACTAACAAAGTTGTACAAATAACATTGTTGAGATTTAAAACAATAGACTACAATTCTACAAATGCATTACATCACTGATGAAGGCATTCAAATCGGTTTGAGCTGAGCCACCATCTGCGATTGCATTAAGACATATCTTTTGAAGCTTTTTGCTTCTTTCCCTAATATCTCTTGTAAGCTCACCATCCAAATCCATAAATTCATGCACTAGCTTTACAATTTCATCTTTCTTCACCAAAGTATCTCGCTTAACATCTTCCTTCACTCTCAACCCAACTTTCCAATCCTATATTGTCATCTTACTAATAAATTAAATGGTTGGTCAATATATTTTGGAAAAGTCAAAAATGAAACCCCGACAACAAGACTTTCCTTTGTTGAATTCCAACCACAATGGCACCAAAATCCACAAAAACCAATCCCATGTGATGACCACCACAAATTTCCTTCAACCTTGAAGCCTCACTACTTGCTATCCATAAGAACAGAACATTGCTTGCACACAAAGCAGCTGCAATCTCATCAGTTTGTGCACTTGAAACCAAGAAAAAAAACTACCTTGTGCTATATAAAGAATAGAACCAATGGGTTGGGAATCAAGCCACTCAATGTAATAGCTATGATTAGTGTTCCTCGATTTTGGATTGTTTTTAATAGGGCTAAAATTATGTAGTGTAGATTGGTAAGGACAATTTTGATTTTAAGACATCAATGGCTTGAGATTCAAGATCATAAATTGAAGTGAATAGAAGATATTGTGCTTTGTGAATCCATTCAAAACCTTTCAAAAAATATTGCATCATTTTCTTGCTTCGGTCACTATCATCGTTTAGAGCAAAATCTGCTAGGCGCGTTGAGGAAATTCCAGGAATATAGCGAACACGTTTGTCACCATTTTCTGTCATACATAATTTAATTAATATCACACAATTTCACAGTTAGATAAGAAAACCATACATTTTTAATTTAAGATCATCAACAACATTGTGTAGTGAGATTGATTGCTCAATAACCCTCTCAAATTGCTCACAATTTCATAAAAATGTCCGTCGGTAGTTATGATCCTATCGGGGTTTACTCACAAAAAATGTTCATTTGAAGTCACAATTCGTTGAGCAATTTGAAAAACTTATTGAGTAATCGCCATATTTTGTATGGTGTAACACATCAAAGAACTTTTTTTTTAAGAAAATTGAAGAATTGTTAAATCTAAATTTAGAATCAACTTGCATTAATTTATATTTGATTTGATGGCTCGATTCACAATAGCTTAAAATAATATTGAGTAATGATAGGTGGACGGGGACATCCAACCATTGGTGGTTGGTCAGCGGCGGAGTTCTAAAAATCCACGACAGACAGTCGTGGACAGAGCTCACGATGGTCGACCTCCTCCCACCACTAATATTATTAAAAACTTATAAAATAAATAAATTTTGAAAAACAAAGTTTAAATAATAAATGAAAATTAATTGCATATATTAAATAATGACTCAAACACAATGACACCGTATTTTTATACTGTTGATTTTTTAACAATTTTCACACCTTAGGTTGCTGGTCCATCGAATGTGCTATGGTGTCAGTGCAAAGAGTCTGTTTTTGTGTTGCTTTAACAATTATGAATAATTTTTATATGAACACAAACATCTGAACATATAACTTTTAGACACACTCATATAAAAGAAAAGTTAATAATCAAAGTAATATATATTTTTCTAAATAATTATATGATGTGTATTTTTATGAGTGTGTATAAAACAATATGTCAGGAATCTTTGAGTTCACATAAGAATTGGTCAACAATCATCTAATATTATGGCCCTTAAAAATACCTTAAGTTTCAAATTACATAATCAATATGTGTCGGACCGATGCTGCTAGAATATTGGATTTGGTTACCTGGAAATTTCGCTAGGTAGTGACCATTTTGTTCGAAAAGGTGTTGATGTAGGAACACAGAGAAAATAGATGTCGGCATAGGCCAAAACGATGCTGTCGGGATATTCCTTCGGTTTGCAACCACAACAGCCCAATACAACAAAGTATCATAAACATTGATAGAAGGAGGGTGATCAAGTTGGTCTAGTAGCTCCTCAGAGGGTGCTTACATCATTGTCATGACATCTTCCATGAATGCAGAGTGGTTGCGGCCGCGGATCAGTTCAGAGGGAATAACGTTGGGGATCGAACGGAAGCTTATGTTGTCGGGTGTTGGATTGGAGGAGATGAAGCTTAGCTATTCTTCAGTGACAACAAAGGTAACATGGATGTTGTTGTTGTTGGAGACAAGGAGCTTGAAGAGGTTCATCATAGGGTTGATATGCCTTGTACAGGAAAAGGCATGGCTACCATGTGGCAGAGGGAAGTTGGTTGTGCTTCCATAACAATTTTGGGAAAGAAATATATGGTTTTGATGAGTTTGATACTTTCTTTGAGAGAAAATGAAGATTGAACTTTGAATCTTGATATTCTTTTTTTTTTTCTAAGAATATATTATTGTTTTTAGTTCGTCAGAATTTATAATTTCATGCGTGCCTAAAATAATCTAGCAACTATCTTCACGTTATACCCACACAAAAAAAAAAAGACATGCAGATTGAGAGGGAGATAAAAATGGCCCCATCTCTAGCCACGCTCCCTTTTCCCAACTTTTGATTAACAAAAAGAATAAAATAAAATATCTCCCCTCCAATAAAATAAAATAAAATCTTCTTGTGTGCTCATTCAATACCCTAAATATTTTCTATTCATTTTTTTTATTTCTCATAAAATACAAATATTTACAAATAAAAAATTTTAATCCACAAATCTTAGGTCAGACATTAAGACCGGGGTTCGAACCCCGACACATCTACTTATGTGTGAGAGTTTATAATGGTTTTACCATTTTGTTTATTTATATAAAAAGAGGATTGCTATTTACAGTGAATTATAAATTCACAAAGACATCGCGATAGTAATTCACCAATCATAATACACTATTTTGCATAATACACGGAAGTTATGTGAGAGTAGTGGAAAGTTCCTTTACTTATTCACTCAATACATTGTTAGGAAAAAAAATTCAGACACAACTTTATGGACGTTATAGATTAATCATGATTATAATTTTTTCAACGTTTCTCACCCCTCAATATCTCTAAAATCTTCTAAATACACATCCGGTAGTTATTACTGGATGTATGTTTGACAAAAAAACATACATCCGATAGATAACTACCGGATGTATATTTAGGAGACGTTAGAGATATTGAGGGGTCTAAAGAGTAACACGCTAATTTTTTGGCTGGAAAACAAGACTAAGCCCAATATGTAAAAAAAGGTTTAAGGCCCAGTTAAACATAGCCAAACACGTTATATATCGTGAGATTTTCTTTTTGTACCTTCCATTCTTCTCGAACTCTCACCGCTTTCCCCATAACTCATAACACCAAAGTTTTTGCCAATAAATCACATTTCATAAGCTTGTAGTTTATTTGTTCAACATATAGCATCAGAATATAAATTAACATTTCAGTTTATACAATCTAAATTGTGTCAAACCGTCATGACACTAAATTTTAACAACATTGGATTCATTATATTGACATTCTGGATTATATAAACTTAATGTATAAAATATATGTTGGGCACAAAGAGTAGATAATGTAAACAAAACATAATTGTTAGCACGAAATCTATTCGCAACACACATTAACACATAATTAATAACAACACACATCAAAATATAATCAAAACATAACATATCAAAATATTATACATGCATAACCAAATATCCAGAAATACAAAGTCATAAACCCGATTGGGTAACACACCCTTAGCACCCCCCCTTCCTCCTACGACAGTAAACAATTCCTCCTCGAGTCTCTCTAAATATCTGCTTCAAACCCTCCCAGACTTGGATCCCCTACTCCACACGGCCATTTGCCATCAACCCAACTGCTAATATCTTGATATTGTCTAACCGTGGGACCATGTTTCTATCTGGATTCCTTGCCACTTCAGCTGCAATTTTTACAAAGGCCTTATTTTCATATGGTATATGAGGGTATCCTAGAGGTGTGTCCAGCACGTACAAATGTGATATCCTCTGATACTACCTCATGTAACTCAGTGGCGTATTCCATTCGTACAACACAAGATCTCCTAGGTCCTTTGCGACCAACACATGATCAAGAAAGTTTTTATAAGCCTCATACACCTGCTGTCGAGTCACCAGAGGTGAAGCAGATATGGATGTATGCCTATAAATGGTCTGGAAAAATTCGAACTACCGCAACATGCATTTATGGAGATATCAGAGCATGCAATGTTCATATCTAATCTAGCCATAATAGAGGCTAATGTTCTCGAACGTGACTGGTGATGAGTGTTGTTGGCGTAGAAGACACAATCATAGGGTATCAGTCAATCTAGGTGCTCGTGGTAAGGGTTTATGACCGTCTGATCCTTAAGCGGTGTAAACATCATAAAACGTGGGTGTCGATCCTCCATGTACCCTTACTCAAAATCCTTGGCCCCAACACACTGGAAGTGCTGGAATACCCATATCTGCATCATTATATATTAATTGTAAACAACATAGAATAAAACATTTTTAACAATTAAATAAATAATAATATGTTTGTTTTACCTTAAGGGGTGTAAGGTAACCAGCCAGTTGCTTCGTCTTATAAAGGGAGGCGACATTAAGCTCTCTCTACAAGTGGATCAGGGAATCCGTCTCCCGGGCAAAGTCATGAATCATCTCCAGATCACAAAAATACTCAAAGTATTTCACATCAACATAAGTGGTGGTGATGTCGGTATAGAGAGTGGTGTCCACCAGTATAGTATGTACACCATCAAACTCAATAAAATGCTCAGGCTCTGATACTTGAGATGATTCAACTCTGCCACGTTTCAATGGCCTTAATGATTTATGCGTTTTATGCTTTATATAAAGAATTAGTGGGAGAACATAATGAAAAAAGTGTTAAAAGCTCGACAATGTGATTTTTTTCTTCTTCAAATCAATGTATAAAGACCAAGCTAAGACTATCCATAAGGTGAGGGCCATACTCTTTAAGACTTGATATTTAACAAAGCCATGTTGTGGAGCCAAAAAGTGAGTAAATATCAGATACGAGAGATGTGCTTTGTGAAGCGCTCTCTCTTTTCGGTAGAATCTACATTTTTTTTAATATTAGAATATTAAAATATAATGATATAGTTTTTTTAATAAATGATTAATGTGTCCCCCATTTAAGAAATTTGAGTGAGGTGTTGGATTGAAGAAATTGAATATTTATTAGGTACTATTATTAAAATATTATAAATGGATGATGTATACACGTATAAATTGATTTAAGTACCAAAAAATAGATATATTTATGGATATCCTCTAATAGTAAGGCACCTGACATTTACCAGAACACTATTGATCAGAGAATATTAGGGACAAAGTACAGTTACAAAATCATCTCAAAACCATTACTTCAAGTTCAAAGCTAAGCTTTATACATGGGACAAGCACAGAACAACAACATTATTCACCTACCCAATTGCAGGCTAATAAGACATTTTAATAACATTCCCACATTTTGAATTATTAAAATGCATTACACAAAGTAAAGTGAAGTAAAACAAAATAAAAGGGTATTAGTGTGAAGACTAATTAAAATGATATTGGCTTAGCAACAATGGTTGAATGTTTGAGTATGTGCAGACTAAACTGTCCTCCTTTTTCAGAAGTGTCAATCTTTGATTGTCCAGGTGGAGGCAAAAGCTCGAAATTCTGAACCAAACGGCCAATAGTGATACCAAGGATAGGTAAGGCAAGAATAATTCCAGGGCAACTTCTTCTGCCAACACCGAAAGGAAGGTACCTAAAATCATTTCCGTTAGCCTCAACATGAGACTCTTCCTCCAAGAACCGTTCGGGCCTGAATTCCTCCGGCTTTTTCCAGTGAGCCGGGTTGTTTGCGAGCCACCATGCATTGACCAATATCTTGCTCTCGGCTGGGATGTCGAAACCACCTAGCTTTGCATCATGAAGGTTCATGTGTGGGACGAGGAGTGGGATCGCCATTCGAAGACGAAGTGTCTCTTTTATCACAGCTTGTAGGTAAGGTAGCTTGTGGAGATCTGGCTCAGTTACTTGCTGTCCTGCTCCAAGAACTCTCTCCATTTCTTCTCTTACTTTCTTTTGGATGTCTTGGTGGTTCACTAGCTCAGCTATTCCCCATTCAATTGACCATAGTGTTGTTTCAATTGCTGTTTAACAAACATAATATTTTGTATATATATTAGAAAATCACCATAAGAACCTATAAGAGCAATTTAATTATGTTTTTTTTTCTTCATATATTCTCTCTGTCCCAAAATATATATAAACAAAAATGAGTCAACATAACTTGATGTATTTGATACAAATTTTGAACCAAATACATTAACTTTTGTTGACCAATTTTTGCTTATATTTTGGGACGGAGGGGTACGTTAAGAAGGGTACATACCTCTTAATTTATTTTTTGTTTTTTTGTTTGTTTATTAAAGTTTAGGTTTCATGCTTATCCATCTAGGCACTAACGCACAACTATACTAAAAAGTTCAAGATCCACATAATTTCTTTTCTTCTCGTAACTTCTATTCTAATCTAATCTAAACCAAAAGTCCAAAACAATCAAGTAATCAACATGTGACTTTATAGGGAGGCAGTTGCACCAACCAAATTTGGTGACCACCATTTTATTGGAAGGTAGTAGGTGCACCAATAAAATTTGGTGGCCACAATATATTAGAGGTCATCACTTCATCAACTTGATTATTGTTTTCTCTGAAAGGTTCATCAACTTGATTTTAAATAGAATTAGTTTGACTATAATTGATTTGATCTAAATAATTCATATTTAAGTATATTTTTATAAATTATATATTCAATTGTTTTTATTTACTCTAAAAGCAAATCTCATAACTACTATAAATTTTTCAATTCGACAAAAATGTTATATTTTATCACTTTTAGTCAAAGTGATGTTTAAAAGTAAAACAAATTTTACTTCATCAAAAACACCAATATTTTTACTAAAATATGTCTTTTAATGTTATTTTGCACAAATACAAAATAGCTGAGATCGATAAATAATCCAGGCATCCTCTCAAAAAAAGTAATTCATACATTCTTTTACCTTTCATTGAAACACACTAACATATGTAAAATAATTAATAATGTCAAGAAATAATTGACAAAAACAATAGTTCATGACTTATAAATTGCAGAAAAAAATCAAAAAATGACAAACAAAAATGTACAAAAGAATACTCCCTCTGTCCCTTTTTATAGGAGTAGTTTACAAAAATCACGTGTATTAAGAAAAATTGTTGGAGTAATAAAGTTGTCTCAAATGTGTGTGACTATTACTAGATTACCCTTAATTAAATATATATTTAATGTTAACTTTTCATATACCAAGACAAATTGATAGTATTAATAAGAGATATATTTGAAAAAAAAAAGTAATCAATGTAGCTAGAAATTTGTATATGGTCTTATATTTAGAGACAAAACTTTTTTTTTGGTAACTATGCCTAGAGTAAAATTTTACTTATTACTCCCTCTGGTCCTTAATATAAGAAGAAAAACAAAAAAATATCAAAACCAAGACAATCAATAATTATTGGAACTTTTTAAATGTTTTTACAAATATATCCTCATAAAAATTTGTGAAGTATTAAATATACCCATTAACATTAAAAAGACAAGCATTAAATGAGAATTACAAAGGTCTTTTATGCAATAAATACACCTTAAAAATTGTGATATTTTCTTATAAATAGGTCCAAATATTTTTTTGAAAAGTTTCTTATACTAATAAACAAGGACAAGAGAAGTATTTATATAAAAGTCTTGAAAACAAGAAAACGAATTTCCCTTTTACTCGCAAGCTTATAAAAAGACACAAAAGTGTTTAAAATTGACCAAACTATGCACACACATACAACAAAAGCATTGAATGATAGTTAGATCGAGTCCCCATATAGATCCATCCAGTACCTCAAAACGGAAGGAGTCAACATCAAAATACTATTGCAAGTTAGTAAGAATGAGTCTGAATGGCCCCATGGCCATGGCCACCATACTCATTGTTTAAGAAAAATGAATGGAATGATTCCTCTTTCTTTATTAATGATTAATAATAATGACTCATTGCAAAATCTACGTGTCCCTTTTTCCTCCTTTCATATCTACAACTACAACTACAACTAGTATTTCCCACACTTAAAAAATATGTGCAACCAATGACGTAAATGTCACTCAGTTTGAGTTGGCTAGTTGCCAAAACATTGTTAAAATGAGGTTTGAATTCGAATATGATTTTATAAGGTTTTTAATCTCACAATACCACTCTATATTTTTAATAGTTGTTCTATAAATAAAGATTGAATACTCGTCTACTTATTATTTTACTTCTTAACTTCGTCGACACAATCACCAAAACAATTTCCTTACATGTGAAGGGGTTCAATTTTGTGTATAAACCTAACATTCTTTTTCTTTTCTTTAATTTAATGGAAGCTGACATTCAAATTGTTAGTGGAATTTGGAAGGTCGGCTATGATCACATTAACATGTTGAGTTAATAAAAATGACAACTATGTCCATGACCACATTCTGACAATACATCCACCTTCCTGTTAGATTAGTTATTATAATCATTATTTTAATTCAAATATGTGACTAAAATTCGATTCTAATACCCTTTTAATTATTATTTCAAATATTAATAGAAAAAAAGTAAACTAAAGAATAAACCATACTTTTAGCGCAAAAAAAAAAAAATGTCTTACCAGCAACATTGATGTTCTCAACAATGTAAAGAACGTTGTCATCATTGATCTCACCCTTCTTTTGAGCATCCAAAATGTGATCAATAGCACATTTAAGTCCATCATTGCTCGTGGTGCTCTTGGTGCTTTCAAGCTTCCTGTTAACATAATTCCAATTTAATTACTCAGAATTTGACTCTTCTATTCACCTCTTTAAATGTTATTAAAATTCAGAAGAATTAGAATTCAAAGTGTAGTTTTGATCAAAATCTCAATGACAAACGGATTTAGATAAAAATTAACTGAAGAATTCACAATCAATTTTGTAAAAGAAAATTCAATTTTGTCCAAAAATGAAAAAGGATATTGAGAAAATTAAAGCAAAAGAAGAAAAACTTACTTTCTCTCATCAACGAAATAATCTTTGAAAAGCTGCAACCTACGATCTTTAACCTCTTTACAAACCTTCAAATAACCTTTCAAAAAAGGTCTCAAAATAGGAATAAAATCACCATAATTATACTCAAAACTTTGAGCCAAACGACTCCTTTCACCATTCAAAGCTTTCAATTTGACAAATAAAGGATCCTCTTCACTCTCAAATCTTCTATCAAACATAATCCTATACATAATATTATACATCATCAACTGCAACCTCTTCCTTATCACAATCCCACCAACACTCGCTTCCGCATTCTTCTTCACATCCTCAACAACACTCTCTGCTTCTGACTCCCAACCATAACGGTACTGTTGAACAACCTTGTTTGTGAAAAAAGGTACCGTCATGATTCTGCGCATTTTACGCCAATGTTCTCCGTATACAGTGAACACCATATCTTGTCCTTTACCTGTGAAGATATCGAAAACTACGTTACGTGTACGTGATCCGAATTCAACACCTTGTGTGTGAAGAACTTCTTTAGCCAGTTCTGGGGAAGAAACTACCACTAGGTTACGTTGTCCCATACGTAGGAGGAAGATTTCACCGAACCGTTTGGCGTAATCGGTGAGGTTACGGTGGTTGAGATCATCTCCGACTTGAAGCCAGTTACCGAAGATAGGGACTGGGATTGGACCTGGTGGGAGTTTGAAGCGTTTGCCACGGAGTTTTGAGATTGTGACGGCGATTGTGGCAGCGATGAAGAGGGCTAAAAGGGTCTTTTCAAGGAGGAGAAGATCCATTGTTGAGTGTGTTTTTGTCTTTTGTGTTGTGTTGTGAGGGTAATGGAAATGTTAGGAGTAGTTGTTGGTTTTTATAGAGGTTTTGATGATGATGTGTTTGGGTTTTTGGTTAGGTGGAATTACTGTAGAGGGTTAGGTGGGGTTTGTGGCTTTGGTGTGTGTTGTCTTTTTTTTGTGTGTAGATTAAACTAAGAATTACATTCTCTTTTGACATCGAGTTACGGATGGTTTTTGTAACAAGTAATTAATTAATTCTTGTGTTATGTTTGGGTATTTTTAAGTATAACTTTATCAACAAAAAAGTTTTTAACACCCAC
Source organism: Medicago ruthenica (assembly GCA_018208015.1). Lineage (NCBI taxonomy): Eukaryota > Viridiplantae > Streptophyta > Magnoliopsida > Fabales > Fabaceae > Medicago > Medicago ruthenica. The sequence goes on along the minus strand of CM031375.1, from coordinate 21,892,537 downwards.
TAATTTCGAATATTTATTTAACATCTAATTTTATCTCTTTTTCTATCATATCAGTGATTTATCATATTTTTTTGGAGGAGTTAAGTAGTTCAAATGTTTTTTGGATCTGATAATAGACTATTTAGTTAGAGGCGCTTATCAGTTTTTGACAAATATTGAAGTCGTTTTATTATTTTTTTTTTTACTTAATTTGGCATAAGAAGGTTCCTTTGAAGGTGTCCTTTTATACTTGGCGTCTTCTTCACGATCAACTTCCTACAAAAGACAACATATTCAAATTGGGCATCATTCATCATTATTCCCAACATTGTGTGTCTGGTTGTGGTGCTATTGAATCAGTTCATCATCTGTTTTTTTGTTGTAATTCTTTCGGCACTATTTGACATCGTGTTCGTCAATATTCAAGCATCTGATCATTTTAATCAATTTGGTCAATCAGCAAACAACTCTAAATCTCGGCGTTCATTTTTGCACCTAATTTGGTTCTTCATTGTCTGGACAATTTGGAAAGAAAGGAATAATAGACTTTTTAATAATAAGGAAGACTCAATTTGTCATATCCTAGACAATGTAAAGTGTCTTTCTTATTGTTGGCTAAAGACAAAGAATATGTCTTTTGCTTTTGGGTATCAAAATTGGTGGTCTAGTCCTTTTACTTGTTTGGGAGTTGGGTAATACTTCTCCTTTTTTTTAATTAGTTTTGTAACATTATGTGTTAAAGGTTTTTTCTACTTTACCCCTTGATGATTTAGGGGTAATTTACCCCTTTCAAAGAAAAATTTCAATTTCTTCATCTTTATTTTTAAAATCAGTTACCATTTTCATCTCAAGAACATCAAACTTCTGCATCTTCTTCATTTAACATGTGATCTCCATCTCCTTCGTTTCATAATCGAATCATATTTGTTATTAGGGGTAATTTACCCCCAATTCATTAAGGGTAATGTATTTTGGTTTTTTCTTACAATTAGTTATCATTTTCATATCAAAAACATTAAGTTTCTTCATCTCATGTTATTAGGGGTAACTTACCCTCAATTCATGAAGGGGTAATGTAGGCCTCACCGTTGTTAAAACTCTTGTGTTTTACTTTGGCACATCTTGTGTTAGGTAAAACTTTTTTTCGTTGATAATATATTTCATTTTACCTTATTCAGATAAAGAAATAATAATAATCTATGACATTTATCACATCACTATTTTTATCTCTTCTCTTTTAAAATGTATATTGGATTTTGGCCGTCTATTAATCATTTTCCTTAATCAATATTCAATATAAAAGTTTTTTTTTTGCAAGAAATATATAATAAAATTCTTAAAAAATCCAATATAAAAGTTGTCTACATTATTAGTCCATCATAACTATTAAATTATTAAAATTTTGACTTTAATCAAATTTATTTTAAACATTACACATCCATGATTTGTCGACGATATAAAAAGTTTCATAATACTTTTGCATCAAAATTAATTAATTTTTATTTAAAATATATGTCAGTTCTTTAACTTTTGTCTTTGCACGTATTATTTTAATTATAAAGTGTATAAAATTGAAGAGTATTTGATTGAAAACTTACAAATTACTAGATACAAAATTATTTAATAATTATTCTTCATATATTTCATGTCTTTAGAAGTTTAAGATATTCGTACATAGATTAAGAAAATAGCTAACACATTTTGTACTACAATTAAGAAATCATTTAATTATCATATATTTGTAGAAAAAAATCTTACTTTTTCTAATAAGTAAAACTATTTTTTGACATGTAATAAATAAAAACTATTAAGTAAATTATTAAATAATTTAGAAATTTATTTTTTTAATGTAAAGTGCATAAATACTATAAGGGTATTGATAAAAAAAATAATAATAATCATGTTAAAATTCATTTTGTATATATATTTTTGAAATTAGTCATTTAAGGGTCAAACAATATATCAGTACAATTAACTTTTTGGTTATTGTTTCATGAGATTACCTCAATTTTAAGGATCCACACATGATAATTGTTTAACATTGACGGTGAAAATTACTTTACACCGACAATGCATCAAAATTAACCTAAATATATACTCCATACTTATGTAACTAAATCAATATTTTTAATGCTTGTGAGATTACCTAGACATAAAAATGTCAAATAATATTAATTTAAGAAAACCAAACTTAAAAAGGATAAAATCTAAAATTTTAACTTAAATAAATAAAGTAGATTGCTGAAATAATTTTGTCCAACTAATACTACTATTGAAGATGTGAGAACGTGGAGTTTGTGGTAGGAATAGTGACGGGTTAGATGACGCTAACTTTTTGGTGGAGAAGTGGTAAAGGTAAGAGCAAAATTGAAATACAGAGAAAGGATGTCAACTTGTCATGTGTTCGTGCGACGGTCCACGTTGTCCTTTTACATGTAGTAGGTGAGAGGGTTGGTGGCTGGCAAAGCAAAACAAAAAAAATGTAGCATATATCATAAGTTCTTTTTTTTTTGTTTGACAGAATGTATGTAGTATATACTATACTACTTACGCAAAATTAATCAATATTATAAGCCACTAGGACTGGAATGATTATTATAAAAATTATGGTTTTAAATGTCAACATTTTACATCATCAAAGTAATATTTATAATATTTAGTCTAATGAACCCCTCAAAAAAAAAATATTTAGTCTAATGAAGTTGAGATGCGTTGTACGTATCAAGTGACACTCGTTGGGATATATTTTTTAATTTTAATTTTTATAATTTTTTAAAATGCTAAAATGAATTAAAAAAATAAGTCTCAAGCACAAGGCGTGTCAGAGAAAAAATCAAAGTTTACAAAATGTTTACAAAAAACCCAAAGGCACAGAAACAAAACAAAACTATACAATTAACCAATGTCCATGCTCAGCAAAGGTTGACACCACCAACTATGGTAATCTAAAGCAAAGTTCCTCAAATGTGCTTTTAACCACCAGAAAGATAATGGTTTGACACTATCTATAAGCTCGAGAGTGGCGTCTGGTTTGTTTGAAAAAATTCTGATATTCTTGTCATTCCAAATAGTCCAAATGCAAACACACCAAATCATGATCAAAATGTAACGTTTTGTTTTTGAAGTGCCGACAATGTTACCAAACTGAACTAAATGGTCTAGAAAAATATGAGGATAAACTGAAACAATGTCTAACCAACGGCACACGTCATACCATAAGGAGCCAAACAACGGACAATCCATACAAAGATGAGCCGCAGTCTAAATGTTTTCTTTAGTAGGAACTCTGTTACGCAGCAATCTTCACACAAACAAAGACATCTTCAAAGGAATAGACCGATGCCAAATGAACTCCGGAGCTACTACCTCCTGATTAGAAATCTCCCTGGTAAGGATTCTATACGCAGCACGCACAAAATACCCACCATCAGGCTTAGGAGACCAAATTCAACGATCCGATATACCAACCTGCAAAAACACATCAAGAAGAACAACCCTGCATCAATTTAATAAATCCTCCTCCCACACCCTCAGACTCCTCCTTCAATGTCAAACATCACCACTTCCCCCCACCCTAACCTCGTCATTTCCAGCACCGTTAATCCCTTATAATCCAACAACTCAAAATAGACGCCGAAACCTGACACAAGAAGCTTCATCCCCCAACCACCTATCTGTCCAGAAGAAAGTATCTTCCCCGTCCCCACCTTCCGGCATAAATTCTCCTCAAACCATCCCTCCCCCTGCAAATAAACCGCTTCTCTAATGTGAACCAATTCCTTCCACCAAAAAGACCTATTCCTCCCCCCCCCCCTCTCCTTCAACTGACCGCCCTCAAGCCCCATATCTCGCCACCAACACCCTAAACCATAACCCATCTCTCTCATTCACCATCCTCCAACACCACCTACCTAACAAAGCCACATTAAACTCCCTAATCCGTCTATCCCCCAATCCCCCAAGCCACATTAAAAGAGATTTAATAGTGGAAATGATACTTGAGGGATCTCTGAAGAAGGAAAGAGCATAGACATGAAGATAGGTCAGAACAGACTTAAGAAGAATTAGACGGCCACCAAAAGATAAAAACGTGCTTTTCCACCCAGACAAACACATCTTAATATGGTCAAGAAAAGGCTCCCAAAAATTCAATTGACGCACATCACCCCCAATTGAGAGCCCCAAATACAAAAAAAGGCAACCGACCAACTTTACATCTCAAAACAGAAGCAGCTTCATTCATCCAAGAGTCATTAACATGGACCCTTACCAACATGCTTTTATAATTTCTTTTTACATGATATTAACTTTTCTCTATGTATGATATAGAATAAAGACAAACCAAATGATTGAATTTAAATCTTCAATGAATTTCATTAAAGAACAAATCCTTCAAAATCTCTTTTTTTTTCTCCTTCTTAAATCATAGTCGTCATCAATTTTTTTATTGATCTATCGAAAAAGGTGATATATCACTACTAGAAAACTGTCATTTAGAGACCGATTTAGACACCAAAATTTATTAGTCACAGTAGTGACCGATATAACAACCAATTATTATAAACAATTAACCAAAACAAAGAGTGTCTCTAAATCGGTCCCTGAATTTATTTAGTGACCGATTTAAAAACTGATTGTTCAACAACCGAAATATCACCCTATATCCTCTCTTATTTTTTTTCAATTTTTAAAATAAAAATTGTTTATAATAATCAGCCACCGAATTATTAGTCTCAAAAAAGTATAATTTTTATTTTATTAATATTAGTATTATTAAACCTACTGAAGCTATTGAGCGGGATAAACCTATTGAGCTACTGAAGGTATTGAAACTATTGAACAGAGCTGTCAAAACGGGCTACCCGGCCCGTTTCGGGCCGGCCCGAGCGGGTTGCGGGCTTTTTAGGGCCGGGCTAAAAAGCCCTGTTTAAATTCGGGCTAGAATAATAGAGCCCGAGCCCGGCCCTATACGGGCTCCCGGGCTCTCGGGCCGGCCCGCACACACCTTTTTTTTTTTTTTTTAACATAGCTGTACCATGTAACATAAAAAAATCTTAGCATAGGAATATTTTTTGGGAAATAACAGAACGTGATTATTGGTAGTAGTGGCAAATAGGCAGAATCCAAAAATATAAAAATAAAAACTCACCTTTTTGATAAAAATATACTTAAAACATTAGATCATTTTGATTTAAAAAAATAAAACTCACCTTTACAATAAATTAAATGAGTTTGAAGAAGAAAATGAAAACTTTATATAGAACAATAATGCAGAAATTCAAGCAAAAAATGTACGAAATTAAGAAGATTCTGAAGTTGACTCATGCAAATCCAATAAGCAAAGCTAATTTTTTTTGTTTATGCGGGCTGCCGGGCTACCCGTAGCCCGTACGGGTAAGCCCGAACGGGTTACGGGCTTTTACGGGCCGGGCTAAAAAGCCCTGGAAAAATTCGGGCTGCAATTTTTAAGCCCAAGCCCTACATTTTTTTCGGGCTTTCGGGCCGGCCCATACGGGCTGGCCCGTTTTGACAGCTCCTACTATTGAAGGTATTGAGCGGGATTGTCAAAAATTTCCCCCCTTTGATAATTTCATCAAAAATGATACCTAAAACTTTCCCTCTTGAATCAATTTCCCTCTTCATCTTTTCATCAAAAATTAAACCCTAATATTAACCTCTTTCATCTTTTTCCCTCTTTTCACTTGAACCCAAAAGAACAATAACCCTAAACACAAAAGAAATTTCCCCTTTTCATCATTTTTCATTAAAATCAAAATCAATCATCATGAAATTGAAACTCATCATCAATGAAATCGAACCCCATTAGTGAAGTTCCAGTTTTTCCATTTCTTGTTCTCACCGTACTGTTCACGTTCTTGTTTTCATCGTACGTTGTTGTTGTTGTTGTTGTTGTTGTTGTTGTTGTTGTTGTTGTTGTTGTTCCAGTTCTTGTAATCGACATCTGAATCACCAGGTTTGTTCCTCTTCTTTGTTTGTTCATGTATTACGTGAATATGGGTCATTTATGGGTCATTTTGTATTGGTCATTTATGTATTATGTGAATATGGGTCATTTATGTATTATGTGAATCTGAATCACCATACTGTTTGTTTCATTGAATCACTCTATTTCTTGTTTTGTTTATGTTCTCATCCCTACTAGAACTCAAATGGGTCGTTTATGTATTATGTGAATTTGGGTCATTTTTTTTTTTGTTCTTGTTCCTGTTTTTACTCTTGTTCCTATTTTGTGTTTCAGTTTCCTTGAATCCAAAATTGAACCCAGCAGTGAAGGAAGACAAATGACGAGACGAAGAATCGGCGGCGGCTTCGTTGTCTTATAATAACTTAAAGGTACTTCTAATAACTTATTGATGATGATATTTGACAAGAGTTTATAATAACTTAAAGGTACTCATCTTATAATTGTAGTTTTGTGTGTAAAGATACCTATATTAGATAATAGCTTATTAAAAAAGGGACTCATCTTGTAGATTGTTCTACGGGACCTGTTTGTTTTTTGGTAACCACGAACCATCTTTTACCATTTGATACGGACAATCTTACCCGGTGCTTTTTGTTTTTTCTTTGTTGCGATATAACCAATTTATGGTAGTCACTATCCTCTATATTATAGACTTCTATGTTTGATAAAGGCCCATACTATATGCATCAGTTTTTATTCCAAATTATGTCCAAAAAAAAAGTTTTTATTACAAGTTTTGAACTAGAAAGTAGATAAGAACTCAAAAGGTAAAAATTCAGTTTAAGTGCTACTAAATATGGCAGACGTACTTGCAAATAACTTTTATGCTACCAATATCAATAAGCAAACTTTTTTTACCATTATTTTGGATTGATTAAGATGCACATGTGTTAACGAATTTTACCTACTGCTATTTTATTTTTTTATGATAAAACTTACAAATGGACTGCTACTATTTTGGTTTGGAAATATGAACTTTGCTCTTAACCATTCCATTATATTTTACCTATGCTGAAGGTTTAAGTTTAGATGTTTCAAAATGTCAATCATATACTATAACGTGACAGAACAAACACAATGTTGACAGAATTTTCTACATAGAGACTTCTTCTTCTGATTAGTGTAGTTTTTCCTTAACAAAATGAGTTAAGCGTATAATTAAACTGATCTAGGGTGTATTTGTTTTAATTTTAAAAAAATAAATTGTGTTAGAAAAATCTAGAAATTCATTGATGCTGATATTTGACAATAGTTTATAATAACTTAAAGGTACTCATCTTGTAGATTGTAGTCACTACAAGAAAAGCTGCAATATGCCAGGAGCAAAAAGGTGGGAAAAAGCAAAAAGTCTTGGGAAATAGCATTTTGCCGGGGCTTCTGCGAGGAGCCCAGTCTCTCGCAAAACAGCCCATCGCAAATGGCTATGCCAGGGCGTCAGCCCCTGGCAAATTTGCGAGGGCCTTCCCCTGGCTTTTTCCCTGGTATAAGTCCTGGCATTTTTCCTGGCACAACCCCTGGCAAAATGACTGACGCACTGCACACTCTGCCACTGTCACATGTCAAGTCATTGCAGGCTGACACATAATTGTGTCAGGAGCTTTGCGAGGGGTTAACCCCTGGCAAAATGTATAATTAAAATTTTTTAAAAAACGTTTTTAATTGTAGTTTTTTCTAATTTAAATTATTTTAAAAAAAATAAAAATAATTAAATAGAATTATTAAATTATTTTAAAAAATCATTTTTATATTGTTTTTTTAGTTCACTGTTTTAAAATAATTTTAAAAATAAAAATCATTTAAAATATTTTTTATAAAACGTTTAAAATAAATAAAAATCATTTAAAATATTTTTAAAAAACATTATTAAAACTATAACTGATTTAAAATTGTTTTAAAAAACGTTTTTAATTTTTTTATTTAATTGTTTTAAAAAAACGTAGTTAAAAATACAAATTGAAATACAAAACACACATAAAATATTAAGTCTAACAACAGTGAAAATAAAATTGTACGAGATCATATTACAGACCATGCAGCAAAGTTTCCCCAAATATTACAAACCAAGAAAAAAAATAGATAAAGTCAGAGAAAACGGTCAAACTTCAATCATTTTCCTCGCTCTCCACCTCCTCATCTTCACCATAAATTGGATACGGGTCGTCATCGTCATTCAGAATCGACGCTCTTGTGGGGGCGGGGTCATCCACTTGCAATTGCTCACCTGAAGAACTCCCAGCCTGTGCTTGCCTAAATTGGGCCAGTTGCTCCTCATATGATCGTTGTCTTTCAAGCAAATCTTGCACAACGGCCTGGTGACTCGCCATTTGTTGCCTGAGCTGCTCTTGTGTCAACCTTTGAATAAGCTCACGCATCTCAGGGGTCAGCTCAGGCTGGTGGGAGGATCCTTCGTCATGATTCAGGGTGAGTCTGAGGGATGCTGCAACACCCTTGCGGTAGTTAGCGGCTAAGTTACCGGCGCCATATAACTTTCCTTTAGTTTTATCGCCAGCAACTTTGGTCCAAGTTCGGAGGCTCAAACCATGATTAACTGTCGACCCTTTCTTTTTCCTTCTTTGCTGGAGTAGTTGGGTATGGCAAATGTTGAGCTGGTGTATTCTTCACGGATTCTTGTTTCTTGCCCTTCTCCTTCACCATATCTTTACTCTTCTTCTCATACTTATCATTTTCAACTAACTCCTCATTTTTTTTCAACTAATTCCTCTTTATTTTCTTCCTCTACTTCTTTCTCACTTCCTTCATCATTATCTCCCTCATGCTCTTCAACAACCTTCCTCTCAACTTCAAGATTATCTCCTACTCCCTTACCAATCACCTTACCACTTCTTGTTGTCATTGCCTTGCAATGTTCTTTTGGATTAGGTTGTGTGTTGGCGGTGAAGGTTCCTCCTTGTTGAGTGGCTTGTGCTAATTGTTGTGCCATTTGACCGACTTGAGTTTCAAGATTCTTGATGGAAGCGTCAATGTTCTTTTGATTGGCCATGGACATTTGCATGAATTGATTCATGTTTCAACCGTACTTTGAGAACAGTTTTGCTGGGGCGGATATTGATTGAAATTGTTGTATGGTTGTCGGTTTGATGGACCAGCATCTTGTCTCCAGGGTTGGCCATAGTTTGGGTTGTTTCCTCTTTGGAAATTGTTGTTATGGCCTGAATATTGTCCTTGATACTGATCTGGTCTTTGTTGATTACCGACATAGCTCACTTCTTCGGTCGGTGGTGGACAATAGCCTGTGGGATGTTCACCTGCACATAGCTCACAAGATGCGGTTTGTTGATGCCTTCTTTGTTCATTCTGAATTTCTTTCATTTGTTGTGGAAGGTTGGCCATCTTCTTTGTGAGTTCCTCCACTTGCTGAGATAATAGTTTGTTCTGTGCTAGAATGGCATCATTTGTCCCCAAATCGAGAATACCGGCTTTTCTTTGTGAAGGATTTCTGTTGTGTTGAGCTTGATGATCATTGAGTGCCATCTTTTCAATAATTGCTACTGCATCTTCTGCACTCTTTGCCATCAATGATCCACCTGCTGCTACGTCAAGTAAAAGCTTTGATTGTTGTTGCATTCCATTACGAAAAATATGAATCTGAGTACGATCATCAAAACCATGGTTTGGACATTTTCTTAACATTGACTTGTATCGCTCCCAGGCTTCACAAAGTGTCTCACTTGATCCTTGAGAAAAAACGGCAATGGTAGTCTTGGCTTCCATAAATCTGTTTTGTGGAAAGAATCTTTCGAGAAATTTCTCCTCAAGAGTATTCCAATTTGTCATTACTTGTGGTGGTTGGTCCAAGTACCATTCTTTTGCTTTTCCAATCAATGAATGAGGAAACATTCTCATGAATATGGCTTTTTCCTCATTTTCAGTTGCTCCCAAAGTTCCAGCAATTTCATAAAACTTGGTTAGATGTTGAAAGGGGTCCTCATGATCCAAACCTGAAAAAGGGTTAACATATAAAATCTGGAGAATCCTAGTCTTCATCTCTGTTTGTTTAGTAGCCCTTGAAGCATTTCCTAGTTGAGCAAGACGTCGAGGGCTGTTATGACAAGGTAGCACACTGACCCCAGTGCCTCCAGACCCTTCTCCTTCTCCGGCCATATCTGTTTCTTGAGTTGGAGATTGTGAAGGAATAGAAACAGAGGTTCCTTCTTGTTGCCTCTTCTTGGATAGCTGCCTTTTCTTTCGGTTTTTGCTATTATTTCTCCTAGCAGTTCTTTCGATTTCTGAATGAAAAAGCAGTTGATCTTCTTGCGTCTTACCTCGCATAAACGGAGTTCAAAGATCTGGCCAAATAAATTAGCAACAAGATGGATAAAAAAGGATAGTTATATACATAAAAGAATTTTCTGCAAAATTGCTTAAAACAATAATTTTAGCTGCAATGTTTATGATATCTAAACGCTATATCCCCGGCAACGGCGCCATTTTGATGTATTTATTTTCACATTTCTATTCCTATCTACACGTGAGTATATTAGGATCGTCTCCACAGGGATTGGCGCGATACCTTAAACCATTCAACATCAATTATCATTTTAAGTTAGGGTTTAATCTTTTGTTTACTAAAAGCTATTCGACTTTAGAATGTAAATAAATATGACGAGTAATAGGGCATAAAAGCGTCAGAATCAAAGTTCATAAATCAAGCATCGACAATATTCCAATGATCATATATATATGGATTCTAGTTTTAATTCCTTTTTAATGATATTATCACGCATCACTCGATAACGTCATTTATGTCTAAATAATATTGTGAGATCGATCGTATCGTTTAATCGACGATTTCTCAATCTATTAAACGATCCAATAGCATTAAATCTTGATGCTTTAAGTGATTATCAAAACATAATTCTATGTCTAGAATTCTTGTTTTAATAGAAGATTATTCTAACCCTAGATTTAAAGGTATTTTCCAATAACACTAAATCATACATAAGATTGAATAACAAGAATAAACTCAATATGATATAAAATACTAGAATCATATATTTACATGATCAAAGAGTACATCTAGGCTTGATTTATTACCTCTAATCCCAACAAAGGAGATTTAGTTGATCATTTTCATGACAACATTACAAAAGTTGGAGAAAAGATGAAGATCATGGCTAAGTTTTAATTTCTCAAAAACCCTTAGTTGATCTATACTTGATCCCTTTTGTCCTTTAAAGTTCACCTCTTTTTGCCCTATTCTCTAGTTAAAAACTCTAAAATATGTTCTTAATAAAATCTTAATTCTTTACCTAAAAGCTGAAACAAAGCTTAAATACTAAATCTTATAAGTGACATCTCGCTCAGCGAGATTTACTTCGCTCGGCGAGTTGAGATTTCTTTGCCAGTGGTTTTCAGCCACGTCTTCAAGTAGCATTAAACCGCCTTGGATCTCACTGGGCGATAAAGATTTCGCTGAGCGAAATCAAGTTCCCCTGCTCCTGAAAATCCCTGCCTGAGCTCGCCAAGGGCTCGCCATTATCTCGCTGGGCGAGTTTGACTTAGAAACATCCTGGAAATCCCTGCTTCAACTCGCCATTCCTTCGCCATGCGCTCGCTGAGCGAGCTTCCACAATCTTTTCTTCTTGATTTCTTGCTAATTTCAAGTCCTGGCTTGCTTTTTCCTACACAAATTGGGAAGAATAAGGCATACAAAGCATAATTAGCATTTATTCATAAATTCTATGCTTTTCCTTAGGTAACTTGTAAAACAAGTAACTAAAAAGCCTTGTAAAAAGACATGAATTTACTCATTTCTTGCCACTTATCAGAGACCAACTTCGGAAAGAATTGGCAAAAACAAATAAGGCCGTTGAACACCAATTTCAATTGATAAAACAAATGATGGAAACCATGAACTTCCAACCCACCCACCATTCTATAGACCAAACCAATGAGGAAGACCAAGCTAATGATAATGAGGTTGATGATGATGAAGTTGATGATGATGAGGATGATGAGGTTGGTGATGATGAGGTTGATGACGAGTTAGAGTTGGAAGCACAAAATGTTCCTGAATAGATAATTTGATGTGTTTTGTTAATTCACAAATCTATTTGGATTAGTATTTTGTTAAGCCTATCACTTGCAACTTTCTTTTGGTTAGTATTATGTATTTTGTTAAGACTACCAAGTGCAAAGGCTTTTGTGAATACACAAATCTCATCCTTAGTATTATATTTTGACTAGTTTATGTATGTAGCATTGAATTATTTTGATCTTTTGTATGGAATTTGATAAAAATGTGAGTTAAAAAATTACAATATTAAAAAAAATATTGTAATTCTTTTAGTCACAAAACAGTGACCAGTATAGTATGCAACAAACAATTAAAAAAAATCCAGATAGCGACCGAAATAGCGACTATAATTTATAATACAATAAATAAATTTCGGTCACAAATTCGATCTCTAAATTCGGTGGAAAATTAAGTGTCAAACCCAATCACAAAATAAGTCACTAAATTAGCTCATTTCAGCCAAGAAAAGGGTGTCTAAATCGGTGGCTAGATTCTGTCTCTAGATCAGTCTCCAAAGACGTCTCTATATCAGTCTTTAATTCCGTCTCAAAATTCAGTGACAAAATCGGTCTCTATGTATAGTCACAAAAGCAGTCGCGAAAAATCAATCGCTAGACCGGTCACAAAGGATTAGCGACTAGCGTTTAGCCACTTTAATTTTTGGTCGTTATTTCGGTCACTAAATCTATCAGTGACTGATTTTGTTGATGTAGCGACTGAATATTCAGTCTCTAAAAGCCTGATTTCTTGTAGTGTATGGTCAATTTTGACCCGAAATCACCCTTGCAAATTGTTTTACTTTCTCTTTTAATTAAATAAGTGATTTCTTCATATTTTCATTCTTCCTTCGTTTGTTTGTGATTTCGTCGCTTTAGCACTAATATGTTTGTTTTGATTTCCCGTCTTTGTGCGGTGTGTTTTTGATTTCCCATCTTAGTGTGATGTTTATTTTACGCAGGTTAAAAGATTAGTTTTGATCAATTGTTGATTCAATCAATGACTTTGGCATCCTCAATGTAGCAGATCAAGAGACGTGAATATTATAGAGTCTTGAATATAGTCGTATTTGTAGGATATGTACTACGTTGTTTTATAATATTAACACGGATGTTGTGAGTTTGTTTGCATATTCATTCTTTTTGTTTTTAACGACTTTAAATTTGTATTGCATCGATGTACTCTATCAATTTGAATAAATGAATATCGTTTATTTTTGTTAAAAAAAAAAGAACAAATCGTCCGATAGAATTTGAATTTGATTCGTGAATTAAACAATTATTGATTGATGATGAGGTTGTATGTTCAGTGTATTATTATTATTAGGGTCATACTAACAAGTGCCCTAAGGGCATTTGTTATTATGGCACTTGTTAAGAATTTAAAATTAGAAATGATTGATGAAATTTATGTAGAAAAATTTACTTTTTGTTGTTTCAATGTGTTGAATACACAATTTCCAAGATAAAGTTTATATTTTAAACTCTTTAACAAGTGCCCTAAGTTGTCCTATTATTATTATTATTATTATTATTATTATTATTATGCTAACAAGTGTCTTAACTATTAAGACATTAGTTAAGAAAACAAATATAGTAAATATATTTTGAAACTTGTGTAGTCAAATTCTTAGTGTAAAAGATTTTCTTTTCAATACAAAATTTATCATTTTTGTTTCCTTAGTTAATGTCCTGGAAGCACTAGTGAACATGACCCTCATCATCATAATATCATTCACTAATACTAGTATTAGTGCCCAAACCCCTCAATGTACTACACCAATCAATGGGGCTATAGCCTCTTGTATACTATCTTTTTTCAATACAATGGAATACTACTCTTAACCTCAAGTATATTACTCAAATCCCGTCAACTTGAACGATCATAATGGCTTAATTATATGTGCTATTTTGACAATCCATATGAGTTGGTCTAGCAGTGGTAGATTTAAAAACTAAAAATGTGCTTCTCTCCATTGGAGTTTTCATAAAAAATGTGCTATTTTGACTTTGTTATATAACTTTTAATAAAGAGAAATGTTATGAACACTCTCATTTTAGCATTCTCTCTAACACTCATTCTTCTATTGAGTGAAATCCATGTGGGTTTCAACACTTTATGTGAGATCTATTTCTAAAGTGTGGCACGCACGTGAGTTTCACCAAATAAGAAAGTGTGTGTTAGAAAGAGTGTTAAAAAGAGAGTATCTATATCACTTTTTTTTTGTACAACTATAGCATTCCTCTTTAATAAATTGTTATTAGAAAAGTGTAAGTTGAGATTATATGATTAGGTGTGCATTCACGTCATGGTAGATCGGGTTTCAATGAAAAATACACTTAATATTATCAAATATTACAAGTTATCTTATTTATTTATTTATTTTGTATGTAACCCAATTCAACCTAACCAAATTAGGAACGAGTTGGATCGGGTTGGGTAATTGAGTATGGCCTGAAAACTCGTTTGTGTAGCCTAAGCTTGCAATGAGTTTGAATCCATCTTCATGATAGTTTTTTTTTTTTTTGCTGCTGAAGCTTACCAGAAAATTTAATATCAAGAAACAATCCTGACAATTTTTATTTTTTTGCTTTTAAAAGTAGAATTCGAGAAACCAAATTGAAGTAGAAAACTTTCAAGAATTCCCTCTTCAAATTTTAAACAATGCCACCATAACCATAAGAAGAAAAGCCCAAATCATGGCATTCATCTTTATTGATTATGTAAGCATATATCAGGGTTGCATGAGACCTGAATTTATTACGATTAGGAATAGGTCTAAGCGTCTCCTGTGAAATTATTAGAGTTTGGCCAAGAAGCAATATTATGGGTTCACAATATTATTAGGGAAAGTGTATTTATGAGAGAATCATATTGATAGTATATCATTTGCTATCGTTCAAGTAGAGACTCCAAACATAATTGCCTAATTCCAGTGATCCACGAAGTGTGGTTCCATTATAACAATTGATGCACTATATATATATATATATATATATATATATATATATATATATATATATATATATATATATATATATATATATATATATATATATATATATATATATAGTGTTTTAGCCCCCTGTAATATAGGTCATTTTCGTTTTTTTTTCTGTAAAAAAAAGTTTAGATTTTATCCCTGTAATATGAAGATTTTTCGAAAATAAAAAAATAGAAAATTTATCTTCAGATTTTTCTTTCGAAATTAAAAAATTTTTATTAATTTTTTTTTAAATATAAAAAATCTTGAAATTAATTTTCAGAATTTAAAAAAAAAGTCGAAAAATTAGAAAAAATAATTTTTCTAATTCATTTAATAATGCGCTGAGTCAGATTTGGAAAATAATTTTTTTAATTAATTTAATAATTAAAAACCAATTAGAGTTAAAATAAATGTAAAAAATTAATAATTACACAGTCAACGTGCTATATAATAAAAAAAATGTTGACTCAGCGTGCCACATAAGCATAAATGTACAGTCAATTGTCTTGAGGGTCTAAAACCAAAGAATCTTCTTATTACTGGGATGAAATCCAAACTTTTTTTACAGGAGAAAACCAGAAATAGACTATATTACAGAGGGTAAAACACTATTAACCTATATATATATATATATATATATATATAAACAAAGATATTAAACGACATATATAAGCGATAACATAAACAATGCACTTCTTCATCAACCAAAAGCATGTTCATGAAAGTGATATCATTAAGATTAGTCTTATCTGGTATGTAGCAAATATGAGCAACACAGACCAAAAGTAGATATCTAAATTTATAGAGGAAGGGGCGGATGCATAATTCGTATGTATGGGAGGAAAAATATTAATTTTGAATTTCATATCCCATTAAATCTCTTGTTATAAAAGCCTAATAAATTTCATTTATGTCATGTTAAATGTCACTTAATAGAAAATATTCGAGAGGAAAACTTCGTCCAATTAAAGAGTAATGAGGGGTAATAAAGACTTTGCAAATGGTTTACAGGAAAAAAAAATTTGGTTTAACATTAGCTTAACCTAACAAACTTTAATAATTAATAATAAAAAAGATTAAGGGGTGGCGCTGCCGGCACCACTTTAAACAAATTATTTTGTTACTTTCCTCTCTGGGGGTTGGCACGGCACCGACCGTAAACTATAGTAGTTGAATTTTTTTGACTTTTTTATACGACTAAATTCCCCTTCCAAATATTCAACCTAGTTTCTCACTACTGCCAACTGCCAATAATAATTAGTCAACAAAGTTCGATTATTTTTCGTATTCTATTCCTACATGTTTTTTTAGAGGCTATTCCTACTGGTTAAACAACGTGGTTTAATATATAAATAAACTTTGTTTTATCGATAAATTATTACCAATATTGTTTAACTAGTTTGATATTTAGATTCCTATGCATAGTGAGTCTATCTCTGTAATGAAACGAAGACAAATTCTAAACAAATTTAAAAAAAATGTAGTTTAACTAATTATTACCAATTTTGTTTAACGAAATGTCCATTCCAAATATTCAAATGTAGTTGCTCACTATACTGCCAACTCCTAAGAATAATTAGTCAACCAATTTAAAAAAAGTTCGATTCTTTTTTAATATTTATAAGCCTGGTTACATGCTAAACAACATGGTTTAATATACAAAGAATCTTTATTTTATTTTTTGAAAAAAAAATCTTTATTTTAGTCCCTACATGAGCTATAAATTCATAAATTATTACCAATATTGTTTAGTTTGGTCTTTAGATTCCTATGTATAGAACAAGTCAGCGTGTCTAGGCAATGGAATGAAGAGAAATTCTAAACAAATTCCAAAAAAACTATATTAATTCCCATAAAAAAATATAGTATTTTGGATCTCTATAAGTTGATCATTTCGTCAACTGAATTTTTTAATTTTAAAATTTGTTTGAAATTTTATATAGTTGACATGAAAAAGAGTTGATTGCATGATTATATTCACCAATAGAAAAGATCTAATGACGTCTATGTGAGTTTAACTCAATGACATTGCATAATATATGTAGGGGTCAGAGTTCGAACTCCAAACACCGTACTTATTCACCTTAAGAGATGAATTTCTAGCAGCTACACTACTTAAAAAAATCAATAACGACAAAAATTGAGGACACATTTTATAAAATTCCAATAAAACTTACTCGCTAAATCAATAACAATAATCTATACCAATGTACCCCCTTTAAAAAAGTTAATCCATACCAATATATAAAGAGGGATACACCATTTTAGGCTGAATATTTTCTTCCACTTTTATTCTTTAATTAAAATATTTTATCAATTTTATAATATTATATAAATCGTCCATTAAAAATTAGTTAAATCTCATTAAAATAGGAACAATCCACAACAGTAGGATAGACAATCTATAACAACAAGAACAATTTTGGACACTATAAAAAAAAAAAACTTATTTTGACCTTGTATAAAAAAATATTGTGATTTGGTGTAATATTTTTCTTCAACTTTTCCTTTCGTTTAATTATTTTTAATATTTCATTGTTCTTTGCAAATAAAAACGAAAAGACGGTTACATTAGTGTCCATCTTAACTCTAATACTAATATATAAAAGGGGATACTTATTTTAGGCTTACATTGTATGGGCATAAACCAAGAGTCAAGATGAATATCTTCTATTTTTGTAAAGAAAAAAAACCCTAGGATATCAGATTGATGATCTAAAATAAAATAAGAATAATGATGGTTACTGCATACATGTATAACCATGGTTTTTTAATTAATGGATAACCATGATTTTTCTTTAATCAGGTAACTATGACCTAAGAATAAAAAAAGGAGTCCAAATTTAAGACCTTGATCCAAAATGCTTATTTTGTTCTTGAAGAGTTCCACAGAGTTTGAAGTTGTAACTTCTGACCTTTGATGCTGGCTCACCTACTACCACAGAAAAAGACACAAAAACAAACCTTTTTATTTTTAATTTTTTTACACAACACAACAAAGTGACAAACCTAACTCAAACTAAAACACCATACAGATACAGTCACCCATTACTATTCATCACATGAGGCCATCATTTCTCGTCACGCTTTATGTCATCAGCAACTCAATTTATTCAATAATGGGGTACAAACTAAACCCTCGTTACATTTATAAACAATGGAATACATGATTATTTTATTTATATATAGACCAAGTACATTAGACATTGAATGAATTATTTTTTTTCTCTTTTATAAATATGATTGAAGAGAGTATCTAATATAACTAGTGCAAAAGCCGGTGCAAAGTTGGGTGAAAATGGGAAAGGGATCCGCTCAGTCTTTTTCTTGTCATGTTTTTTCAATTTTCCAATCTCAAACCTTAACCAACTTTTCACATTATTCCCTCATGTTTTTCCTGTACATTTGGCAGGGGTCAAGATTTTTACATTATTCCTTTTTTTTTTTCTACATGAGAGGAACTTGATGAGTGAAAATACAACAATAAAATAATTTTAATAAATAACAATATATTAAAGGGCTTGTTGAAGATTGAATCCTGTATTTGGTTGTTGTTGTTTTACCCAATACATTAGCAACCAGTGGCGGATCTTGCCTAAAATATTGGGGGAGCCATAAATACTAATTAAAACATTACTAACAACTACACTATACACAAGGTTTGAAAAGAGTAGATAAATTTTTTTCCGAAGAGTCAATACAAGGCAAAAATGCCACATAATATCAAGTTTCCCCAATTTTAAAGCACAAACATACAATTGTTTTTAACCACCATGAACTGAATCAAATGAAGAAAACAATTGACAACAAACTCCAAACTGCAAAAAAATTACAAACTTGAAAATTGATAAATTACAAACTATGAAGGGGAGTGGTGTGATAGTCACATCCTCACATAGAGAGTGTCAGCCGCCGTCGTTGGAGGGTGGAGAGGTTGAAAGGAGAGAGTGGCTACGCTGGGAGTGAGTGACAACGACAAAGAGGGTCTGGGAAAGGGGGGGGGGTGCTAGAGTGAGAAAGTGGGTGTGAGATCCCTAATTTTGTTAGGGTATTTTGGTAATTTCCTTTGTAAAATAATATTATTTTTTTTGAAGTAGGGGGTGCCATGGCTACCATGGGCACCCAAAGAGAACCGCCACTGTTAGCAACACAAATACTTCAGTTGAGAGAGAACCCATCTTGTATTTTCAACATGTTTTTCGATAAAGATTAACCACCATTTAAGTGATTTAAATTCATTCATTGCATGCTTTGAAAAGAAACACATCATTATCTATTTAAATTCATTTGCAACAAAAACATTTGTCGTTGCCATTGGAAACTACACCCTCCGTCCCAAAATATAAGCAAAAATTGGTCAAAAACATTTGTCGTTGCCATTGGAAACTACACCCTCCGTCCCAAAATATAAGCAAAAATTGGTCAACAAAAGTTAATGTATTTGGTTCAAAATTTGTACCAAATACAGTCAACTGATGTTACTCATTTTTGCTTATATTTTGAGACGGATGGAGTATTATTTTGTAAAAAAAAAAAAACGTAAAGACTTGACCGTAAGCAAGCCATCAGTACAACTTTCTTGCAAAGGACTATCTAATTGTCATGAAATGCTTAGGTAATACCTATAACTAATAATAACATAACTCCCACATTAGTATAATGCAAAATAAATTGAGATGCCTTTGGAACTGGAGAGTGGTAGAAATACTAAATGAGCATAAGACACGCATCAATGAAATAACATTTAGTAACATCTAACCAGTAATTAATAAACACGTTAATTTAACAACTTTTTAAAACATTTTTCAAAGAATGTTACTAATACTCCTACTAACTAACACGGTATAATAGGTTTCAATGAGATTGATAGTAGATGAAATTTGATTTTAATTTGTTTATGAACAGGGTATGTGAAAGTTCATAGATGTGTTATAGTTTCAAATTGCGAAGGTTTTTTTTAAAAAAAAAAAAAAAAAATTTATTGCCTCGACTTATTTTTAGTTTTAATAATTCTTATTGCAACATTATTTGTGAGCTTTTTGGGAGCATGGTTTGGTGTTTCTTAATATTTGGGATAATCTTCCCGGTAATGAATGCTGATGGGACCCCGGTGATTGTCTCTTGCTACCGCAAATATTTTGTCAATGTCGACGTGTTAGTGCCGATGTGTCAGTATCAGTATCTGTGTTTCACAGTAATGAATAACAAAGTATATTTTACAATGTTTTGTATTGAGAAGTAGTAGTGAACCTATATAGAGTAATGGAGAAAGTTGGGAAGGAAAGAGTCATTACTGTTACTGTAAGCAAATTTATCGATTTTATTGAACTTATTTTTGTTAACAATATTGTGTTTCAATAGAGAATAACAAAGAGATGGCTAAAGTTTAAGTGAATAGCAATAGATAGATATGGGAGAAGTGCAATCAATCAGAAAAATCAAAAGGAGGAGAAGTGCAATGCAATCAATCAGAATAAACAAAGAAGAATCTATAGGGGAGAAGTACAATCAATCAGAAGAATCAAAAGGGGAAGAAGTGCAATCAATCAGAAGAATCGGAGAGAAGTGCAATACAATCAATCAAAAGAATAAATAAGGGGGGAAGTGCAATCAATCAGAAGAATTAAAAGGGGGAGAAGTGCAATCAATCAAAAACATCAAAAGGTAGAAGTCCAATCAAACATAAGAAATCAATAGGGAGAGGAGACCAGTTAAACTGAAGAACTAATCAAACAAACCAAATTGTGACCACTTGACTTACCAAACTACCAAATTGTGAGCACTTACACTCACAAACAAACAAACCAATTGTGAGTATTATCTTGCCTCACCCAACAACACCAAACAAATTGAATCAAACGAAACCAAATCAAATTGAACCAAACAAAATCGAATGAAACTAAACCAAGACAAACTGAAGAGCCAATGCGCCAAACTAATTCAAATAGAAAATTGAGACACGAACAATCAAATGTGAGACAACAACCAAAGAAAAGAACCCAACAAAGAAAGGAACCAATACGAACCAAATTAATTACCTCCAGCCATAAAAAATCAATAGACACACACACTTGACACACACACACAAATATATATTGTTGCCAAAGAATACACCACGTGGCATACTTGTTGTGATCAAAGCAACCAACCCATATGCATGACGACTTTAACCCAAACATCGTATAACTTTTGCCACAACAATGAAGAAGCCTGTTAAATCCTAAGCAGCAATTTTATCCCCAAGTACGTACACAACCTTCACCATGCTACTATAAAGACCATGCTATTAATATTAGATTTTTCATCGGTCTCCCAGCGGCAGCTACGTATAATGCTTACAAAACCACCAAATCATACCGCATCAGGCCCGTTTCTTTGAAATTGGAGGCTCAGCTCTCATAGTAAAAATAGACCCTTAAAATTTTTTTTTTTCCAAAGAACAATCTCTTATTTAATTAAAAATAACATCCGTAAACATATAAAAATAATCAAGGAACTACACAAAAAAGATTCATATTATGATCAATGATATAAAAATACAAAGTTTATACAAAAACTTAAAAGAACTGTTCTAACAATAACTAGAATCCAAGGGGTTGAACCCAGGACCATTAGAGTTCCAACAAAATAAACTACCGCTAGGCCTTATTTGCGGAGTTAGTAACGTATGGGTGTTAATAGTATATATTCCAATTTTACGTGCATTATATATAAAAAAAATATTTTGGGCCCCCAAACTTTGAAGGCCCAGCTCCATAGAGCTGTTTGCACCCCCCAAAGAACAGCCTTGTACCACATAATGCCAAAGCTCAATAAAACAACCAACGAAAATGATAACTTCACTCAACAATAAGCGAAAGTAGATTCCAAAACTCCAAAACTGCACTCATCTTTGATCACAAGACAAAAAGAAGAACCGTCAATTACCCAACATCAACAACTTAAACTTTGACGATCAAAATAAAAAACCCGACTTTTTTTTCCTTTTACAAACCAATCATCAAAAAGCCAAACAAACACATTGCCAAATTTTTTGTTTTGGGAACACAACAACAGAACAACAACGAACCCTTCAAGGAGGGTCAAACCATGCTCTTGATACCATATTAACAATATTGTGTTTCATAGAGAATAACAAAGAGACGACTACGGTTTCAATGAATAACAATAGCTTAACATTACAAAAAGGAGAATATATAATAAAGAACCTAGAAGATTGTTGTTCCCACTTAAGACAATGCTAAGAAACACCATGAAATGACCATTTTAACCTCATCGGTAGTTAACTACCGCCGGATGATTTTCAGCGGCAGTTAGCTACCGTCGGTTTAGTTTTCAACGTCAGTTAACTGTTGTGGCCATTTTGTGTCCCAGAACACCACATTTTTCATCTTAATGTGCTGCAAAATCAAACGATCAACCAATGCATGTAAAAAACCATAAATGAGTGAATGAAAACGATAAAATGAAATGTGATAAAAGGGAAAAAGCTAAAAACAACAAAAAAAAATCAATTAGATTTGACACATAACTTATTTATGACTTTTGTATTAGTTTTTAAGAGAAGTGGTGATGTTGGAGAAGGTTTTCATACCATTGAATGTTTGAACACCTTCTCCAACATCACCACGCATCTTATAAACTGTTTACGCCTCTACATTCATAAAAAAAAAATTAAGCAATATGAAGTATTTAGGGTGGTGGTTTTTTATTAAGTTTTAAGAGGAGTGGTGATGAGAGGGAAGGTGTTCGAACATCTTCACTCCTATTACCACGGCATCTTATAACTGTAGATGTGTTGAGTGTGGATTGTGGAAACAATGAATAACCACGTCCTACATATATAGAACTTTTATGTGGGATTGCGGATCACAAAAAGTGTAGGTGAACCCCCATCCACCTACGAAAAAAATGCCACGGCAGCTGAGTTGCCCGCCGTTCCATTCACATCGGCAGTTAGTTGCCGCCGGATCCCTTCACAACGGCAGTTAGTGCCGTTGCATTCTGAAGCCTCTGCAGTGGCCAAATTCTACTGTTAAAACCTGTTTCAACATAGAAAGTTCCCTGTTTCATTGTAACCTACACTTATACACTTACAAAATTTTCTGTTTTTTCGTTGTATTTTCACATCAGCAGCAATAATAAATTACCAACATACGAATTATCAAAATTTGATTCAAAATAAACGCAAATTACCACGATGAAATAGAAATGTACCAACATCAGTTAAAATACAAAATGTCAACCAAATACGAACAAATGTCATCAAAGCCTGACAATGAAACTAACAAAGCCTAAAACGAACAAGTCATAAAACTAACAACATGACACTACTCCTGCTCCTGCCTCCTCGTCCCTCTACGCTTCCTTGCCAATACAAGTGTCAACCTCTCCCTAACATCGCGCAAGGCCTGATACAACTGCTCAGTGCTCATCCCCTCCTGACCTAAATATTCATCAGCCTGGCTAACAACGCCACTAACCCTCTCAATGGTATCAGACGGGCTTTTCTCCTAGTGTTGCTGCTGCTGTGCAATGATCTGCTCCTCTACTCCTCTAATTCGTCCCTCGTCCGTTCTGCGCCAATCTAGTAGCAGCAGTGAGGTGCTCCTCATAAAGGTCCTTCAACGACTTATAACTAATGTAAACACCATATTCATCTCTACAATTTTTAACAGCAACATCCTGTGAAATACCTAAATACGTAATCATTAATTCTACTCCAACAACCTGAGACACCTTCTTTCCATGGCTCAGCATCCGCCCTTCAATGGGTACGTGCAGCAGACACGCCACATCATCTAATGTGATGGTCATCTCCCCTATCAATCAGCATGTGAAAACTGCTAATCTCGGTATGCCACCTCTCGCAAAGAGTCGTAAGCAAAGCATGATTCACAGTAGGGTACCCCGTACACAACAAATCATGCAGACCACTCGCCCTTACCGGATCCCAAAACCAAACTTGATTCTTTGTTGGACGTCAGAGATCTCCCACCTTAGGCCCATGATTAATACATTTAAGTCTACGAGTTTTACGAATCTGAACTTCATGTGACTGTGTCAGCTCAGAACTTCCTTCACCATCATTGGGATTGGGCCTCCGGCCTCTTTCCCTCTTAGGCACATGAGGGTTTGCAGCCACCCTTTCCCGTCGGAGGCTTTTAGTCATCGTATCTTTACCAAATATGAGTCTTCTATTTGGGTTCTCCTCAGACATATCTAC